>CM062816.1:1206136316-1206653816 GCA_031772625.1 Pinus tabuliformis
TTTTTAATTTCTTTCTCAATAATTGGAAGCAAGATTGGGTTTATTCTTCTTAATTTCTATTGAAATGGTTTAGCTTCAAGTTTGAGAGGAATTTTATGTTCTATAATGGTTGTGTCATAGGTTTTCAATTCTTCATATGACCATGCAAATACATCTTTATAGTTTTTTAAAAGATTGATATATTTGTCTTTGATTTCTTGAGGCAATGATGCTGAGATTTTAACATTTCTAATTTCATCAAATGTACCAATATTATAGTCATGAACATTTTCTTGTTGTGAATGTATGAATGAAGTTTTAGACACATCATTATGATCAAATAGTTTTTCAAGGGGAACTAATCCCTTTGGAATGTAATTATTTGACAACTGAATAATATCATGTTCAACAATTTTTTGTTCTAAATGTGAATTTTGATCATCTTCATTTGATTTGATTTCATTAATGTGTTCTTATTCCACATGTAAAGAAGAAAATTCATCTATTGCTTTTAAAAAAAAAAAAATTGTTCATCATCTTCAAAAACATGCCAATGTTTGAGATTGTCAGGAATAGAAGTTTTGTATTTTACCTCTATCTGATAATGCAATTGTAAAGGATCGGGAATTTTAAAAGAACTAGTAGAAATTGCCAAAGCATCAACATGAATATTTTCTTCTCTTGGGATTGATTTGATATTAAACGCTAAAAATAATTATCTAGACAGACCCAAACTTCATTTATATAAGCTATAATCCTAGGATGCTTAGTTTGACATAGGTTTCTAATTTATTTGACAATTAACTCAAAATCAACAAATACAACTAAGTTTTCAACTTTCAAACTTTTGGCTAACTCCAATCCTAAAATTAGGGCTTCATATTCTGCCACATTATTTGTGACCTCAAAATCTAATTTAAAATATTGGGTTATATTTTTCTTATCAAGAGAGATGAGTACAATTCCTGCCCCTACTCCATCTTTGGAAAATGCCCCATCAAAGTACATTTTCCAAATGTCAGTGTTTATAATTTGAGGGGTATTGACAATTTCTTGAATAGTAATTTGAGGATTTGGAAGATCATTAGTAGCTAATGTAAAGCATCCAAAATCTTGGTCAATTGCATAAATAGGATGATTAATTGCTTCATTTTCTTTACAGACTATATTAATGAATCTAACTTCTTTGTATAATCTTAAATTTTCACCTCCATAAATTGGGATTGTAGAATAAGACATGTCCACTTGCAGACTTCCCCCTAACTAGGCACAACAAGATATGGATAGTAACATTCCAAATTTTGGGGGAATATTTGTAACAACAATGTCTAAGACTATACTCTTGGCAGGGATATGAGCAAGTGTTACCACCAAATCCTTAATTAATCTGAGACATAGTACTTTCTTAGAGTCAAAAGTATACAGGTCATGGCATGGTCTAGTGATTTGCAGTTGAAGGTTATCTATGATTACTTTATGCATTAGATTATGGGAAGCACCAGAAACCAACATGCAATTATATAAAAGGTAGTCATGAATTTTCAAGCTGACATAGAAGGGAGGTACAGTTCCATCAATCATATCTGAACTAGGACCAAAAACGAGTTGGGGTTTTTCATCCTATAAACTAATAAAATCACCCTCTGCATCAATACTTGAAGATTGAATCCATTTAGAAACTTCATTTTTCAAACTTGGATTTTTAAAGAGTTCAGATAATGGGATTGGAATTTTAACTCTTTCCAACTCTCTTTCAACATTAAAAACAGTTGGAATAGATGTTTCAGCAATATTCTATTCTTGTATTTGATTTTGTGGTTGAATTAATGGAGTTTGTGTTTCAACTGATTTTACTTTGGGTTCATCAAAGGTAACCTTTTCGGCTGGTCCAGCAAGTCCTAGTCTTGGTCTAAGGTCATGCCTTCTATTTAATTCAGTAATTAAGAATTCAGAAAATGTTTAATACTTAGAAATTTGAGAATTTTCTTGATTTTGAATTAAAGATTGATCTTGAGTAATTGGGACAATAACATTCTGTGATAGCGAGCCTTCAAAATAATTGATATCATTTGAATTGACATGAACAGTTTCTTCAGGGTCTTGATCATCAATCATTAGGGGAGGTTGAATTTTTTTATCAATGTTTGGCCTTTAAAAAATTTGAGGTTGGAAAAGTCTTCTATATTGAAATTGTGGTCTATTTTCAACTTGTTGGGTTGGTCTAGGTTGAGTTTCCATTCTAGAGATTCTATAATAGATATTTCTAAGTAGAGAAGTTATTTCATCAAATTTATGGTATCCATCTTTAGTCTTCGATGAGGTACCTTATTCTCTAACTTTCATCCTCTTTTCAGTTTTTTCTTCTTTAGCTTTCAGTTAGCAGATGTTGATCTATTAGCCTAAACTTCGATTCCATTTGTTTGCATGTCTTCTAGAGTTTCAGAATTTCTTTCCCTAAACATTACAACAAAATCATCTTCAAATTCTTTGGAAAACCTAGCCTTAGCAATAGTTACAGGAGGTTTGCAATCAGGAGGCATTTTGTTATAAAGTTTGTTGAATCTCTTAATGAAATCAGCTACAAGTTCATGAGGGTTTATTTTTAAGTCTTCAAATTATGTTAAGTAGTAAACAACATCCTTTTTGACTCCCCATTGATTTTTGAAAATATTAACTAGTTCAACCCATGAATTAATTGAATTAGCTTGAAGTTGTCTAAACCATATCCTAACATTTCCTTCAAGGGATTGTACAAAAAGTCTAGTGTAGACATCCTCATGTTCAATATTCATGTTATCAGCAAAGTCTAAGAATGCAGCTAAGTGATCTTCAGCATATGGCCTAGTTTCTCCATTAAATCTAGGTAAGTGTTTTAAATACCCATCAGGAAAAGGATGGAGTTGGGTTGCAGGTGGAAGAACTAAGGTTGCATAATGTGTTGCCATAATTGGTTGAATACCAGCCATTTGATGAGATGGAGTTGTCTTTTTAGGAGAGACAACTTTACTAGAAGAAGGAGGTGATGAAGGTTTGGGTTTCTAGAAGAAATGAGGATTGATAACTAACTTCTGAACTTCAGGAAGAACCTTTTCAGGATCCTCAAAAGCTAGAGGATTAGTATAAATACTTAATTCCTCTTCAGATTTAGTAGAAGTAGATGGATAAGTATGTACAAAAGAAGATTTAGAATCGAATGGTTTATACTCGAAAAGGGAAAGTTTAGGATCTTCTTCACTATCAGTAGGTTCCAAATGTGAATAAGAAATTTCAAAAGCCTCAAGTTGATGGACTAGAAGTGCAGTTTGAAGATCTACTCCTTTAGAAAGGAGTTCTAAAACTTTTGGAGGAAGATCTGATAATTCAGTAGGTGTTGGAGTTGACTGTAAAGGGTCAGATTGTGAATGTGCTTGAGATAGAATAGAGGAAGAAGCAGATATAGAGGCTTCTAACCTACATCTAAGTGATGTTATCCTAAATCATCTCTTTGGATCTCATAAAGGAGAGAAAAGTTCAAGATCTAACTAGGATCTAGTATGCCTATGTGAAGCCAGATTTAACCAGTGGAGTTGCCAGGTGAAGGATTTTAGTCTACTAGCCCCTTATTCACCATTAAGAGACAAGTATAATAATTGTCCTAGGGAAAAGTTTCAATCTTAGTTACCCGACAACGGTGCCAATCTGATGTTGTCCTTTGAAGATAGTCCTAAGCTAGGGACTATGTCAAAGCATCTAAAATAATGTTTTTGATTTTTAATGGATGACCAATGCTTAAAATTTTAAACAGATGTAAACCTTAATTATTTATGAGAAATCAAAAGCGTTGATTCTTCACTCTTCATAGAATTAAACTTTAAAATGATATGAAAAGCAGATGTAAACAAGATATTGTTGTAGAGGTTGCAACACCCTCCAAAATTTTGGCCTACATCCAATTTGGAGCCTCCTTTGAGAGTTTTACTTGATGAATGCACGCACTCGGGTTCACTCCGTGAGCTTGTGTGAGTCTTCGCACCCACCTTGCTTAATCATTCCACCGGTAACTTTTGCATGTTGATGTCGATGTCATGCTTACGACCATGTTTTGGTCATACACAAGGTCTTTGCTTCATGTGTACATGTTGTGTTCGCCATGTAAACATCTGTCGCGCTCACACATGGAGTCACATACACTATCGCGCAAGCGTCGTTGCGGTTGTCCAATGATCAATCACAAGCGTCGCGCTTGTCTTTCACACTATCGGTCAGTCATGTTGAGCATATTTGTTTGGATGGTTTGAGTCGTCTCATCATCAAGTCATGTAAGTGTGTGTTTGTCACGTATGCACCTTTTCACTCGATCACACAATTAGTCATTTTACTAAAGTTCTGACGACCGAATTCCCCTATGACAGCCAGACCTTCACCCTACCATTGACTTGATCGACTGTCATCCAGAACACCACAGAATCACCAAGCAAGCCATTTCAAGATGCATTGCCCGTAAGTTGATCAATCAACCTACATGCTGGTCAACCAGAGAATTTGACCCGACAGTCACCCCGGGACTGATTCCCCTCAAAAATTGTGCAAAGGCTGCAGACCTTGATTGCTCCGCTGACTGAGAAAATTGCGCAGACAAGCTAGACAGATACCCAGTTCCTATCCCTATCTCCCTTAGAGAATTGCGCAGATTTTCCAGCCAGCCCTCTAGTTAGTCGATCGACTACTCACCCGGAAAATTGTGCAGTTTTCATGAGCAAGCCCTCTGCTACCCAGCAGTTCGCTAAGCTTAGAAACTACACAGAGGTGATCAGTAGGCTAGCCTCCCAACATGAACACAGTTTTCCCCACCAACAACTCCTAGCAGCTGACTGCCAATTCCCTCTAGGAATTGCACATTTTTTTCTACCAAGCTCCAACAGCTGACTGTCAGTTCCCTCCAGGAATTGCACATTTTTTCTGCTAAGGTCACAGCAAATGACTACCAATTCCCTCCAGGAATTGTGCAGCAGCTGACTGCCAGTTCCCTCCAGGAATTGCGCAATTTTTGCTACCAAGGTCCCAACAGCCAGCTGCAAGTTCCCTCCAGGAATTGCATAGTTTTGGCTGCTAGGATCCCGCTACCCACTCCTTCCAAAAATTGTGCAGATTTTGTCTACCCAACCTTCCCACAGCCCAAACTAATCCTCTCAAAAATTGCACAGTTTTGTCTTCCAGTTGATCCAAACCCTGGGGATAGTCACTGTCAATCCGGATTGCCCATCTCCATCACCCAGTGACTTCTACGTAGTTTTCACCAGTAGTGCCCAGAGCCTCCATCCCAACTCAAAACTCACAACCTTGTCTTCTCTCCCGGTCACCTGCATCCAAAATGATCATGCATCATGGTAGACTAGGAGGTTTATGGATTTGATGTCGTCTCATCATGAGTGACTACAGATATAGGTACAGAAACAAACATGGCATGATGACAGATGGGATGAACAAAGGGAGTACATGCAAAAGGACATGTTCACCAACAGATGAACAAACGATGCATGCAAAGATATGTGATCGCGAACTGATGAACATGCAAGGATGTGTTCGCACACAAACGAACAGACGAGTGAACATACAAGATGTGTTCACAGACGGACGAACGAACGAACGTGCACTTTTCGCGAACAAGTGAACCTGTCAAGCATGCCAACATGCAAGCAAGGAGAAACGTACAAATGCAACATCAAGCGAACCCAACGACCATCGAAGACTCTGCGCACTTTGCCATGCGGAGGTGAAGTTGTGACACACCATGAGGACATCCATCACCCAGCAACACTGCAGCTCGACATGCACACCAGCAACAGCACGAATGTACCAGCACTATCATGTCGAGTCTTGTCATGAGTCATGTCATCCACATCTCTATTGTGGGCCATACTGTCAATCAATGTAATGTAACGTGGAAGTCCAAGAGACCCACTTGTCATATGAAGAGTCATGTAAAGTTGAAAGGTCACGAAAGTTAAACGATCATGAGGGAAGTTGAATAGCCACAAGGGTCAGTTTCACCCTTGGCTATAAATACCCCCTCATTTGTACATGCAAAGGAATTTTCACCTCGGCTCCTCCCACATAGCCTTGAGAGTCTGTAATATTTTCTTTGAGGAGTAATTAGTGGCTCCAACGCCCCACCCATGGGGTTAGTGATGTATGGTGTAACGATGTGTCTTGTAACTTTTGCTTAATTCAGAAGCCTGCTAACAGGCCAGCACGTTTTCACACATGTGTTGTAACTGTTGTAAGACTGATCTTGAACACTTGTAATGCATGTTGCTTTAACCTGTGTTTAACACTTAAACTCATTCAATTGTTGTAATACATATATATTAATGAAAATGTGTTGTATGAGTTGTTAACACTGTCTTGCTCATGTTGGTTACCTCCCTAGACATCAGATAGACCTTTCACGTAAACTTGTTATAACAACCGTCGCAATCGCGCGAACTCCTCCAATGTGCGTTGTACGTGTTATCTTTCCTTGTGTGTTGTGACTGCCTTATCCGTGTGGACTGCTCTTCCGAAAATTGTGCACGTCATATTGTGTTGTGTGTTCCTAACAGAGTTGGGGCTTCCTCCCATCCAACTTGGGACTCACTCCCACCCTCTCCCTCTACAGTGAAAGAACCATTGACACAAGTAACACTAGAAATCACCAGGAACATGAACCTCACTACTCGAAGACAAAGTAGACCACTCTCTTGTGCTGACAAGAAAGAGCTGAGGCAAATATTTAAGATAATGGCAACTGGGCCATCATACCGAATGGGACTCCCACACCAAATGGTGTGAGGTCTAGTTGGGATTTCATATCGGGGTGATCCCCTGAATGTTGGCGGGTCCAACACCGTCAACATTTTTGGCGCTAGAAGGAGGTCCACCAATTGTATATGGTTGAATATCCTCTCACACTCACTCATCAACCATCTGGTCAAGGCAGTAACTCGCACTCCCTCTCACCTATGCGCGAATCTGTAGTTGGTTACTTCTCACCTCCCAGGACTGAACACGAAATTCCATATCATCACCTTCGCTTTGTCCATCCCATCACCCGCCATTTCACGAAAGAAGTCGGACTGATCCCAGGCATATAACATCTTCCATACGTATCAAGGAAGCCAAAATCTACTCCCATTAGGGTTGTTGTATCGTTAGTGGAAGAAGCAGTCCTTGCCACACTTGAAGGTCTGGCAAAAGCTATTGAATACGGAGAGGAACCTCCAGTCTTCCGTCAAGGGGAATGAGACACCATTGTGATCTTGGGATCAGACTCCGATATAAGAGGCGGAGGGGAAGGAAGCGAAGGAGGCAGAGGTAGAAACGAACCAACAGACTCAGAGCCGGAACTGTCAGATTCTAAAGGAGAGGAGGAGGAAAAAGAAGAAGAAGATATGGTTGACCAAAATCTGGAATGGATGACTTAGGCACCATTGGCTCTCTCAGGTGCTCTATACAAGATGCCCAAGTGGGCGGAGAGAATGAACATCAAGTTCAACCCTGACAGCATAGTGAAGGTAGAAGACCATTTGGAAAACTTCTACCTGCAAGTGCAGACCCTTGAGGTATGGTATGACGACGTAGCATGTAGATTGTTTCCATGTACCTCAGATGGTCACTCAGTTACATGGTATCACAACCTTCTAGACAACTACATACAAAACTAGGGTGCATTCAAACACATGTTTCTTGAAAAAAAAATTGATGACAAGACCCTAGCCATGTTACTCAAAGAATTGGGAAGCCTGAAGATGGAGAGGAAAGAAAAGGTAAAATATTTCAATCAGATGTTTACACGCATATTGAACAAGTTTGCAGTAGACACCAAACCTCATGACTCCATCACTGTTGATTACTACACGTCTGCACTGCCGACCAGCATTACGCAGTTCGTCAAGCGAGCTGCGAAACCAAAACTACTAGAAAACTGCGAAGAGGATATTTCTATTGAGAAAGACCTGCGCATTATTGGAGTCATCAAGGATGATGAACCAGCAAAGCACTCCAAAGACGCAAGAAGAAAGTCTCGGGCAATGGTGAGCAAAGGCAGAGACAAGGAAACAAATGATATTGATACCCTCACTCGCCTCATTAAGAACTTGACAATAAACGTTTTCGAGCTTAAACAATGGAAAACGGACACATCTGCAAGAAACCATCTGCCTTAGATAGAGACAAGGAAGCATGTCATCGGGCAGCAACCGGTCCACTACAAAAAATGTGCAGAGCTCTTTGTTCCACCTCAATCAGTGCGTAAATTTTGAGTTATATTCATTCCATGAAGAACATCACCCAGAGAACTCTTGTTCAGACTGGAAGCAAGTCGCAAGCTCTGTATGCAGTCATACATTTGACGCAGAAAACAATATGCAAGAACAACCGGAAGACACGGATAATGACGAAGGTATTGCACCTGATGAAGCATCAAGTTTTGGGCATGTGGTGAACACATATCAGTGCTCGCAAGCAACGCTGAAGACGAACACTGAGAAATAGCCCCCAAAGAAAAATGACCATTACAATATTAGGAGTAAAGGGGATCCCCTTACACTTGGGGAAGCATAAGAAAAGATGAGACTGTTGTTGAGGAAGGTTGATCCACTAGCTACCCCAAAACAGAAAACACAAAGCAATTTTGGGAAGACAACGGCGCACAAGAGTATGTCCATGAGAAGCAAACTGCAGAACACTTTGTCAATAAACATGAACATCAGTCCTACCCCAGACACCTCAGTGATTCTACCACCTCTAGACTCCAACATTGTAGATGACATGAAGAAAACTTGTGCGAACATTTGTTTGTTCGAGTTAGCTAAGATCCAAAGTCAGCGAGACATCCTGTTGTGCGCATTGGGACAAATAGCAACGACAACGCAACCTCTACCAGCAAGGGAACAAGCACACCTCCCAGATCACTTTCCACTGTGCTAAACACAATCTAGATGGAAGAAGCAAACTCAAGTTGCCCTCCATTCTTGCTCTCATTTGACATTTTTAACTATAATGTTCACAACTGCTTGGTTGATTCTGGCGCGGCAGCCAACGTCATGCCGCTCTCCATTGCTAAAAGTATCAATGCACAATGGAGAGAGACATCCGCATGGATCATCCAACTTGATTGAACATTTTACTAACCATTGGTGAACTCCGAGATGTGATCATCCAACTATCTCATGATAGTTGACTCCACCAATGCATTAACATAGTTGTTGTGGACATACTGGAAGAATACGGTGTACTACTCAGTAGAGACTGGTCCACCAAGTTGAACGGATATTTTTCTACAAAATGTTCACACATGTGGATTCCGTACAAGGAAAGAAAAAAACCAAATCCGGGTGTTATCTAAGAGGTATATGAGGCACAATGTCACTCCCATCAATGGTGAGAACGAACCGTTGGCCTTCACAGAACTTATGTTTGGCAACTGCCTCATGGAGACAACATTGGGGTGTTATCCTGCATGGCTAGCTCCAACCCCACCAGACACGCAATTGGGACTCCTTCCTTGCCCAACTGATGGTAATGAACATGTACAGTACATTGTACCAATAGTAGCAGTAGCAGTAGCAACAGTAGTAACAATAGTACAATTGAGTCAAACAGTCCATGTACAAACAAGTTGTCGACCATGTACTTTGACGAATCACAGACACAGGATGGCTCAGGAGCTGGGAGTGTCTTGATCGACCCATACAACAAGAAGCATATGGTTTCAAGTCACTTGGAGTTCAAGTGCACGAACAACGTTGTTGAGTATGAATCACTCGTGTTGGGCTTGCAGAAATCCATCAGCCTTAATGTGGTCGTGCTCGAAGTGGTGGGTGATTCAGAGATAGTGGTATGGTAGGTAAGTAACACCATTCATTATTTGTCACCACATCTCAAAAGTTACCAGCAAGAGGTATGGCGACTATTCTCTAACTTCCAAGCATTTAACATCATTGTTTTACCACATACACGTAATGCAGCTGCCATTGCTTTGGAAATGTAGCTTCAAGGATGTCACCAATTAGGGATAGATTTACTATTGAAATTTTGTACAAACCATCTATCTCGGATAACATAAATAACTTGTGTGTGTTTAATGATGATCAACAGATACTGCATTTCATGGCCAATGCTAACGTCTTCAAAGATGCAGTGATAGATGATGACGAGCATGAGCGCTCTCTACAAGTAGAAGCTGGTAACAGGAAAGGCCACCTTATCATGAAGGGTGTGGCATCTTTGGAAAATCTTTATGACTTGCAAGAACATTTTCAGGGGCTAAGGAACAGCAAAACCCACAGCTCCACCATGATGCACGAACTGATCAACTTGGGAACAGAACAAGATCTGAAGTTCATCAATCTTGGCACATGTTGCACACAGCAAGAGCGGCAAGCCTTTGTCTGCCTGTTCAAACAATACTGATATGTGTTCGCATGGACGTATGATGATCTGAAAACTTATGACACACGGATAATCCAACACATCATCCCGATCAAAGAAGGGGTCAAGCCATATCAGCAGAAGCTGAGAAAAGTACATCTGTCGCTTGAACCCCTCATACAGAAAGAGCTCACCAAGTTGTTGGATGCACAAATCATATACAAAGTTCGTCATTCCACGTTGGTTTTAAACCTTGTTCCTGTATGCAAGAATTTCATGAAATTTTGCTTGTGTGTTGATTTTCAGAACGTGAATCGCACCCTGGACAAAGACAACTACCCTGTGCCATTTATGAACCACATTCTGCAAATAGTATCTGGGGCACAGATGTTTTCCCTACTCGATGGTTTTTCATGATATAATTAGGTTCTGGTAGCAGAACCTGACAAACTTAAGACTAACTTTCGTACCAAGTGGGGTACGTTCACTTACAGATGAATGTCGTTTGGGCTTGTGAATGCAGGCGCAACCTTTCAGCGCACTATGGACATCGCTTTTCACAGACTCATCAGATAGAGCGTAGTGGTATAACTCAACGAACTGATTCTGTTCTCAAGAAGACGTGAGGACCACATACGCCATCTGAAGAAAAATTTTGAGCGATGCTAGAAATACGGGATTTCCCTGAATCCCAAAAAGAGTGTATTCGTAGTTTCTGAGGGGAACCTTCTCAATCACATTATTTCCAAAAGTAGGATCAAGGTGGATATGGACCGGGTCCAGAACATTGCACAAATCCCTCACCCAACCAACAAGAAATCCATGCAGTCCTTCTTGGGCAATGTTAGGTTCTTATACCAATAGGTTTCATTTTTCATGATTGAACAAGGAAGTGCCAAATATGTTCATCTTTTCATGCTGCAAAGGTTCCATATTTTGTATACAGATAGTGAAAATTAAAAATGTAAAGAGGGTATGCCCTAAAAGAAAAATCAAAGGGCAAAAAGAGTAAATTGGTCAGGAAAAAGTAACAGAAATGAACCCAAGGAAAGACCAGGAAAGTGGCCAGTCAAAATGTCACTGCTATCTGATTTGCAAGCTCACAATGTGAAAATACTGTTGCTTGTCACATTTGATGGATGGCCCAACAGTTCAATCTGGACCATTCCATGTTTAAATTGCTTGTTGTAGAATAGAGCATGAATATTTGTCCAAACAGTTCAAGCTTGGTAGATGAGTAGATAGTTAGAGAAAATAAGAAGCCCAACTGCTTAATCTAGGCCCTTGGAATATGTAAGGGTACATTTAGATAGGAGGGCTGTCAAAAGAAAAGAGGACAATTAGGGTTTGCTAGTCCAAATGCACCCAATCCAAAGGAAGAAAAAATGTTAGGTGTATTAGGCTGGGTAGGTAGTTTGAGGTTGCAGAAGCAGATGGGTGCTCGCTTTTGTCTTGTGAAAAAGACTCATCTCATCAATGACATTGGTACCTTGGCAGTTGCTTGGTTGCATAACAATGGAAGCATGTCTAATTCCCCTCCATTCCCCCATAAATCTTTGACTAACATCCCCTCAAGGACCTTGGGATCTGCCCAATAGTCCTATTTCACTTCATTCTATGAGAAATTCTAAGTTAAACTCTCGGTTTACTTAGTGGAAAGAAGCCACATTTCTTGTGTAAAAATCATTACTCCATACATCTTCTTATGTTTTAGCTCTCACTCCACATACTTAGCATTCACCCATACAATTTCATTCCATAAACACATATTAACACCTAACTCTATTATTTAGCTCCCTCAAACTTTTCCCCACTCCTATTCTACAAAAAACTATATAAAAACCAAAAAAATATTAAGTATCCCCACCTGTTATAGACATTTTTGGCACTGCAACCCCAAGCATAAAATGTCCATAAACCAAGGGCTCCTAAGTCCCTAAAAGTGTTGTTCTAACCCCTAAAGGAACAAGGTCAACTGATTACAGCTTCTCCCAGGAGTTCTCCATGAAAAACTACTCAGAACTGGTCAAAACAGAATCATTTCACCTGCTCCATAGGCAAAGTGCGTTGCATCTCACCTAAGTACACTCTGTGGGTGCGTTGCATTTCAAAAATCCCTTCTATGGGGTGTGATGGGCGAGAAGTGACAAATGGCAGTGTCAATCCGTGAGGTGGAGAGGCATGGAATCCTCCAGAAACTTCTCCTGTGACACTTGCCTCTCTGAATTCGACCAAGCATGAGTAAGAGATCATCAATCTCCAAGTGGAAGCAGGAACTATCAGAGGGAAGACACTAATCAAATCACAAGCTTACTCATCTCCCTTACAGATATCTATATATGGATCCCTCATCCCAGAGATCCAGAGGCTGGAATTTTGCATCTTGTAAGGAATTGTTGTTGGTTTCTTGAGGCAACATCATAGTGTTGGGTGATCTAAGCTTTGTATGAGGTGAAGAAGGGCTTACTTGCTGAGAGGATGATGTTGGGTCGGAACAACTGGTTGTAACTCTCTTGGCTCTTTCTTGATTATCAATAAAGCTATTCAAGTTTTCCTCCATACTCTTGTGTTGTTTATGTTTTATACATTTGTATGGTCAATTTACATATGATCCTAGATTGTTTATGATAATAGATCCATGTTCTTGTATAGTGTTATGCTACTTTGATTCTATAGGTACTCTGTGAAGCTGGGTGTACAAGGAAGAAAGTAGTAAAGGACTATCAGAAGAGAGAGGAATCGAACTAGGAGCCAAGCGCAAGACAGAGGTTGGTCTCCTTTATTCTTCTCTCATCTATATTGCATAAAGGAAAAACGAAAGTAGCTTTACTTTGTTTGTTTCTAAGGTAGCTACCACACCTTAGTGGGATTAGCAGTTCTGCATAGACACTTTTCCCTGTAACAAAATGGCGACTCCACTGGGGAGCGACTAGGTTGTTTGTTTATCTACCTTGTTGTTTATTTTATAAACTTATAGACTGAGCCTGAAGTTGAGCCAGGTAGCTTTCGAACTGCATTTTCTATGCAAATGCAAAGTAGATAAATGTCGCTTCAGTCAATCTCTGGGTTTTGTTTATGAATTAAACAACTGATTTATAAACTCTCTAATTGCCCTTGTGGTGGCTCTAGTAACCTCTTTAGATCTACACCTGTTGTTGATTTACTGATTACCACTTGCTCGGCCAAAATCCCTGAACTGAACTGCAAAATGTGACCCGGAACCCAAGCAAAGTCTCGTATCTGGCCCAACATAGTCTTTGTTCTGTGAATCTGAAATTCAGCGCACTTCCCGAGTGTAGTAGGTGCGCTGCATTTCAAGTTCACTGTGTTACAGGTGCGCTGATCAGACTAGGCATTGTTCCTCAATTTTGGTTTCTGTGTTCATTCTTTTCAATTCTATTCATGAATTTTGCTGCCTGTAGTCAGTATACCTCTGTTTGAAACCCCTTTCCTTGCTGATATTCCGCCTCCATTGTGCAAAGAACTGTAAATGTTTTTGTGTATTTGTTGAATCATTTTCAGTTCTCCTTCGCAAAAAAGTAACGTAATTGTACTGTCGTTTCTTGATTTGAAAGTGTCGCAAGTGTCGTTTTCAATCATAGAAGAGACTCTGATTACTCCTGATAGTCGATTACCCTGTTACTGTTGTATTCGATCTGAATTTGTAGTTTTTCTAGTGTCGAAAGTAGGCCTTCATTTCCAAATCGCAAAGTGTTGTGATTGTCTTCATTTTTTATTTTGAAAAGAAACTTATTAGTAATTGTCGCTTGAAAAGTAATTCAGATTTGCGCATTAGCTTTCTTTTTATCATTCACATATTAAGAAGGCTGAAAACAAATACATGCATGTGCATTTGCATTTAGACTGTTTGATTGGTTTGATTTAGGACAGTGCATCTAGTGTGTGCTCTTTGCTCTTTGTTGAAAGAATTCTGTCTTTCTTTCCTTAGTAGCTAGGATTTTCATTGCACAAAGAAGATAAAAGACTTTTTATCATCTTAGATTGCATTTTAGGAATTGTACATCTACATCATGCGGTGAACCTGAAAGGAAAATTTCTTAAGCAAGATCAACTATAAAATAAATTTAATGAATCTAACAATGCTTTGGAACCTAACGCACAACATCTAGAAGTCTAGGCTAGAGACGTATTCCGGCGTCGTAAAGCCTGGTAACTGTTGTTCTCACTGTTGGTTGGGTGATTGCTCCACTTTGAGACGATAAGTGCCAGTACGGACTTGTGCTCCCACGTACCGTCGAGTATATTTTGGGAGACCACAATAGGCTTAATCCTTTATCCATAGGAAGCCATTTCTGTCACCCTATCGATCGCAATGCACTGAACACAACATTTGGGAAGATTGACTGCCGTACCATAAAAAGTATTCTGCAGTTTTGTGATTGGTTTGGTAATCCCTCTGCCTAGATTTCCATAGTAGTCCCTTTCGTTCCTTTTCAGACTCCTTAACGGAAAATGTCCATCTGAGCACTTGTCACTTCAGGCTCATTAAAAATCGAAGGCAACTAGAGTCATCTTTTGTTTTTTCTCGACTCTTTAAAATTGAAAAAACAAGTTGTGTCAAAGCGTCTAAAATTTATTATAAACAGAATAATCATCACCCTTCCTACGTTGATCTTAGGTTGAGAAAATGGAATCCACCGACCAAGGAATTCCCCTTGGAGGAATTCCTAGTCCCTTCTCCTCTTGGGGAGATGTTGGTGCACCCCATATGGCCACATTGTCGCTTCCAGGATTGACAATCGGCTTGCCCGTATGGCTCTTCTCAACCTCTGTCATTCAGAACACCGCAATTCCTGAACAATCGAGTCAGCAACTAGACAAATCCAGAGTTACCCCCCAACCCTCTACTTCCTGCAATTCTTCCTCTCCTCCTTCCTCTTCGCTTGATGGGGCTGGTAAAGCCAAAAATCAAGTATCTGAGAAGAAGAAGGAAAAGAAGAAGAAAGAGAAGAAGAAGAAGGAGCCAAAAGCGAAAGGGGGAAACCAAGCGTCGTCTAGCGAAAATCCACACACTGCACTGACCAGGCCTAAATCGCCATGTGTCATTTGCAAAGGATACCACTATCATAGAGATTGTCCCTGCATCCCTCGGATCTTAAGGGACTGGTCTCCTCGTTTGCACAACCCGGTGTCGTCAACCTCTGATGGTCATGTTGAAAACACACCGTCGACTAGTGAAAGTGAAGCCCCAGGACAAAAAGGAAAATATAGATTTCCTTGTAAACTGTGCGAAGGCGATCATGCCGTCCACCGTTGTCCCTTCTTTGACGAGGCTAAAAGAGTTTTGGACGATCGTCCAGTTTCACCTTAACGACTTCCTCATGGATATAAAAAACTCTTGCCGAGTCCGTCACTAGTTGAAAATCCGGCTGACCCGCCCAGGTGGTCGGCCGAAGCGTCTATCATTAAAGACAAACCATCTGAACCCATACCAGACGAAAGTCAAAAGGTCGAGGCGGCAGTTGACGCAGTCTTGCCTCCAGAGGTTCCATCTTCAGATGATACAGTCACCGAAGAGAACAAGGATGACACCGTCCAAATTCTTTTCGTAAGCACAGACTCCGATGAACAAGGGGGCAATTCACCCATTCCTTTACCGCAGGAAGGAAGTTCGTCAGAGTCGTACCCGGCCGTCTATTCGGTCCCACCTCCAAGCAACCTAGTTGTTTTTTTTTACTGGAATCAACTAGGCAGACCCCGTTTACCAGCTAGTATACCATTCTGAATCATTGCTCAAATATATAGAATGGTTATGGCCAGTACCATCATAGATGAAGGGGCTTCTATGAGTATCCTTTCCTCGACTGCTTGGAAAGCGCTTGGTTCGCCATCACTTTTGCCTGAGATGAGAAATCTAACAGGCCTTGACAAAGGAACTAGTCGACCGTTAGGGATCCTTCCCAATGTGCCCATAACATTGAGAGGGAAAACCGTTCATATGAACGTAATGGTAGTCTAAGGACCCCTGGATTATAATCTACTCCTTAGACGAGACTATATTTATTGCATGGGAGCCATTATCCCATCACTCTTTAGAGTAATGTGTTTTCCGCACGAAGGAAGAGTGGTCAAGCTCGTAGACCAGCTTTCATTTCCCGGATCACACATAGCAAATAGTCATATACCATCCCTGAATGGTCTTTTCACACAAGGAATGTCTCATTAATCCCCTATTCACAATTCCATCTCACTGTGCTTGGTTTACTGAGGAGGGAAAACTGCTCATAGATATGATCTCCTACATCCTGGGATTCAGAACCAGTGAAATTGTAGATGAAACTGTCTTTGCCTTGATGTCTATCTTCACTCCAGGACAGCCCCCTGCTGTCAAGTATGACTATGCCACCTTCATAGCCAACAAGATTCATGAGCAGTTCATGAACTTAGAGAGGGAAAGGGTATTCAAATACACCTCATATATCTATCATTTGCTGCTATACTATCAGTCTGAAAGTTTCCCGGTTTTCCTTAAGAAATTGGATGCTAGGGGGGAGTGAAGGTCTGTGATATTCTGGTCATCAGTGTTCCATCATGTTAATCTCTCCCCCTACACATACTGTGAGTTCATTGACCTCTTTGTCTACCCAGCCACTTGCCTTTTATCAGCAGATCCTCCTCCTAGGCTCACTGCTGAAATGCAGAGAATTCTGCACCTCTCAAAAGGATACAACATTGGTGACTGGTATTACTACCAAAACCATACTGTAATAAGGATCTATGGCTGTGAATTAGCCCCATGTAGGCTATCAAAATATGTCCCCATGAGACTCTTTGCCTTGGAGTACTACCGGCAGTTCAACAGTGCAGACTTAAAACACTTCTATGGTGTTAGGAAAAAGGCACAGCTTAAAATTAGACATCAATTGGGCCCCTTTATCTTTAATAAAAGGGAAGAAGCATGGAAGGATGCTGATGAGATTCTGAGAGAGAAACTTAAGCTCAAACTAAGTTTCTATTGGTCACCATATGACCCTGAACACTTCATAAGCTTTAGAAGGGTCAAAAACAAGCTCACAGGGTATCCCCATCACAGAATCCCTGAAATTGAACAATATGCCAACCAACAAGAATGGGTAGAGGGCACACTTGTGGAAGAACTTACTGAAGAAGAAATAACAGAAAGAGCAATCAAGAATCTTGAAAAATCAGTTGACTTGGAATCTTTTGAACAGGTGTTTTTCACAGCTCCTCGGCACCTCGGAGAAGGCACCTCATCTGCCACGGCTTCCCAGCAACCTGCTCAAGTAAGTGCTCCACTAGCAGGAACATCTAAAGGTAAAGAGGTGTAGGATTCAGAACAACAAATGCACCATTCTGAGCAGCAAGAGACAATGGAAAACCGGCCGGTCTCTACGGATGAACAAAGTCAAGGGCAAGACCCTTCAACTCAAGCAAAGGCAACTGAAATTCCTGTATTACAGACTCCTCTTAATGAGGAAAGGGCCAAGAAAAGAGATAGACAGGAAGAGACTCCTACAGGGACATCTGCAGACCAGCAAGGAGAAAAGAGACAGAGATTAAACCCTTATTCAGAAGAAGAAATGCCAGAGGGGCCAACTGAACAACAAGTTCCCCCAAGTATGGAAACGTCAGCCAGCTCCTTCCAGCCAGAGCAAGAAAGACAACAAGGGGTGGAGGTTACATCCACCAGGCAACAGAGTAGACAGGGCTCTGATATTAAAAAAGCATTCACTGATATTAAGGCTAGAAATGAGCCAGTGAGGTACCAGCTTTACAACCAGTTGCTAAGGATGGCACCCACTAATCAGCAAAGGCTAATGGCAGCCTATGACATCCAGGAAGGGAAAATGACTCTCAGTCATTTCAGACCTATAATGCAGCAACCACAATCAGCTGCTGACTATATTAGAACCAATCTGGAAGTGCTCTCCAAAGATATACATCCGATGGACCAGATTGAATTGCACAAGCAGACCGGGGAAATGGTATATTCTACATTGGCAGACAAAACATTGTTGGCCCATAGATTGCAAAACTCTCTGCACAATACTTCTGCCCAACTAGAATTGGAGAAAGCTTCATCACAGGCCAAGGACAATAGAATCAAGTCCTTGGAGGAAATTATTATAGAGTTGGGACATGATCCCCAGGATCCGAAAGGCATTCAAGCCTTGATCAAAAAGAAAGAGGAAGACATAGCAGCCCTCAAAAGACAACTCAAGCTGCTAGCTACACTACATCCTCAAGCCACAGAGATAGCACAACAAAAAGAAGAGCAGGATGTGGTAACTTTGCTTATGAGCTTGCACAAAAGATTGATAGAAACAGAGGGTGCCTTGGAGGCATCATTGCAGGGGAGACAGGGAGAGTTGGCCTCTCAGCCAATTCAAACAACTCACATTCTTACAGCTGCTCCCCCTACGGCCACCATAACAGTCCCTCCCACTGGTCCAACATCAGAAGCAGGTACCTCAAGTTCAGCACCAGTTTCAGCAGCAACTACAGCAACAGCAGAGCAAGAGACCAACTTGAGTATGGAGGGGATGATGAAAGAAATAAAGGCCCTGGAAGTGCAAATGGCAGAATTGAAAGAGGCCAAAGAAAAGCTGGCCAAAATTGAGGAAAGATATGACAAGTCAAAGTAGGATGTAGCTGAGAAGACAAGGGAAGTGAAAACCCTGGAAAAAAGAATAAAGGAGCTAGAGAAAGAGCTCACTCTTGATAGGACCCTAGCTGAGGTCAAGAAAATTTTGTGGGCCAAGATTGGCCAATCCATTACTGACCAGTGGCAATCAATTGAGACTATACATGAGCAAATGGACTTGATAGGCTTAGCTCAATTTGAAAATCAAAAGGCTAGAGCATCTTTAGGGAATATGCCTGAACAAGCCAACAGAATGATCCAGTTCCTAAACACTCATACCAAAGAGCAACTAGCAGCAATAGGTATCAGGAACAGGACTGATACCATCTTGCTAGTAAAAAGGGTGTTGACCCTAAGGAATTTTGTGCAAACTCTAGAAAGAAAATGCCAGGAAATGCAGGCAGAGGTGAATGAGTTCAGAATAAAGTTTGCAGCATTACAGAGCAGAGGGCTACCAAGTTTAGTAACTAGCGCTGGAAGACTGTTGTCACATGAGCATTATGCCAACAGGGTAAACAACTATGCCTCCAATCAAATCACAGCGTCCTCAAGCACATCAGAAGAAACAGGGCCTCCATCTGGACAGAGTCTCTATGACAAATTAGAAAACCTGTTTTACATTGAGCACGAGATAAACCATCTCTTTGAAGTCCAGCCAAACTTTTACAGATACACTGAAGCTGATGAAACACTGATAAAGATACAAAGACATCAGCTGCCTATAGAGGATTGGTGGAAAGGAATGATGGAGACATTGCTTAGGTGATTTGTTTTTTTTTTAATGCTTTTTTATCAGCTACAGGTCAGCACATAGAAATAGCATGGTCCACCTGTCAAAGGGAAGAAAAATCAACGCAAGGTAGAAATGGAATGGTCACTACAGCTCATTGAATACAAAGAAACCGAGCACTAATGATGAAGACCAAGACAACAACAAACAGCGTACTAGCATCAGGACAGCAAATGCAGAATGAATGCGCAGCAGGCAACCGACTCACACAGCCCAGAAAAGTCAAAATATCTCTGAATAATTGGACAGCTAGCACATTCATATTTATTACAGCATTTATTCCCTCAGTTACTACTTCTTAAGAGTTGGTAAAGAAAGTTATGAGTTCAAAGACTTATCTTCATGATATTTTGTATCTCCTTTTTTTATAAATACCTCCCCATAATATGTATTTTGGGTTGGTGATTTTCTTTCTAAGCTACGCTGTAATTTCTGAGACTATCTAATACAAATGGCTATTGAAGTTCATGGTCTCTGCGCTCTCTGGATGTGTATTTGATGTTCTGGGACCTGCTACAGAATTCCTGTGTCACTCTATGGAACAATAAGTTATTCTAAACTCTGTTTTATGTTTTCTGTGTTTGCAAATTTCATATGTATTCCAAAATCTCAGTAACAGAGAAGAAGAATAGCCCAGGACTTGTTTAAATGCACCCTGTGCTCAATCTCTGCTACTAATTATGTTTTCTTCAGGATTAGTCATAAATATGAATTCTTAACTGCTCATGTTTGCACTAATTCCTCCATTTTGAATACTGTTTAGGAATTCTTAATTGCTCCTAGACAATACTCATACACTTTCCCTCTGCCAGCATAATGAAAGATTCTTCACTGCCTTTCATTCCCTGACTTCATTCCATCATTTCCAGATCTGAAAATTGTTCCAAAACTGCCTATCTCGCTCTGTAGCATTACCATTTATCCAAGAGACACTTTCAGTTGTGCACCATCATTGACTCCATTGCCCAATGGAATAGACTATCTTAGACTTGCATCCCAGCTCCACCTGAAATCACCATCCAACAAATTCAAACAAAAACTTGTGCATGATAACTAGCCTAAAATACCCCAAAAAACAAAGCTAAATTACAAAGAGAGAGCCCTCTCTGGTTGCAGGTAGGCTAGGACCTGCAGCTAAAAGATTGGTTAGTGGTTACCTCGGCCGTATTCCCTTCAGGAGGCAGGGAACAACCTAAGTGATAATAGGCAAGATAAACTTCCTGCCGAAGTTCATCTCAGATTATGCACAGATAGTCAATCCCATGCAGGACATGATCAAGAAAGATGCAATCTACAGCTAGGGCAAGAGGGAAAAGTATGCATTCACCTGGATCAAGTAGGCTATTGTAGAAGCAACTTCACTTTACAACCCAGACTTCAAGAAGGATTTCTTGTTATACACCTTCGCCTCTGATAATTCGCTCATTGTAGTACTCACTCAGAAGGACGAGATGAACGATGAACACCCCATCTCCTTCATGAGCGCAAGCATGCAGGGACCAGAACTCAACTACGCCACCATTGACAAGAAAGCATATGCAGTATACAAGGCGGTGAAACACTTCAGGCCCTACTTGCTGAAGAACCATTGCATAGTCTACGTCCCTCACCCAGCAGTCCGCACACTACTTGTACAACAAGAACTGGGTGAACGACATGCAAACTGGATGACAGGCTTGCAAGAGTATGATCTTTAAATCAAGCCAGTTCACATGGTCAAAGGACATGAGCTCTATAGACTTGCAGCTGAAGTAGTACACGCCTTGAAGAGTGAAGAAGATCTTGTCGGCTGGGAGCAGGAATTTGAACGTATGACATAAGGCGAGCAACACCCACTGAAGACAGAACCTCTCGGTACGTAACTGTGCACTAGTACCTTGAACACGGCATGTACCTTCTCACTTTTCCATCAGACAAAAGAGGGCATTGTGCCTTAAAGCTTTAGCATATCAATCGGTGCACGGAGTGCTTTACAGGAAGCACAACAACGAAGTTTTGCTCAGGTGCCTAGAGGCACATGAATCAAAGAAGGTATTACAAGATCTACATGACGGACCCGTCGAGGGTCACTTTGCAGGAAACACCACTGTGCACAAAGTTATGTGAGTTTGTTTCTACTGGCCCACATTATTCAAGGATGCACATGCTTATGCCCACAAGTGCTTGGTCTGTCGGCGATATGCTAGAAAAATATGAAGGTCAGCAGCCCCACTACACCCTGTTGCAGTGACCGAACTGTTCCAACAATGGGGCATGGACATCATTGGGGAGATTTTCCCACATTCATCAAAACAGCACTGCTACATTCTAACAGCAACTGATTACTTCACGTGGTGGACAGAAGCAGTTCCACTCAAACAAGTGAACGACCATGAGGTCATCAGCTTCCTCCAGTAGAACATCATCTCACGCTTTGGAATTCCTGTATCACTTGTTTTTTATATGCAACATACTTTTTGTCTTTAAATATTTATGATTTTGCATTACAAAATGGTATTGTGCTGAAACACTCATCCAACTACTACCCGCAAGGAAACGCTCTAGCAGAATCCACAAATAAAAACCTCATCCGCATAATCAAAAATATTGTTTTCTCTCAGCGATGCAACTAGCATACCACTCTGATGAATGCACTATGGGTTGACTGCATAACACCCAAACCTTCTCTGAATACCTCGCCATACTTCCTGGTCTATGGTAAAGAAGCCATACTTCCACCTAATATCTACTTGCCTGCACTTTAATTATCCCAAGAGTCCCAAGGCAAGCCTTGTCAGCTAATTCAGCGTAGGATGGATACACTCCACAAGCTTCAGGAAGAAAGGATGAAAGAAAAAGAAAAATTTACACTCCACCAGAACCATATCAAGATATGGTTCGATAAGAAGCCTACATGGAAAGCTAACTTCAATGTTGGTGACTTGGTTCTGAAATGGGATAAGTCCCATGAAGACAAAGGCAAGCATACGAAGTTCCAATCCCTATGAATTGGTTTGTACACAGTCCATGAGAAGCTTGGCCCACAGACATACCGTCTGCAATCACTTGACGAGAGGATTGACAACCTTCCTGTCAATAGCCAAGATCTCAAACACTACCTCTAGTAGGTCTGGCCGTGCCCCGTGCCATGTACATAGTCTGCTTGCTGCTTGTTGTTTTCATTTTGTTTGCCTTGCTTACGATCTTTTTTTCCATTTGGTTTACTTCACTTACTATTTTTGTTTTCATTTGTTTGAGTTGCTTAATACCTAGCTATTTTTGTTTTCTAGAAATAAGTGTTTCCATCTACTGCATTCTATCTTTTGAATGAGTATGTGGCTAAGATAAGAAGAGACTTGTGACACTGAAACACTTGGTTAGTCTTGTGTCCGTCTTCTCTGTGCTTGGTTATAACCTTCAGTCGATGAAGTCTTGATGGAAAATACGAGCCATCTGCAAGGGAAGTTTTGGTCCAACCATGAATCTGTGCCCACACTAGGAAGCCCCATGCCTGCACTCAGCCTTCTACTCTGTGCATTCAAGCTCATCCAACTAGTAGAAACAAAGAAGGGGAAAATCTAAACAATCAAACCTATGTCAGAGGACTTACATGCTTCTCTGAAGGAACAACCTCTTCTGCTCTCAATAAGTCGAGATCCCTCTTCCGCCCCAAAAATAAATAAGTGCCTATCCACAATTCTCTTAAAAAATACAAAGGTGAAAGAAGAGAAAGGCTTCTTGTGCAGAGAGGTGAAGCATGCAACTCCACTGGGGCACTGACCAGGCTCGCTGGCAGTGTAGCAATGGGTGTATTCCTGCGTGACTCCATCAGGGTACTGTCCAGTCCTACTAGCAGCGGAGAAACACCAGAGATGAAGACTTATACTCTGAAAATTTTCAACTCGCGAGCTAAACTACCCTTCCCAATTTCGAAACATTGTGATCAAGTTGAACTTTTGATTGTGTTTGACTGAGTTGGCAAAAGGTGAACCATGTATGTCCATGGGGTAAGTGGGGAAGGCGAATTAACCTGCACAGCGATTCAATACTCCCCGAAAGACCAAAGCCTTGTGCTAACAATGAACCAAAACAGAGAAGTTGGAGTTCTACCAATGTGTCGCCAAGTGTTGTAGCAGCTACAACACCCTCCAAAATTTTGGCCTGCATCCAATTTTGGAGCCTCCTTTGAGATTTTTACTTGATGACTACATGCACTCAGGTTCACTCCATGAGCTCGTGTGAGTCTTCGCACCCACCTTGCTTGATCATTCCACCGACAACTTTTGCATGTTGATGTCAATGTCATGCTTGCAACCATGTTCTAGTCATACACAAGGTCTTCACTTCATGTGTACATGTTGTGTTCGCTATGTAAACATTTGTTGCGCTCATATAAGGAGTCACATACACTTTCGCGCAAGCATCGTCGCGGTCATCCAACGATCAATCACAAGTGTCGCACTTGTCGCTCACACTGTCAGTCAGTCATGTTGAGCATATGTGTCTGGATGGTTTGAGTCGTCTCATCGTCACTTCATGTAAGTGTGTGTTTCCAAGATCACGTATGCACCTTTTCAATTGATCACACACTTAGTCATTTTGTTGAAGTTTTGGTGACTGGATTCCCCTCTGACAGCCGAACCTTCACCCTACCATTGACTCGATCAACTGTCATCCAAAACAGTGCAGAAGCACCAAGCAAGCCATTTCAAGTTGTGCTACTCGCAAGCTAATCAATCAACCTACCTGCTGGACGACTGGAGGATTTGACCCGATAGTCACCCTAGGACTGATTCGCATCAAAAATTGTGCAGAGGCTGTAGACCTTGCCCACTCCATTGACTAAGAAAATTACGCAGACAGGGCAAACATACACCCAATGCCCGTCCCTGTCTCCCTCATAAAATTGTGTAGTTTTTCCATTCAGTCGACTAGCTGCTCACCCAGAAAACTGCGCAGTTTTCATGAGCAAGCCCTCTACTGCCCAACAGTCTGCTCAGCTCAGAAAATTTGCAGAGGTGATCAGCAGGCCAGCCTCCCATTCCCCGCTAGCAGTTGACTACCAGTTCCCTCCAGGAATTCCGTAGTTTTTGCTACCAAGCTCTAGCAGCTGACTGTCGGTTCCCTCCAGGAATTGCGTAGTTTTTTCTGCCAATGTCCCAACAGATGACTGCTAGTTCCCTCCAAGAATTGTCGGTTTTTGCTACCAAGGTCCCATCAGCTGACTACTAGTTCCCTCCAGGAATTGCGTAGTTTTTGCCGCCAAGGTCCCAGCAGCGAGCTGTCGTTCCCTCCAGGAATTGCGCAGTTTTTGCTGCTAGGCTAGCGTTTCCCGCTCCTTCCAAAAATTACGCAGATATTGTCTGCCCAGCCTTTTCGCAGCCGAGACTACTCCTCACAAAAATTTCGCAGTTTTGTCCTCCAGTTGAGCTAGACCCCGCAGACAGTCACTGTCGATCCAGATTTCCAATCTCCATCATCCAGTGATTTCTATGCAGCTTTCACCAACAGTGCCCGGAGCCTCCATCCAGCTCGCAACTCACAACCTTGTCTCCTCTCCCAGTCATCTACATCCAAAATGATCATGCATCATGGTAGACTAGGAGATTTATGGATTTGATGTCATCTTGTCATGAGTGACTGCAGATACAAGTACACAAACAAACATGGCATGACAACAGATGGGATTAACAAAGGGAGTACATGCAGAAGGACATGTTCACCAACAAACGAGCAAACGATGCATGCAAATAAATGTGCTCGCGAACGGAAAAACATGCAAGGACATGTTCACACACGGACGGATGGACGAGTGAACATACAATATGTGTTCACGGATGGACGAACATGCACTTTTCCTGCAGAGGCGAACCTGTCAAGCATGCCAACATGCAAGCAAGGAGCAACATACAAATGAAACATCAAGCGAATCCAACGACCATCGAAGACTCTACGCACTTTTCCATGTGGAGGTGAAGCTGTGGCACACCATGAGGACATCCATCACCCAACAACACGACATCTCGACATGCACACCAGCAGCAGCACGAATGTACCAGCATTGTCATGTCGAGTCTTGTCATGAGTCATGTCATCCACATTTCTATTGTCGGCCAAACTGTCAATCAATGTAATGTTACGTGGAAGTCCAAGAGACCCACTTTTCATATCAAGAGTCATGTAAAGTCGAAAGGTCATGGAAGTCAAACGGTCATGAGGGAAGTTGAACAGCCACAAGGGTTAGTTTCACCCTTGGCTATAAATACCCCCTCATTTGTACATGCAAAGGAATTTTCACCTCAACTCCTCCCACATAGCCTTGAGAGTCTGTAATCTTTTCTTTGAGGAGTAAATAGTGGCTCCAACGCCCTGCCCACAGGGTTAGTGATGCATGGTGTAACGATGTGTCTTGGAACTTTCGCTTAATTTAGAAGCCTGCTAACAAGCCAACACGTTTTCACACATGTTGTAACTATTGTAAGACTGATCTTGAACACTTGTAATGCATGTTTCATTAACATGTGTTTAACACTTGAACTCATTTAATTGTTGCAATACATATATATTAATGAAATGTGTTATATGAGTTGTTAACATTGTCCTGCCCATGTTGGTTACCTCCTGTTAGCCTCCTGCTGCAGCAGGTGTTCATCTTTCATGATTGACATTTTTACATGCCAAATATGTCATACTTTGCAAGCTGCAGTGTTCCATATTTCCAGAAGAGACCAAAGAAGAAAGCCATGAAGTCTGCTAGTCCAAATGCCACTGTTGATTCCAATTTTGATGAGTTGTTCCAGTTTTGAAGAGCTTTCATTTAAGGGAGGTCCAAACAGTCTAATCTTGGTCTCCCTAGGTTTCAATTTCCTGTTGAAGAATATAGAGAATAAAATCTGAACAAACAGTTTAATCTTGGCAGATTTGTAGATAGGTAGAGAATCAAAGGGACCCAACTGTTTAATCTGGGCCCTTGTAGAAATAAGTGTAGAGCTAGGTAGGAATCATTCAAAAGAAAAATTGTAAATCTGGGTCTGCAAGTCTAAGTGCACCCAAACCAAGAAGAAGAAAAAACGTTAGGTGAGTAGGTTGGGTAGGTAGCTGTGAGGTTGCAGAATGATGATTATGATCAAGTTTGTGTTACAAAGTGCTTCATCTTTACAGATCACAGTGCAGGCAGTTTTGCATTCACAAGAGCTAAAAGTTGGGTATTACTAACTCCCCCTTCTTCTAATTCCCCAAGTCACTTACTAACTTCCCAAAGAGGTCAAGATCTGCTTGATTCCTCTTAGATTCATCATCATCCATATCAGTTGCCTTGGTGAAGATCTGCTTCACTCAAGGATTTTATTTTTTCAAAACTCTTTTCCCCACAATTAGCCTAAGGTCCCTGACCTTAGCGCTTGCTGATCACCTTCATATTAACTACTAACAGTATTATATAACTCCCTATCAGTTTTCCCATTCCCCTACTAAAACTTTGTATATAAAATTCCCCTATGTAAATATCCCCTCCCTGGCAATATAGCCATATTCTTTATAAGTCTGGGAAAAAACAGTCCATCTGGGGCTGCTTTTAGCCCATCCGTGTCCAAGCAGGGATTAATCTGACACCTGGCCAGATTAATAACCTCTTCCCTAGCCCTAAAACCCTCAAAAACCCACTTTTTGCCCCCTTATCCTAAGTTTCGGGCATAAATCTTTAAACCCGCGCGCAAAAAACCACGCTTTACCCCTTATCCCTAAGCCCCGACTGTAAATACATTAACCGCGCTCACTTTAAACCCATAAAACCCCTTTCCCTAAGTCTTAACCCCCGCGTGCATTATTAAAATCGGGATATTCCCTGTATATTCCCCCGCCCTAACCCTCCGTCTCTTTGTCTGCCCTGCCAGCCATTAGATCTGGCCCGTCCCAGATCTACGGTGGGCAGGCCTTTTCACGCGCCAACTGCCCGAGCTTTAGCGTTCGGGAGATGGGCGGTATTACCCGTTGTACTCCCGCCACGCGTCAGGCTCTGGGATGTGGCGGAGCCCCTCCCCCCAAAACCGACCAGGCGCTAAGGCGGTGCGCCCAAAACCACTTACCGCCATTTCCCTTGTGACGTCACCCGCCTGTGTCACCCCCCTGCTCAGTCACCGTGACACATCGTCCACCTGTGTGGCCCCTGCCGAGTCACCTGCCACATGGCCTCCTGCCACCGTACCCTGCCACTGTACATGCCACGTCACCATCCGTACATGATGACATCACCCGCTAACATCATCCCGCCACATCATCATGCTGACGTCATCGCTGACGTCACCCGTCGTACGAAGTCACATCCGCTGACGTCATCAGCACTTTTGGCTCGAAGGAGCAAAAATCGCACTTCGGAGCCCCGGAATCAGTTTCTGAGGCAGTTTTTGATGAGCGATTTGCGCCTAGCACAAATCGCCGCAAATCGCTCATCGCTAGATTTTTTGGACCTGAATGGGGAATCTTCAGGAAATCTTTACATTTTGCAGCCCCAGGAAACCCGAAAGGCACCGAATGAACCATTTTTCTTCGTGAAGCTTGCCGAGAGGAGCATAAAACAGTTAAAAAAAAAAAAACAGAGGCCGAGCAGCGGCCATTAAATGATGATTTAACACACAGCACGTCAGAACAGCATCAGTTTATTGCCAAAGAGTATCAGAGGAAGAAGAAAAGCCAAAGAGTATCAGCCGAAGATTTTTTAGGGGCTCGAAGCACCTGGACATTGATGAGCCCCCCCAGAAAGTCAAATCAAGAGGCGTAAGCCCATCCTTGCCCTCAAATCATAGTTAAAGCTTTAAATGCAGACAGACAGCAGAGATGCAGAAACCCATACACATTTATTGCAAGAAACACTGCACCAAGCCACCAAGGACAACATCATTTACTTAGTTTTGATACGGCGGCCCTGAGCGCAGCCCGAGATATTTTTTCATTTATTTCTGGAAAGGATTAGGTTAAGTAATCATCTTTCTTTCAGACCTAATTAGGTCAAGATGTAATAAAGGAACTATGTAGATAGTTTTTCCCTATATATACCGCCCTCTACATTGTTACAAGGGTTAGTTGATTGAGAATTTTCACTAGAGACTCGCATTGTATACCTGAGATTTTCTATAATCAAAGATTGCTAAAAGCTTGGAGAGCAAACTGACTGTTGTAAATGAATGTTTTTGGAGATATGAAGATGGAATTCTTGTGCTGCAGCCTGAAACAATAAGTGCATCTTACCTCTATTTTATTGTTTCCCACTATCTAAATAGCAGAAAGAAAGAATAGCCTAGAATTAGTTTAAATACTCTCTATGCTCAATTTCTGCTATTTCTTTATGTTTTCCTCTGAATGAATTGGTTATGAATATGAATTCCTTTTGGCTCATGTTTACCCCGAGTCACCTATGTTTTCCAATTATCTAGGGATTCTTTACTGCCCCTAGGTAGCGCTCTGTTACCTCCTCTGTTAAGCTGATTAAGAGATTCTTAATTGCCTCTCATTACTTAGCATTATTTCCATCATTTGAACCTGAAATATTATTTCATGCTCAGCTATCTTGCTCCACTTTCCCTCTCTTGTGGCTGAAGAAATACACCAGCAGTTCTCCTCCTCGACTCCACGCCCAATGGTTTGAAACTTCCAGACTATGCCTTGCCTCTCTGTCTGAAAACATCAATTTTCCCACCAAAAACAAAACAAAAACCCTCTGAACTCAAGACCTAGCCTAAAATCCTTTTCAAACAAAGCTAAATCATAAAGAGAGAGCCCTCTCTGATTGCAGGTTGGCTAGAACCTACAGTCCAAAGTTGGTCTGTGGTTACCTCGGCCGTATCCTTTTCCGGAGCTTAAGGACAACCTGAGCGATAACATAATGGCGACTCCATTGGGGAACTTCCTCAGATAATTTCACAAAGAAAGTTGGAAAGCTCCACTGGGAAGAACCAAACCTTCACAACCATTTTTTCAAGTCTAGTTCTGATCTTTGATGGTGGACAGAGATCAGGCACTCAAAGTTGATATATCCACCTGGCGACTCCACATCATCCTCATAATAAAGACTCCACTAGAGAAATGAACCCAAAAGAAATTTATGAGCAGATCAGGCTTTTGATCTGGATTATTATCCAAGAGGTCATGTTCTTTCTCCTCCATAAAATCTTACTGTACATATTGTTTGAACTTGACTTTTATGTTTTTCTCGTTGAAAATGTTGAAGAAATCCCTCCTTGCACATCAGAACAGCATCCTTTAAATGTTGCTAATGCTCATCTTATAGTCAAGGAGGACACTACTGTCAAAGCAAATCATCCTATCCCTGTTCATACTGAACCCAGTCATTTAGTCCCTGTACACAATCCCGTGCCTCGTAAGGTTCCGGATAGATATAAGCCACTCATTTTGCCTCCCGTGCTAAATCCTCTGCCCAAAAATCATCCCATGTATCTCCCAAGATTTGATGGAGAGAATGGAGTCACTGCCCAAAAGCATGTCCAGGGTTTTGAAGATTATTTAAATATTTTTGAAGTAGAACATGAGGATGTTAGTATTAGGTTGTTTTCCCTTTCTTTGCAAAGTGAAGTTAGGACTTGGTTTAAAGCATTGCCTGAGGCAAACATCTCAAAACTTAAGCAGCTATTCAAAATCTTCCTTGATAGATGGGTGATCAAATTCAATTTCCTCATGCTCATAGAAGAATATAATCAGTTAAAAAGGATTCCAAATGAATCTGTTCAGCAATTTTCTGACCGATTCAATCAAGTTTATCATTCTATACCATTGAATATAAGACCTCCCCCTGATTTGGCTCTACTGCATTATCCAGTAGCATTTGATCCAGAAATAGAATTTCATCTGAGAGAGATAAGTCCATCCACTATGCAACAGATGCAGAACATGGCAGTAGATGTAGAGGTTAATTTGAAAGTTAGGGAGAGGAATTTGAAAGCAGAAAAGGAGGAAAAACTTGATAATTTGGTAAACAAAGCAGAGGAATTAAAGCAGATTTTCACAATAGAAGTTGGATGTTTCGAGCACCAGAACAGATCTGTTTTGCAAAAGGAAAGTAATGATATTCATGAACAAACTTGCCACAAAACAAATGACATATTCATACTGCCATACATGATGGAGCAGTCTCCTGATATACTATATGAATATGATAGCTTCTCTTCTTTCAACTGCTTGCCAAAATACGATGAGTATGATGATGATTATGAGCCTAATGACCAAGTTAGCCGTGCATAAGGGCCATACCTTATTTTGGCAGAAAGCACAGTTCAGGCTCAGCCGCCTGAATCCAATGATCAGCGTGCCCAGTTTAGCTATGAAGAAAAGGAGGAAAAGGCAGAAGATTTTAATTTCAGCAAAGGAGCCTTACCATTTTGTGTCGAATCTTTTCAGTTTATTAGGGAGAATTATCATACAGTTAATAATCAAATATCACTCTGTTCTGATATTGACCGTCTAGAGGAGAGTCAAATCCTTGCTCCTAATGCATTACATCTAGATTTACAGCCTCAAAGCGCCACTAAATGCCAGATTGAGGAAGACTCAGAAACAGCAGCATGTGACCAAATCATCCAAGTAGATCCCCTGCCTGGTGAGTTTCAGCCATCTCAGACCTTTGAAGAAGAAAAAGAACAGTCAGCACAAATCGGTCAAGTGCCATCTCAGCCAGCTTTTCAAGAATTGCAAGTATCATTCCATGCTTTGCATGATCCATCTGATGGCAAGATGTGTAATGGGATAAATCACTACTCTTCTCCGTCAGCAGGCTGCGAGGTTCAATATCAAGTTGTTGATCATCTCCCGATTCCGAAGCATGATAGCTATCCCAAACTTTTGTACAGTTCTTTAAATCAATCCAGCAATGATGTATATATGCTGCAGGACCCTTTTGAACAGTTTCTTAGTTCAGCAAAGAAGGTCAGCAGTTACCTGATCTTCTCAAAAATTTACAAAGCCACATCAGATTACAAGATCTCCATTTCAAGTAACAGCAAACACAAGCAGCAAAGACCATTCATCTTCATAATGCTTAAATGGCTGCATTGGCTATTTCATTTAACCTAACAGCAAAGTAAGTGCTGGTCAGGGTAGGTAGGTAGGATTAATAAGGCAGCCAGCCAAGGGAATTTTGCAGAATACAGTAGCAACTGAATACAAGGCAGTCTGACCTGTTGTTCTTGGCTTTTCACAAGGAAAAGCCATCCCCAAGTGGAGCCACTGTTAGCCTCCGGCTGCAGCAGGTGTTCATCTTTCATGATTGACATTTTTACATGCCAAATATGTCATACTTTGCAAGCTGCAGTGTTCCATATTTCCAGAAGAGACCAAAGACGAAAGTCGTGAAGTCTGCTAGTCCAAATGCCAATGTTGATTCCAATTTTGATGAGTTGTTCCAGTTTTGAAGAGCTTTCATTTAAGGGAGGTCCAAACAGTCTAATCTTGGTCTCCCTAGGTTTCAATTTCCTCTTGAAGAATATAGAGAATAAAATCTGACCAAACAGTTTAATCTTGGCAGATTTGTAGATAGGTAGAGAATCAAAGGGACCCAACTGTTTAATCTGGGCCCTGGCAAAAATAAGTGTAGAGCTAGGTAGGAATCATTCAAAAGAAAAATTGTAAATCTGGGTCTGCAAGTCTAAGTGCACCCAAACCAAAAAGAAGAAAAAATGTTAGGTGAGTAGGCCGGGTAGGTAGCTGTGAGGTTGCAGAATGATGATTATGATCAAGTTTGTGTTACAAAGTGCTTCATCTTTACAGATCACAGTGCAGGCAGTTTTGCATTCACAAGAGCTCAAAGCTGGGTATTACTAACTCCCCCTTCTTCTAATTCCCCAAGTCACTTACTAACTTCCCAAAGAGGTCAAGATCTGCTTGATTCCTCTTAGTTTCATCATCATCCATATCAATTGCCTTGGTGAAGATCTACTTCACTCAAGGATTTTATTTTTTCAAAACTCTTTTCCCCAAAATTAGCCTAAGGTCCCTGACCTTAGCGCTTGCTGATCACCTTCATATTAACTACTAACAATATTATATAACTCCCTATCAGTTTTCCCATTCCCCTACTAAAACTTTGTATATAAAATTCCCCTATGTAAATATCCCCTCCCTGGCAATATAGCCATATTCTTTATAAGTCCGGGAAAAAACAGTCCATCTGGGGCTGCTTTTAGCCCATTCGTGTCCAAGCAAGGATTAATCTGACACCTGGCCAGATTAATAACCTCTTCCCTAGCCCTAAAACCCTCAAAAACCCACTTTTTGCCCCCTTATCCTAAGTTTCGGGCATAAATCTTTAAACCAGCGCGCAAAAAACCATGCTTTACCCCTTATCCCTAAGCCCCGACTGTAAATACATTAACCGCGCTCACTTTAAACCCATAAAACCCCTTTCCCTAAGTCTTAACACCCCGCGCGCATTATTAAAATCAGGATATTCCCTGTATATTCCCCTGCCCTAACCCTTCGTCTCTTTGTCCGCCCCGCCAGCCGTTAGATCTGGCCCGTCCCAGATCTATGGTGGGCGGGCCTTTTCACGCGCCAACTGCCCGAGCTTTAGCCTCCGGGAGATGGGCGGTATTACCCGCCGTACTCCCGCCACGCGTCAGGCTTTGGGATGTGGCGGAGCCCCTCCCCCCAAAACTGCCCAGGCGCTAAGGCGGTGCACCAAAAACCGCTTACGGCCATTTCCCTTGTGACGTCACCCGCTTGCGTCACCCCCCTGCTCAGTCACCGCGACACATCGTCCACCTGCGTGGCCCCTTGCCGAGTCACCTGCCACATGGCCTCCTGCCACTGTACATGCCACATCACCGTCCGTACACAGGGAAAATTTTAAGAACCCCCCCTAAATTTATAAATATAATAAATGGGCGAATCTCCATGATATATAGGAAAAATGGAAGGCGATTTTATCAATAATATAATATGTATATATAATTTTTTGGCGAATCTCTCACCAGGCATGGCGAATATTACTCAATTATAAAATCTTGTAAGATCTTGGCGAGTCTTTCACTAAATAATAAAACTTTGTAAAGTACTAGTGAATCTTAGCATAGGCTACATGCTGGTTTAATTCCCCCATTTAAATAGGCTACATTCCAGGTGAATACCATGGGTCAATACCATGTGCCATTTTGGTGAATACCATGGGTCAATACCATGTGCCATTTTTATTTTTATTAATTCTAATATTAGGGTTAATAATGGTTTTTTGCATGGTATTAATAACAATCTAGTCCATGGTATTTGTCCCATAGTATTTTGGCCATAGGTTTCACCTAAATATAACCCATTTTTTGAGTGTTCGTAAATATAAGGTGACTTATGGAGTAAATATAAAAAAATGTTTTATTTGTTTACCATACCTCTTGTTTATTTATATTTTTATTAATTTACCATACCTCTTTTACAAATATGGTATTTGGCCCATAGGATTCACTTAAATAAAACCTCTTTCTTGAGCCTTCATAAATAGAACGAGGGTTATGGACTAAATATAAAAAGAGGCTTTATTTATTTACGATACGTCTAGTTTATTTATATTTTTATTTATTTACCATACTGTTTGAGTAAGTATAAAAAGACGTTTTATCTATTTACCATACCTCCACTTTACTTATATTTTTATTTGTTTACACCGTTACATGTATATAAGGTGACTTATGGAGTAAATATAAAAAATGTTTTATTTATTTACCATACCTCTCATTTATTTATATTTTTATTAATTTACCATACCTCTTTTATAAATATGGTATTTGGCCCATAGGATTCACTTAAATAAAACCTATTCTTGAAAATGGGCGAATGGATTCACTTAAATAAAACCTATTCTTGAAAATGGGCGAATGGAAGGTTGGAAGTCCTAATTTCAAGGGCTAAATTTACCTTTTTTACCCTCTCCCTTAAAATAAGGTGGGCTATCTGAGGTGATTTGTAAAAATGTACTATGATACAAAATATTCGCCCACTAAAAATCTAAAACCCCTTAATTTCACCAAAGGGCGAACATTCGCCCCTAAAATTATCCTTGTCCGTACATGATGACGTCACCCGCTGACGTCATCCCGCCACATCATCATGCTGACGTCATCGCTGACATCACCCGCCGTACAAAGTCATATCCGCTGACGTCTTGCTGACATCATCAGTACTTTTGGCGCAAAGGAGCAAAAATCGCACTTCGGAGCCCCAGAATCAGTTTCTGAGGTAGTTTTTGATGAGCGATTTGCGCCTAGATTTTTTGGGCCTGAATGGGGAATCTTCAGGGAATCTTTTCATTTTGCAGCCCCCAGGAAACCCGAAAGGCACCGAATGAACCATTTTTCTTCGTGAAGCTTGCCGAGAGGAGCAGAAAACAGTTTTGAAAAAAAACAGAGGCCGAGCAGCGGCCATTAAATGATGATTTAACACACAGCACGTCAGAACAGCATCGGTTTATTGCCAAAGAGTATCAGAGGAATAAGAAAAGCCAAAGAGTATCAGCCGAAGATTTTTTAGGGGCTCGAAGCACCTGGACATTGATGAGCCCCCCCAGAAAGTCAAATCAAGAGGCGTAAGCCCATCCTTGCCCTCAAATCATAGTTAAAGATTTAAATGCAAACAGACAGCAGAGATGCAGAAACCCATACACATTTATTGCAGGAAACACTGCACCAAGCCGCCAAGGACAACATCATTTACTCAGTTTTGATACGGCGGCCCTGAGCGCAGCCCGAGATATTTTTGCATTTATTTCTGGATAGGATTAGGTTAAGTAATCATCTTTCTTTCAGACCTAATTAGGTCAAGATGTAATAAAGGAACACTGTAGATAGTTTTGCCCTATATATATCGCCCTCTACATTGTTACAAGGGTTGGTTGATTGAGAATTTTCACTAGAGACTCGCATTGTATACCTGAGATTTTCTATAATCAAAGATTGCTGAAAGCTTGGAGAGCAAACTGACTGATGTTTTTGGAGATATGAATATGGAATTCTTGTGCTGCATCCTGAAGCAATAAGTGCATCTTACCTCTATTTCATTGTTTCCCACTATCTAAATAGCAGAAAGAAAGAATAGCCTAGAATTAGTTTAAATACTCTCTATGCTCAATTTCTGCTATTTCTTTATGTTTTCCTCTGAATGAATTGGTTATGAATATGAATTCCTTCTGGCTCATGTTTACCCCGATTCACCTGTGTTTGCCAATTATCTAGGGATTCTTTACTGCCCCTAGGTAGCGCTCTGTTACCTCCTCTGTTAAGCTGATTGAGAGATTCTTAACTGCCTCTCATTACTTAGCATTCTTTCCATCATTTGAACCTGAAATATTGTTTCATGCTCAGCTATCTTGCTCCACTTTCCCTCTCTTGTGGCCGAAGAAATACACCAGCAGTTCTCCTCCTCGACTCCACGCCCAATGGTTTGAAACTTCCAGACTATGCCTTGCCTCTCTGTCTGAAAACATCAATTTTCCCACCAAAAACAAAAAATAAACCCTCTGAACTCAAGACCTAGCCTAAAATCCTTTTCAAACAAAGCTAAATCATAACGAGAGAGCCCTCTCTGATTGCAGGTTGGCTAGAACCTGCAGTCCAAAGTTGGTCTGTGGTTACCTCGGCCGTATCCTTTTCCGGAGCTTAAGGACAACCTGAGTGATAACAACTCCCCAGACATCAGACAGATCTTTCACGTAAACTTGCTATAACAATCGTCATACTCACACAGACTCCTCCATTGTGTGTTGTACGTGTTATCTTTCCTTGTGTGTTGTGATTGTTGCATATGTGTGGACTGCTCTTCCGAAAGTTGTACACGTATTGTTGTGTTGTGTGTTCTTAACAGAGTTGGGGCTTCCTCCCATCTGATGTTATGAATATAATTCATAACAATTAAATAAATATTAATATTAAATGATCAAATACTAATTACGTTAAATAGTCATGAGTTAAGTGAAAAGGCATGTCTAAAAGACATGCCTAATCATGAAAGTTCACCTTTTTAGGTATAAAAGCAGGGCCTCATTTGAACATTCGAAATCACTTATATATATATATATATATATATATATATATATATATATATATATATATATATATATATATATATATATATATATATATATAGATTAAATTATTAATTCAAATACCTTTGTGTATTTTTACATTAAATATTCCAAGCTATCAGTTTTATGCTTCAATAACAATTTTTATGCTTCAATGGTATCAGAGCCATGGCACACAATATAATGATGCGAGTCTTTGAATGTTGTTCATCGCACAATGTGTCATTACGTTCACGTCCTGATTGTGTCGAGTAGTTTAGTATTCAAGAAGCATTTCTGCAATTAAAAAAATCAATTGCAGAAGTTAAAGAATGTCGAAAGGAAATCAATAATAAGGAAGATGATGAAGAGAAAAATGTGGAAGAAGAAAAAGAAGCAGAATTCGATCAAAATGTTGATAGTGTTGAATATGAGAATGATACATATCAAGATGATGATTCTAATGATAATGAACATGAAGATGAAAATGATCCTTCAAGCCCCAACATTTCGGCTTGTCCACTGAACATGTTCATGTATTTGGAAATGGGAGATACAAATTTGCATTCTCTGCTCTGCCATTATACTGTGAAGTCTCAGTTCCTAAAAAACGATCCGTCCTATAGGGAATACACCAAAAAAATAAGCAGTTGTATATTAGAAGAGATCAGAGATGAACTTGAACCCAAGACCTGCAATGGTTCCATAACATTTCAAGTCATAAACATATGCACAAATATCAAGTTGGTATTGTTGTCTAGTAGTTATGAAAACCCCTACATCCTTCAGAGATCAAAGGCTCTCAAGTTTTGTAACCATACATGCGCTCTATGCCCATCTGTCTAGCATGGATTCTACTAGTTCATCCATGAAGGTAACATGGATTAGCGAGAGCAATACCACGCAATTTGTGCAATACGGTGCTGGAAAATCATCCATGTCCACTGTGACAACATCCACTCGAGTTTATATGTGCAGTAATGATCTGCTTCCAAGCCCAGTAATGGATTTTGGATGGCATGATCCAGGATATATTCATACAACCCTAATGACAGGGTTGCTTCCTTCTTAGAAATACAGTTACAGATATGGAAGTGACAATGTGGGTTGGAGTTCTCTGGTGAGTTTCTCCACCCCACTAGCATCAGGCATCAACGAGGTTCGATTTCTTGCATTCAACGACATGGGGAAGGCTCCTATGCAAAACACTCTTGTATTTCCCATTGCTCAATATCTCCAACTGGTCACCGATATGGACGATGATAGCGTTTGGAATGTAAGTGGAAGAAACCCAGTGACCATACATACAATGAGCAAGAATCTCGAAGTGAAAGAAGCAAAAGCCGATATGGCAGTCCGAGTGCAAGCCATTGCAGAGGGAAGATTGGAGAGAATTCCTCCTCAATTCATCAGGCCTCAGCACGAGAGGCCAGTTGCCTTGACTACATTTTCCATGAATACTAGTGGCTGGGGGCAGCCCGCTTGTGAAATCCCAGTAATAGATGTATCCAATCTAGACCTTTCAGGCCATCTCCACGAGAAAACGCTGAAAGAAATTGCAAGTGCGTCGAGGGAATGGGGTCTTTTTCAGATTGTCAATCACGGAATTTCGGAAGAGTTGATACAATGCCTACAGGGCGTTGGGGAAGAGTTCTTCCATCTTCCACAAGAGGAAAAGGAGGCATACGCCAACAATCCTGCAGCTGGTAATCTGGAAGGCTACGGCACCAAGTTAGCTGCTAACCTTGATGGCAAGCTCGAATGGGTAGATTACTATTTCCACATGCTCTGGCCTCCTTCTCGCAGGGATTTCAACACGTGGCCCAAACACCCACCATCTTACATAGAAGTGAATGATGAATATGGTCGAAAGCTGTTGGATGTGGTGAATAAACTATTGGTTGCGCTTTCGATCAGCCTAGGAATGGAAGAATCCGCCATGAAAGAAGCACTGGGCAGCGAAAATCTGGAAATGGAGATGAAAATCAATTACTACCCTTTTCCGCTTCCCTGCCTCCGTCGTTCCCCAAAGTAGGATTGTTTCCATGTTCCAGATAGAAAAACGCTCTCGCTTTTGTGTGCCACAAGTCAACAGGCAGGGATGCAGTCAAAATGGTGTGACTGCCCAGTTAATAAGTTTATATATATATATAATTAGAGTTTAAAAAATAAACTATTATTATTAGAAAAAAATCATATTAAAAAAGTCGGTAAAAAAAAATATATTATTATTATTAAAATAATAATAATAATAATAATAATAATAATAATCCAAGGGAATATTACTTATGAGCTACATGACAAAACAAATGGCTAGATTATCCAGATTATATACATCGAAGAAAATCCACAGCGTTAAAGCTTTGAGGACAAAGCTTCCGAAGGGAAGGGCTATGTTATGAATATAATTCATAACAATTAAATAAATAAAATAAATATAAATATTAAATAATCAAATACTGATTACGTTAAATAGTCATGAGTTAAGTGAAAAGGCATGTCTAAAAGACATGCCTAATCATGAAAGGTCACCTGCTTAGCTATAAAAGCAGGGCCTCATTGTAACATTCGAAATCACTTAGATATATATATATATATATATATATATATATATATATATATATATATATCAAATACCTTTGTGTATTTTTACATTAAAGCTTCCAATCTATCAGTTTTATGCTTCAATAACAATTTTTATGCTTCATCCGACTTGGGACTCACTCCCACCCTCTCCCTCTACAGTGAAACAACCATTGACACAAGTAACACTAGCAATCACCAGGCATGCGAACCTCACTACTCGAAGACAAAGCAGACCACTCTCATGTGCTGACAAGCAAGAGCTGAGGAAAATATTTAAGATAATGGCAACCGGACCATCATACTGGATGGGACTCCCACACCAAACGGTGTGAGGTTTAGTTTGGACTTCATACCAGGGTGATCCCCTGAATGTTGGCAAGTTCAGCACCGTCAACAGATATATAATTCTTTAAATATTCAAACTGAACAACTAATTCCTTATATATAGCAGATGCATATAGAAATTTTCTGCACGCAAATGGTACATGTATAAGAGATGACATAATGCAACAATTTATTGATTTAGAGGAATTAACTTAAACGAATGGTTTCAGTTAATTAATCTCTTTAATTAATGATAACTTTACAAGAGCTTTCAGAGAGATTGATATTCAATATAATCTTACCCAGACTTTTGTGTTACCTTAAACATGTCTAGAGAAAATATAAAATGATAACATAAATGAATACTATAGGAACTCACAAAGATACACAAGTTGTTCAAAATGAGTCTAGAATCCTTCTATTAATCTTCAGAAATAGTTCAGAAAATTACAAGCATGCTTATTGGTTTATCACAAGGGTTCAACCCTTTCTTCTTTGAAATACAAAATATATATAGAGTTCGAATTTCTAACATATCTAACTAGAATCAAAATTTATTAGAAAGTATAATATCATCCACAATATTTGGTATATTACAAAAATAGAACTAAAAATAGTGGATTTGAACTAATTTTGAGGGATGTTGTTGATGACTGTAGCTAGAAGTATATTTCTTCTTATGACTGTCCCTGAAATTCTATTGTCTGTTGCTAAAATTGTGTTGTCTGCTCCCAAAATTTTGCATTATGTTCCTATTCGATGAGTTCACATAGTTTATTCCATCTCTTTTCATCAAGGATCGAAAATTTTAAAAATTTCCTATATGACTCATCGACTTCAGTATATTTTTCAAAAGTGGGTCGAACTAGAAACAAATGCCTAATTTCATGTTGTATTAATAAATCATAGCTTAAACCTTCAATGAAGGCTTTCCCAGTAATAACTCCTCTAATTTTGGAAAATTTGGTCTTGTCCATTGTTATATTATGTAGCCTCTGTTGATAATCTTCAAGTGTGATCAATTTGCAATGTTGGGAGTCCTTTCTGATGTAAAACATTAAATTTCCTATGAAATTTCTTGATTTGAACCACCAAATTCTCACACTTGTTCTCGAGTGGTAGCGTTAAATTTCTCTTTGTTAAAATCCTTCCGGCCTCCAAGACAACTTCATTTATTTCTTCAATGTTGAATTCTTCAAGCTCATCTTTTGTCTCAGAGTTTAGGACTTTGATTATCCCTATAGCATCTCCAAGTTTGTGATCCAGGTCCTTCTTTATTTTTGCAAATGCTTTTTGTGACCTCTACCATAAAGCTTCCTGCTCAAAAATAATTCCAATTGAAGGCCATAAATCAGTCACTAATACATTAATGTTTATCCAAATATTCTCTTTCACTTGAGCAATGCATTGTACAATTAAGGATTCATTTTCATAAACTTCTAATTGCTAAGTTAATTTATAATTTTTATGAATCTTGGCCAAATATGCATTATCAGACTTAATCTTTTTTTCATATATCTTTTGAAGCTGCATTTTTAGTTTTTCAATCTCTTGATCATTCATAGATAAGTCTCCCATGGCCTTTGATAGTTGTTATGTTGAGTCAGTAGATTGTGTTTCTAATACGATGGTTGTTGTTGTAGATGTCCCTGTTGCTGAAGTACCTATTGTAGAAGTAGTGGCTATATGAATAGCAGCTGAAATGTTGAGTTGTTTTTATTTTTATTTTAAGAGTGATTTCGTATCAGTTTCCATTTTCTAAATTTGAACATTTTATTCAACTATCAATTTGAACATGTGTTTTTTCTCCCTTTCTAGTTGACCAACTTCCTTTGCTTGTGGATGTTCAATAGTAGGAATCTTAAGTTTCTTCCTTAATGCTTGAATGTCAACATTCTTATTTTTTATCATTTCTTCTACCACTTTAATATTACTAGGATCATATCCTAGCTTGATCACCAGATCTTCAAGAGCTTTGATTCTGGTATCTTTGGCCAAGGATGACATTCTCTCCATCTTCAATTGTGAATGAATATTGTTCAGGGAAGCTTGCAGTTTGGAGGCTGCCATTGTTGAACTTGTCAATGTGGAATATATCATTTCACCAACCTGCTTATGCAGGTCAATCTGATCAATGGCATGAATTTGCTTGGTATCAAAAGCAAAAATGGAAGTTTTGTAATCTTCTGCACTCTTAGGGACTGGAATTTTTGGTTCCAAGAAAGCCAATTGAAATTGTCCCTTCTTAGTATCAAGTGCAAATAGAAGCTTGTGTTGTGTAGTGGAAGATTGCTTCCAAAATTATGAATAAGTGGTGGCCTTCAATGCTTCATTTTTCCTTTTAATCTCCTATATCTAGAAAAATATTTTGTTGTGTTGAATCATGAGAAACAGAGGATATAGGAGAATTTGTAATTTCTTCAATCTTTGGAAAAGGGAAATCCTATCATCACCACTGTATTTTTCTACTGTGAACTCTTGTCCTCTGAAGACTCTTAATTAGTGTTTGTCTTCTCTCTCATTTTAAAAATTGTGAAACCTATAACTTGATTTTCTAATTTTGTAGGAGACAGACTTTCTCTTGGTATTTTGGTTTCTTTTTCTTGAGGAACTGGAGCCTGTGAAGATGTCTGACAAACAATATGTTCTTTAACTTCCTATAATTTATTCTCTTGCCACTCTTCTTGATTTGCATATTTATCTATCTCTGGCCTGGTTGTATGTACATATGGAGTTGTTTTCTGCTCAACTCTCAACTTCGAAATAATCCCCAAGGGATCATAGGACGAGGTAAAGCTCAATTTGAATTTCATTTTCTTTAATAACATATTCGCCTCCTTCGTTGTTGCCTTGGTATTGCCAACTAGCCAATGTGTACTTTTTACTTGAATTGGGCTATATGTTTCCTCGATACAAACAATATGTCATCCATGTTCATCATTTGCCTAATGTATTCCAAGGCAAAGATTCTGATTGGTACAAATATTGGTAACCTGTAGGAAGGAAGTTCACATCCATATATTCTAATTTCTATGTAATTCGGGTAGAGGTACCAGTCTCCAAATCTGGCTTGTTCAGTGAGGTGGATAATTCTTCTAATTTCATTTGAAATCCTTGGTATAACATCACTGCTTAGAAGACATCAAAAAATATGTAGAAATTGATTTACATAATCACTGAAGGAAAATTCTTCTGTGTTTTTCCTTACTAAGAAAGCCCAGTGAGTGACTGACTGAGGCTTCCCTTGTGCATCTAACTTTTTCAATGGAAACTTGAAGCTGTATGCTTGATGAAACAAAAGTAAATACACCAGGACTAACTAATATTTGAAAGCACCTTCAGTTGAAAACTTAAAAAACTGATCATTAATGTTATCTATCAAAAAATTACTATAGTTTAAAATCAATGAGGGTTTATTACCCACAGAGAACACTGATAGAAATACTAATATCACTTCATTGGCCCATTGATCAATATAATAACCTAACAGACATGCGACCATAGAGATGACTTGCTTAGACATTTTTTGGAAAAAATGAAGTGGAATAAGGTGGATTGGCCCTAGGTAATTCAAAATTCTCAGGGAAAAAATGAAACAAAAATTCAGGCTCGCTAAGGAAATGTGAGTTTTTTGTAAATCTCCACAAGAGAATCAATAGAAAATGGGTACATAGGGGCTAAAGGATTGATTTGAAGTGCTTGAGATATAGACTTAGGAGTAATAGGAAATAAGACTTCATTATTTTGGGCAATTACATCCCTCTGACTAGGAAGATATCTCAAATGACACCAGGTAACAAATTCAGGGAAGTTATGGGTCTAGGGAAAAATGAATTGAGGAAGGAAAGACTCCCAAATTCTCAATTCATCACTAACATCAAGAAACTTATGGTTTTCCCAATTGTGGAGCTCATAGAGGTCGAATTCACATTGGGTTTCTGATATTTTATATTGTGTGTCTACCAAGGGAAGCTCGTCTAGGTTAACTATAGAAGGTACTGTAGGGCTACCTACCACTAACTTTGATTTTCATTTTGACGAAGACATTATAAAATAGGAAACTGCAAGCTGAGGTTGCTAATATTACCATAGAATTGTCGATTACTGGTTTATTAAAATCAGTAGCTACACGATTGGTAGAATTTAGAGTTCAAACTGGTGATTCTGGTGCTTGAATGGTGCAAGGAAATGAGCAGAGAGATGTGTGTCTTTTTAAAGGAAGGAATTCGAGCGGTTGTAGAAGTTATAACAGTTTTTGGTGCATCCAACTAAAGAATTGAACGTTAGCATGAAATTTTAATGGATAAATGGGTATATGAACGTTTGGTGGGAGCAATTAAATGTTTAATGGCTAACTTGCAGGGACGAATAGGAAGAGGACATGTGGTGAAGTGTGACTAGGTGCGGGAGAGGAGTGGGAGTAGAAAGCAGTTTTCAGGGAGGGTGGGCAGTTAACAGGTTTGGAGAGGGAGTCCTCGAAGTCGTCATGGATGCGTCACGTATCTGCTGGTGGTAATATCAAATACAAATTTTTTGAACCCCCCCCCTCTCGTTAAACTCTAATGGTGAGGGGGGATCCCGAACACATCCCCGTTGTTGATGTGGGTGGGGAAGATCTGTTCCGTAGATTTCCAATTGATCTTCATTATTAAACAACAAAACGTCAGATCAACCTTTATTTGCAAATTAAACTATAATGTTTTGGAAAATATGCAAGAATACAACTAATAATATATAATAATATTGTGGCATTTTAGCTAGCTCATGGCTTTGGGGATTCTTATTTTTATTTCTTTGCATATACTATTTATATCCTCGTATTCTTTTCTTTTGATATTTTTGCTTCTTTTCTTTTTGTCATTTTATTTTCTTTCTTATATATATATATATATATATATATATATATATATATATATATATATATATATATATATATATATATATATATATATATATATATATATATATATATATATATATATATATATATAATTATAATTTTAATTTTTTTTCTTTTTCTTATTTTTTCATTTTTCTTTTTTTCAACAAAAATAAAAAACAACTATGTTAAAAATAAGTTACAACAGCGCAGTCATAGTGCCCATCCTTGATCTTTGAGCTCCATAACTGTGCGATTTATACCTCCCAGACAACCACAACTACGCATTGCGGAGTCTCAAGCCTCAAGCTTCCAACCTAACACCTTAAGCTACACAACTGGGCAATCCATGAGACTGTTCTCCCTCTAGAACTGTGCATTGGGCAGTTTCAAGCCTCAGGCCTCAAGCTTGAGCCCTTGAACCCCTCAACTACACAATCTCCTAGGTTGTTCTCTTGCCAGAACTGCACATTGGGAAACTCCAAGCCTCAAGCCTTAACCTTGAGCTCTTGAGCTCCTCAACTATGCAATAACCTATGCCTGGCCTGTCATAACTACACATTACACATCTTCCAGGCTCAAGCCTCAAGATTGACCTCCTGAATCCCTCAACTACGCAGTTCATTAAGTTTTACCATCCAAAACTGCGCATTGCGCAACCTCAAGCCTTAAGCCCCAACCTTGAGCTCTTGAACCATTCAACTGCGCAATCCTTTGATACTGGCCATCCTGAACTACGCATTGTGCAGTCTCAAGTCTTAGTCCCAGACCATGGCCTCTGGAACTGTACAATCCTTGGGTCAATCACCCAATCAATCATCAGGTTCCAGCCCTAATAGCTGATTTCATTAAGCATGTTAGATTAAGAGATTCAGATTGATGTCAGCTTCTCATGAGTGGTTTTTAGTTGCAGGGACTTTGTCTTGTCATGATAAGATGCTGATGGTGGAAAAAGAGAAGGATATCATGCTAGAAGACACCTATGGAGCTGAAGAGATAAGATGATCATCAAGAAAGAAGACGAAGAAACACTAGATTACAACAAAAGATAGAAGATTAAGATCACATTGAAGACTCCTTATCTTCAAGTCATAAGGAGGAGGAAGAAGAAGACATTAGAGAATTTTTGAGGTCTAAAATGAGCCTCCTAAGAAAAATATAAAATAATAGTGGAAATAATAAAATAAGATTAGCTTACATCATCAAATTTTAGAGGGAGGAAAAAAAATCAACTTGTATTTTCAACTTATCTCCGTATGGATTTACTCAAATTTTGAGCAGAAACACTCGTTGGATGCAGAATTTGATTCATCATTGAAGGAGTACCCATGTTTCATACTTTCAATGGACCCCATTATGCAAAAAATGAGAAATACATGAAAAACGTGATTGCAATATCGTTTTTTCATGTATTTCTCATTTTTCATGTAGCATGGTCCATTGAAAGTATGCAACATGGGTACTCCTTGGATGAGGAATTAAATTTTGCGTCCAAAAAGTACTCCTACTCAAAATTTGAGTAGGGAGATAAGTTGAAAAAGTAGTTTTATTATTTTTTAATTTTTTAATCTTTTTACTTTTCTACTCCAAAAATTGTGAATCATCCCCCATGGTTGAAATCATCGTATTGAATCCTATTGGTTCTTATAAAGTTTATTTTGGTTGTACATTTTTCTTAGGAGGCCCATTTTAGAACTCAAAATTCCCCTAATGACAAGCACCATCTTTCAAGAAGACACAAGGAGAGCAACAGCAAAGAGTGACTTGGCATTGCCATGTCATCATGTAGTCCAAGTCATCAATGTCATGTCATGTCATGAGTCACCGTGTGCCACATCATTTTGTGGATTATGTAAATTCAATATTGGAAAATGAAATCTAAAGTGGAATTCCAAGAGTCATCCATGTAATGTGAAAAGTCATGTGGGAGTTGAAAGGTCATAAAGAAGTCAAATAATCATGAAGGTGGTAAAAGAGTCACAAGGGAGATGAATGATCGCCCCATTTGTTATATATACACCCTCATCGCTTATGTGAAGGACTTTTCACCTTGGCTCCTCCTACTAGGCATTGGAGAGGACGATAGTTGTTTTGTAGGAGTGAGGGACTGCTCTAATGCTCCACTATTAGGGTTAGTGATGTTCACTGTTTTGATGTATCTTGGAACATTTACTTAATTCAAAAGCTCGTTGAGCCAGCACGCTTTCATGCATATGTCATGAATATTGTAAGACTATTCTTTGAATGCTTGTGATGTATGTTGTTCTCATATGTAATAAGGAAATTGAACTATTTCGGTAGTTTTGGTACTTATCTTATTGAAGGTGTGTTGTATTTGCTTTAACAATTGTTGCTTCCTTGTGAACTATTTCATTGGTTGATCAACGATTCTTTCATATGCATATGCTCATGTGCCTTTTCTAGATTAGTACTATTACTGATCTCTAAAGGGCCCAATTTTCTCTCCCCTTTCGGTAGAAGAACCTTGATGCTTTCCGCAGTTGAACATTTCACAAGGCATACTCACTTGTTGATCCGAAAGTACATGTGCATTACTCTCTTGTGTTGAAACTTATAGCCAAGGAAAATCTATAAGAATATATGGAAATCGAGTCGATACTCGGAATGGGGCTCCTACTCCAAACGGTTTGAGGTCTAATTGGGACTTCACATCAGGGAGACCCCCTTGGTTGACAGATTTCCAATGCCATCACAACTTTCCAATACAATTCTGTAAATATCAAGAGGAACCACGTCTCATTCAAAATCATCCACAAATTTTGAAGTGATAGCAAATTGTTGATGGTGATGGACCTGCCAACATGTAAGGCGATCTCGCCGGTAAGAAGTCCCAATTAGACCTCAGACCGTTTGGTGTAGGAGTCCCAGCAATGGGTTGTACGGTAATGCCTTGACCGCGATTTCGCACAAAGGCAAGTAAGATGTCCCTGTTGGTAGCAAGGGTGTGACAGTTGCAGTAAATCAATGAAGGTGCATGAGAGTTTCTAACACACTAAGGGTGAAGTGAGTGTGCCCCTTGGAAGCCTGTAATAGTACGTGGCTTGGAAGGTAACACACAAGCGAAGATGCATCACAAGCTGGAAAGCAAGTTAGCGAGCAATCCAAAGTGATGGTTAAACCAACAGCACATTTCAGAAAGATTCATACATACTTATACAGAATAGTACATACATGCATGCATAAGCAAACAAATAAATATATCATTTAGAGTAAACCAGATAGCATAGAATACAATACAACATATGCATGAAACATGTTGGCTCTGTTATATTAATAAGTGAAGTTCCAGTCATACAATACATCCATGTCCAACCACTAGTTCTGACAGCGAAACATTACAGCCACAACAGCCTGCTCCTCCAAAGAGATGTACTAGCTTTTCGTAGTGGAGAAGCCAAGGCTCATTACAATACTGTCCAAGCTCTCTCCAAGATAGTCTTATCGAAAGCTTAGCTGACTAAAAGCCTTTACAATGAGTTATGAAGTTCTATTTATAGCAAAGGGTGGGGTGACCCTTGACATTCCCATTTGTGACAGTTCATCTACCCTCATGACTCTTCATCTACTCTATGACTGTTACATCCAACTATCAACACTTGAACTTCCACTTGACAATACGTTACATTACAATGCACATGTGCCCATGTGAGACAAAATGGCTTGAGCAAGCCATGCAAGACATCACTGACACTCGGTCCATTGTGGTGAGACCAACTCTTTGACATGCTTGTGATGGTGAAGGTGGTGAGCTGATGCCAAGCTTGGTCGTCCATGATGGTGTGCATGTGCTCCATGGTGACATCTTGCTGAAGTGAACTCTTGCCTCTGTTGCATCCAGGTGCATTGGTATGGCTCCTCCATCTAAATCATATGCTAGCATGTGCATGGTCTTCTTGGATGTGGTCGAACTGGCAACACACTGATGCATAGTGTCTATGCCAATCTTCCAGTGTGTGCTGGTGGTCATGCGCATCAACTGTCAGCTGCATGTTCAGCTCCAGTTGGACTTTCTTCTTGTCTTTGCCTGGGTGAGTGTGTTGAATGGGTGGGATCGCATGCGTGTGCACAATGACATGCATGCTGTTGCATTCCCTTGCATGAAATCAACAACACTGCTCACCTTTTCTGCCCCATGCCAGCTACTGGGATGGATCTATAACTTGTACGGGCGCAGTTTCATCCGTGAGTGCAGGTTGCACCCCCTGTTGTGCCTGTTCCTGTTGCAACTCATTCTCTCATCTATGTAGCTCATGTTATTCCTTGATTTGTTGCTTCAGCACATGCAACTCCTTCTTTGTTCCATTCTCTGCCTTCGCGCAATCTTCATGTCGCATCGTCACCGCATAGCCTGAGCCTCCAAAGTTTCTTTCATCACAAGTGGATCTACTTGAGCTTGCAATTTTTTTCTGCCTCTGTGTTGTCAACAACCTTCCTCTTGCGTTCGTTGCATCCGTTATGTTGCCTTCAGCTGATGTTCATGGTTCTTCTTATTGTGATGTCGTTGCCATCATACCTTGATGTCCTTGTTTATGAACAACTTGATCTCTTCATGGGTAGGCAAGTTCATAGACACTTGAATGCATCCCCAAGTGTGCTCTGAACAGTGTCTTTAACTCTGCTCTCCTGGAAACCATTGTACCTGTGCTACTGAGAAGTAGATGAACACCTGCGATACCTAGAGACATGGCAACACTCATGGCAAGAAGTTTGTCAGTCGAAAATCAAAACGAACTTGAGAATTGACTTGCAACATACATGCATGACTGGTCATGAAGGTCGCACAATTTCTATCGGGAGGTCAGGAGACTGACTGCCAAAACTGTGCAAGGCACAACCCGAGCTGTCATGATGCTGACTAACTATTGGAACTACGCAATGCACAGTCTAGCCTGGCCTGCTGAGGACTGAAACTGTGCAATGCGTAATTTCAATTAGTAGTGACATGCAACCAACAAACTGCATTGCGCAGTTTTTGGGGCCAATAGCACACTGCCTCCAAGAATTGCGCAATGCAAGCCTGGATGTTAGTGCCTCACTAGACTTGCACAATTTCTGGAGGGAAGCTAGAGCCTTTGCTTCGAGAAATGCACAATGCTAGCCGAGCAAGGCACGGTCCGAGCCAAGGCACCCCAGTCCAGCTGACGGGCGAATGAAAACATGAGAAGTGTGAATGCATGATGAGATGAGCGCAAGCAAGAGTGAATGATCATTCATGCAAACAACAAGTGTAGGATTTAGGAAATGGGAAAGCATGCAAGTGTGTGAAGCGAGTCGCCGCAACGACGACCGTCCATGCAAAAACAGTTCCATGCATGCGACAACAGTGAGATGTTAACGAAAACTGAAACCGGTGCTAGTACAAGCTAGTATGCATGTAAATGACAGCAAGTGCTCACTAAAATCAATCAAACAACACTCACACAAAGCAAAACACAAAAACTGACAGAAACGCAGCGCAAGTCATGAACAACGGGCTTACCCCAAGACAACTAAGCTAAAAGTGCCAACGACTCCTAGATGCAATGTGGGATGTCAGAGCTACGAGGTCGATGTGAGGAAAGAGCTCTATAGTGTCTGGTTCATGATTTTTGATCAAATCGAAGATGTGATGTGCATGCCACAAATCTAGGAAGAGCGACACTTGGTGGGAGGTCTCTGAAATGATCCTTGCATGCAACCTCTCGCTGTTAAAAGTAGATCTCTGAATCAAGGGATGCCTTTGCATGCCGCATTAGGAGGAGTATTCCATGCATGCAAATTAGTTTTGCTCGGTCCTGAAGGGAACCGTTCAACTCAACTGCACATGCAACAGTCTGCTCAGCTAGGAGGAAAAAATGTGGATTTATGGGAGGGAACTTGGCTAGCTGCTGTTGCACAAAATATTCTCACCTTGACATTCTGCAATCTATGTGAGTCCATTACCACTCATACTTTCCTCCTTTGCAAGTCTTAAGCCTCAGTTCTTCATATCAAGCCTTGAAAATAAGAGAAAGCCCTCAAAAATCTATAAACCGCGCTGTCTCTTTTTTATGGGTGCGGACCCTTGTAAAAGTCAAAAAGGTGCAAGTATATTCTTAAAAACTCACTTTGAGTCATTTCTATAAGCTTCTGGAAGGAATCTTGAGGTGGCAAGTTCGCTCCTTTAAGGTTCATGCATCCCATACCTTAAGAAGCTAACCCCTTGATGTGAGGAGCTTATCCCTTTGAAGGAGGACTCTATCCCTTCATAGGTGGACCTGTAACCTCCTCCCTTTGCACTATAAAATGAAGCAATGGGTTGGTTACTAAGGAGGTTGAAAGCTGAATATTTTTGAAGTGAAATGATGTTGGAACTTAGTCTTCCTAATTGAGCTTATGTGAGGAAATATTACATACCTCTTTGATCTCATTTGGAAGAGTGTGAGGCTTGTCAAAGTAGATGAGATTCCTGTTTCGGACCCTGGGAAGAGCTTGTACAACATCAAGGCACCAAAGGTTGTAAAGTTCTTCTATTTTCAAAGTTAATACAATCAAGTTTATTTTTCTCAATAAGCTGTGTTTTTATGGTTTATTTTATCAATTCCTTGATCATCATAATGAACATGATTTATTATATTGGCTATGCAGGTGTTATTTGATGTGTGATTGTTTGTGATTGCAGGTTCTCAAAAGGAAACTCTTTCAGACGGTTGAAGGATGGCTGCTACAAACTAGCATTGGACTTAAGGTAGGGTCTAAACACCTTTATAGTTTTTATTAATGAATCACAATATGTTTAGAGAAAGGTAGATTTGCTTGTCCTGCTTGTTGCTAGATATCTTTTGATACTAGAGAGATCAGCCTTGTCCGCAAGATCAATTTATCCGACCAACAAATTGGCAACTCCACTAGGGAACTGAATTTGGTTTTTGGTTTTATTTTTTCCTTGACTTGAGAAACTTGTTCTTGTTTCTAGTTTTTTCTTGATGTGTGTAGGATTGGGTAGTTTTTAGGATCTGGATTCTTTTTGTTTTTTCCAAAGTTTATAGGGAACCTCACTTTCTTTTTACAGACAGTGCATACCTCTCCGCATTTTTCCTTTAGTACACAGAGCGGTACCGCATCTGGTTCTATTGGAAGTCTGTGGACCCTGTTAAAATTTTTGAAAAACCTAAAAGGTTTTCTTCTAGTTAAGTTTAGGTTTTATTTACGGCTTTTATTGTCTACCCAGATCTGCATGTGTTCTGTCAATATCTCTTGCAAGTAAGTTCCATTGGTATTTTTGTTTTAGATTATTTTCTAGAAGTTTTGCATGCCTGGATTGGTTTTCACTTGGTCTATGTAGTGAGTCAAAGATTAGAAGCCTAAGAAACCTTAGATTACCCTGGTGTCTTCTTGTCTTCTTGATGAGTCTGACTAGTTTGTGAAATATGTCCTTTGCGAGAAGTAGCTTTACTTTTCTCTTTGCAAATATTTGAACGAACTTGGTTGTAAGTTTTGAATTTCATTTTTATAAAAGAAAACACATTTGGATGTTTTTTTATTGATTTGTTATTTTGAATGAATTAATCCTTAGTTTACTAAATAACTAAGTAAAACATCCTCAAAAAGATTTGAAGCTTTTAGACATTAGGTTTTTTCAAGCTTTTAGATCTCAAAATTAGTTTTTGTAGTTTTGCGTGTTTTCTAGAACTTGTAGAATCTCTTTTGAAGAAAATTGCTTTTTGTAGTTTTTTGGGTGTTGAAAAGAAAAAGGATTTTTTGTGAGCTTTAATTAGTAGTCTCGTTGAGTTTATTGAAAAAGACAAAAGGATTTTCTTTTTATTTCTATGTTGAAAGAAGGATTTGTTTCTTAAAGAATTGCATTTTCGAACTCTTTCTTTTAGCTAGAAATTCATTGAAAGAAAAACGAATTGTTTATCATTTTAGGTGCATTTTTAGTGTTTTTGGAGTCGAGTCTTCACACCATCAAAGTTTCACTTCCATACCTATTGACTTAAGAAACAACCCATAAAAGTAACACTTAATTAAAATTGATCTAGCAATCTTTTTTATTTCTAGGGCTCTTATCACCAATATAGCTTAGGCTAGTATCTTGGAGTAGGGAGTAATTAACTCTCCAAGATAGTTAAAACAAACAAGTAGATATATCTTTCGGTAGGAAATAAATCCAATTGTAATTGATATAATCTGGGAAGCTCCTCTTAAAGGATTCAATCACGAGATCTTGTCCGAACCTTTGAGACAATCAAATCTGTCTCATTGGGAAAGATAGAAGATTTGCGCGTATTAAAAACGGTAAATCTCGGATTAACCATTGTCGAGGAGCCTGGGGTCACTTGTTGGTAAACCTTGGATTGATCATGTCAAGGATCCTTCAAGGGGATTGAGCTTTGTTACTCTACCCTTGCGAGTAGATCGGATCGTAGACTATTCCCCCAGTTGTATTTGTTGTTGTTGGTAACCTTAGTATCCATATACTTAAGATTATTTCCTAAGGTAACGGTGAAGGACAGGTCTCACTATACCTGGAGCAGGACGTCGACTAGACTCACTTGGACTCTCTGGGGGGTTCTCTTCACTCAAGATGGTTATGTGAAGAAACTTGTGCCAATCTATTTCATTAAGCAGGTTGTCGGGGTAACTGTTCCAACCGCCCTTTCTGTATTAAATTCTACGACGTTGGATTTCATCACCAACTAGTGTTTTTAGTACGGGAAGTTACTGTTTGTGTGTGGTTTGAACTCTTAGATTTTTTTAGGCGTGTGATTCACTTGTTTGTTTCTTTAGAGACTTTAGGTGCTTTTATTGAAATTTTCTTTGTTTGTGTGTGATTATTTTCATCCTACACCCAGAGATTATTATCCTTGATCAATCATGTCGAGACAGTCATCTATGTTTTCCCAATCACCGGAAACATTTTTATATGGCGGTCCTACTGTTCCTTTGGGGTACCAGTCACTTTCTGGTACTTTTTCAGGAGCAACTCCTCGACCGACTGAACATCAGTTATCACCTGGTAATAATGGAACTAAAATGTTGAACGTAGAACAGATCTTTATGATGTCTGGTAGTATTCCAAATCCTCAACCTCAAGGTAGTCAGTTACCACCTGGGGGGTAAGGTATTCAGTTACCGCCTGGGGGGCAACCTCAAGGTAGTCAATTATCGCTTGGGGGGCAACCCCAAGGTAGTCATTTTCTGCTTGGAGGGATACCTCAAGGCTTTCAACCTTCAGGACAGTACATACCCCAAGGTCAACCCTATATTCCTCGGGATGCTTATCAACCCCAGAATCCGTACGTGCCTCAGGGTTATCAACCTCAAGGTCAATACCCAACTCAAGGTTTCCAACCGCCTTCTGGTCAGTCATTTTTAAAAGGAGTTGGAAATGTAGCTCCTAATTATCAGCCCTATGTTCAACCAGGTTATGGTCCTCCATATGTACAACCTTTTATGGGTCCCGGAATGAATATGGTGTGGGATCCATCTCAAACTCAGCAGACTTTGCAACCTAATGTGAAGTTACTTTATCAAGCTTGACAGCCTTTGGTTTCTGGTCCAACCCAGCAACCTGTCCAACCTACAGTTCAAACCTCTGCACCTGGTTTAGTTCAGTCGCCTGGGCCTAGCTCACCACAGACTCCGCCTCAAACTGCTGCTGCAACTACTGCATTTTTTGTTCAATCTACCACACCTGTTTCTGGAGTATCTATAGCTCCGGTTTCTACTATCCCTGCATCAGTGTCAACTCCTCAAGTCTCTGTGCCCCAGTCAGGACCTACGGTTTAGACTTCAGTCCAGATGCCTGCAGGACAAGTTGGTCCAAGTACAATTGCCACGAGTCAACCGTACCAGGGACAGTATCAATCCGGTCCTACTGTACAAAATCCAGTTTATCAGTATCAACCGTACCCTGGCTATACTTATCAACAGCCTCAACAACCCCAGTTTGGTCCAGTTAATCCTGGTTTTCCAGGAGGTTATAACATTCCTAATGCAAATCCGATTCCAGGTTATCCTGGATATCCTCCTCCTGGAGCTGGTCTCATTACACAAGGTTTTCGTGAACCTAACCGTCAGTTACCATTTATTGCAACTTTGGATTTACCTGATTTGTCATGCCTTACGAACAATCTGATTTACTATCTTCCGTATTGGCTGCCAATGCCTAATAAGTTTCCCAGTGATATCCCGAAATTCAAGGGTGATTCAGGGGAGGATCCGTCAAATCATGTGATGACTTATCACCTCTGGTGTGCATCTAATTCCATCATTGATGATTCAATTCGATTGCGTCTTTTTCAAAGAACTCTTATTGGTCTTGCTACCAAATGGTACATTGAGTTACCACGAGGCTCTTTTTATAATTTCAGTCAGTTAGCTACTTCTTTCTTAACTCATTTTCAGTTGCCTGTCAGATACGACAATGGCACGAAATTATTAACTTCACTAAAACAATCCACGTCCACATATATTTCTGATCATATTCATGAATGGCGACATAGAAGGCGTTTAGTGAAAGTTTTCATTCCGGATCAAATTTTAGCATAATGGTTCGTTAAATCATTGTTACCTAAAATCACTGAAGATGTAGCTAAGGCAGGAGTTGTCACTAAAGAGCAAGTCATTAATCAGACTCAGTACCTTGACCTCGTTTATACACAGTCAGGTACTTTACATGAAAAAATCCCTAATCTTCTGAAAACTACAGCTCCTTTAAGGTCTCATGCCGCTGATGGTATGATTGGTTCAGTTAGTATTAAAAGCAAGAAGAAATCTTCAAAGAATTCCTCTCTTACAATAACTTTACCTGATTCCCTGAAAGGAGATTCTTCCACTGAAGTTTCTACCGACGTCCATGTCGTAGATTCATCTACGACCAAATATGGTAATAAAGAGAAGGGAAAGAGTAAAAACAATCAAAATTCAAAAGATAAAACAAATAAAAATGAATCTATTGACGAAAAACGAAAACCTCGCTATCCTTTTTTCATCTACAACGAGGATCATTTCACTAAAGAATGCCCATATCGAGCAGAGTTTTCAAAATTCGTTAAAGGTTCTCAAACACCTATTGTCTTGAAGGATCCTTCTCCTATTCAAGGTAGTAAAATGCTTGCTTCTTCATCGAATACCTTGGAAGAACCCATTATGATGATGTCTCATGTCAGGATTGCGACACGATCGCAAGATTATGGTAGTAAAAATCCTGTTGATGGTAAAGAAGCAGAATCTTCTAATTCAAACCCATCAACTACACCTCCTCTTGGGTCTTCTCCACTACAGATTGAGAAACCCAACCCAAACTTAGTAACCAAACCGCCTGCTAAAGGTATATTTCAGAAATCAGCTTTCAATCCATATGCGAAAGCTGCTCATAATTATAACATTGTTGAAGACTTAGTTGTTGCCCCTTCAGCAATGTCGGCTTTGGAAGTGTTGCAATCATGCCCAACACAGCATAAATTACTATTGTCTGCTATAGGAGCTATTGATATTCAAGATTCGAACCTAATAATCTTCGATTTAGAGAATAGTACACCCCGTCTTCCTTATCAAATGGCTTTCCAGATTCCAGTGTTAGTCAAAAACAGACCTTGCTTTCAGACTGTGATTGATGAGGGAGCGTCTGTGTCTATTATGTCAATCCAGTGTTGGAAATCGCTTGGTTCTCCTGCACTCAATCAGTATCCGACAATTCTAAAGGCTTTTGATGGCCGAGGGTTCCATCCTTTTGGTATTTTGGAAGGTTTACCTATAGGGGTCGAAGTCAAAACTGTTAATCTAGATGTGGAAGTGGTTGATGCCCCTCTAGATTACAACCTTCTCTTAGGTCGCAGTTGGTCTTATGCTATGACTGCTATTGTTTCATAGGTCTTTCGACTTGTCAAGTTTCCTCATAACGGAAAGATTGTTTGTCAAGTTTCCTCATAACGGAAAGATTGTTATGATAGACCAGCTAAGTTATTTCTCATCTGACCCAACCTCTACTGATAGCGTTCAGCACGTCGGTAAAACGACTATCCCTTACAAGGATGTTGGGGTAGGATTGATTAAAAATTCTGGTTTACTAGGAACTTTTTCCTTCCCTCCTCCTAACATATCGCCTTATATTGCAACTATTCATATGATTTCATTGAACACTATTGTTTTTGATGATCCTTGGATCTTACCTTTCGATTCTGAGGTGGATTCATTTGATGGTGCGATGCCTATGAATCCCTCTAAAATTGCATATCAGGTTGTACAGTCGTTTTCTAATTCTTGACCTATCGTGAGGATAGTTTGTTACGGTGTCAACCTCGTTAAAAAATTAAACTGGATGTCATGAGCATAGTTCCTTGTCTTGTGTCAAGCTCGTTAAAAAATGAAACAAGGAGTCAGCAAGGATAGTTTGTTCCCATGTCAACCTCGTTAAAAAATGAAACTGGATGTCTCGAGCATAGTTCCTTGTCTTGTGTCAAGCTCGTTAAAAAATGAAATAAGGAGTCATCGAGGGTAGTTTGCTCCTGTCTCAACCTCATTAAAAAATGAAACTGGATGTCATGAGCATAGTTCCTTGTCTTGTGTCAAGCTCGTTAAAGAATGAAACAAGGGTTTTGAGGATAGTTCTTTTCCTATGTCAACCTCATTAAAAAATGAAACAACTCCCTTTCCAAGTCGGATCTTTCCAAGATCTCGAAAGTGAACCTTCATTCCATCCACCTGGTTGAATGCAATGAAGCTTGGGGGGCATGTACCTCGATGTGAGTCATCATGCTGGGGGCATGCGAACTTATAACAAGCATAGTTTTTCGTTTCAAGCTTGCATAAACATGAAACCGAATCCAAGTAGAGTTCTCTATGGTTCAAGCTTGTGTAAAAATGAACCCATACCCGATTTACATCTCATGATTGTCATTTTTATCCGCTAAATACTGTTAGATGAGCCTTGGTTGCTTTCATTCCAGCGCCACCATCTCTTTGGCTGATCATATGCTTTCACTTGGCTGTTTACCCTTCCTGAGGGACCCCAGCGATGAGTGGTTTTATTAGCCAACCTCTTAACCATTACATGTTTTGAGCAGTTCCTCCAATACCGGAACCAGTTGCTACCCTTTATACCACTCGTTCCTCTAGGACGAGTCCTCTTTAAGCTCTTTTCTAACTCGTAAAATATGAAAAGATTGCCGAGTTTTTTCCTTTTTAACTCATTAAACAGAATTAAAAAGGCGGTCCACTTTCAGCTCTTTTTTGACCGTATAAACATTAAAATATCGCCGGACTTTTGTCGTTTCAAGTTCGATATTGGTTATAAAACGACGTGTCTTCAATCACTTTTTTACTTTTTCATATCGGAGCCACTAATTATGAAAAGTACTCCTTGATCGTAATAGTCAAGCAGTTCTTTCAAGTATTATTTTATACTTTTTTGGGCTTGGGAGACACAAATTTACGAAAAAGGACATCCATGGAGTTTTCTTAAGTTTTTCTTCTGACTCCCTAAAATTGAAAAACACTGAGTTTTTCCTATACTGGACTCGTTAAAATTTAACAGTAAAGGACCTGTTCAATTTTAAACAGGAACGAACTACTCCTTCTTAGGGTTCGAATTTTAAACTAAGTTGGACTCATCCGAAGGATGAGCTTATAACCAAGCAAATGTTATCCTCCTCAAGCCTGTCAAAAATAAGGAGGTACTTGCCAAAAATGGTGGGGGAAAAGAGAGAAAAATGAACCTATTTGTTACACTTTGTGTTAGAAAAGCAGTTAACCACTCTTGAACACGACACTTTTTGTTCACCTGGGTTGGGAAATCCTTTGCTTAACAGCTAATGAAACCATATTGAAAGTCTTCAGCCGGTTTGTGGGTATTATATTTGGGTCAATTGTCACCAAACCATCTGCAGTGTCGTTATGTGTTCAAGAGGTCAGTTCAAATAAACCATTCATCTGCAAAATATCTGTCATCCATTTTGACCATCCCTGAGTTAGTCCTTGCTAAATATATTTCTTCAAACTTGATCTATGATTTCGTGTTGTGGGCTTGCCTACGATAGATCGCTTTCTATTGACTTCAGCTCATTATCTAGAAAGATGATCTAGAAATCGTCAGTACCTTGGAATCTGTATGCCCTCATGGCAGGTTTCTTACCTTTGATGACAGGTTGCATCATTGACCTTAGATCAAAGGATTCTATGACATGTTCGACATCAACTCATCTATTCACATTTCATGGATTGTACTGAGTACTTTGAGAGCCATTGACATTACTGGTGGTTTCTCTCACACTTGTTAACAGTTCACATCATTGACTGGTAATCAAGTGGTTTCTACCATGTTCGACTTCGACACATTCATTCACATGGATAGAATCGTACTAGTTTGAGAAGAAGAAATCAAGACCCTGGATCTAGTTTCCACCATCCAGGCTGCGAGGAATTTTGTTATTCATTATACAGTGGACTATTCTTAAGCAGATGGCTACGCCCATACTGTGTCTACATATGTCTATACTCGTGATGTATTACAAAATCATTCCTGTATCAGAGCAGTTTAGTTAGTTTTCTAGTCAGTTTTGATCTGAGCATGGGAATGCATACCTCAGCGATGATATGTTCACATATATATATTTTGTATTGAATGTTTTACAGGTTCCGACCAGGGTGTCCACAGGATGATCCTTGAAATGATAAAGTACTTCACTCTTCGTACATGAAAGACTTCTATCTTCATCTATTACATACTTCGCACTTTAGGGGGCAATCTGTTGCACAAAATATTGTCACCTTTACATTATACAATCTGTGTGAATCCATTACCACTCATAGTTTCCTCCTTTGCAAGTCTTAAGCCTCAGTTCTTCATAGCAAGCATTGAAAAGAAGAGAAAGCCCTCAAAAGTCTATAAAACTCTGGTTCCGCACTTTCTCTTAGCATTACCTGCGGTCCCGCACCTAAAGGTCATGTTCCCTGCGCACTTAACCGCTCTATCTCTTTGTTATGGGTGCGGACCCCTGTAAAAGTAAAAAAGGCACAAGTATATGCTTAAAAACTCACTTTGAGTCATTTCTATAAGCTTCTGGAAGGAATCTTGAGGTGGCAAGTTCGCTCCTTTAAGGTTCATGCATCCCATACCTTAAGGAGCTAACCCCTTGATGTGAGGAGCTTATCCCTTTGAAGGACGACTTTATCCCTTCATAGGTGGACCTGTAACCTCCTTCCTTTGCACTATAAAATGAAGCATTGGGCTGGTTACTAAGAAAGTTGAAAGCTGAATATTTTTGAGGTGAAATGTTGCTGGAACTTAGTCTTCCTAATTGAGCTTATGTGAGGAAAGATTACATACCTCTTTGATCTCATTTGGAAGAGTGTGAGGCTTGTCAAAGTAGAGGAGATTCTTGTTTCGGACCCTAGGAAGAGCTTGTACAACATCAAGGCACCAAAACTTGTAAAGTTCTTCTATTTTCAAAGTTAATACAATCAAGTTTATTTTTCTCAATAAGCTGTGTTTTATGGTTTATTTTATGAATTCCTTGATCATCATAATGAACTTGATTTATTATATTAGCTATGCAAGTGTTATTTGATGTGTGCTTATTTGTGATTGCAGGTTCTCAAAAGGAAACTCTTTCAGACGGTTGAAGGATGGTTGCTACAAACTAGCGTTGGACTTAAGGTAGGGTCTAAACAACTCTATATTTTTTATTAATGAATCGCAATATGTTTAGAGAAAGGTAGATTTGCTTGTCCTGCTTGTTTCTAGATATCTTTTGATACTAGGGAGATCGGCCTTGTCCGCAAGATCGATTTATCCGGCCAACAGCTGCCCAGAGGGATTGCGCAATTTCTAGGCAGAGCAGCTGACTACTGCCCAGGATTGCGTAATTTTTGGGTCCTACTGGGAGGAATTTCACAATATTTCCAGAGAGCAATGACAGCCAAATTTGCGCAATTCTGGAGCCTAGCAGGCTAGCACACAAAATTGTGCAATTTCTGGAGGGAAGGTTAGTTCCCCTCTAGAATTACGCAATTTCTTGAGGGAGCTGATTAGTCTATAGCTGCACCAAGTCCGGTGAAACAGCCTGTGAGGGGAATGCAACAAGATTTTATGGACATGTTGTCATTCTGCAAGAAAATCACTAAAGCTTGTGTACTTGACAAGGCAAGACATGTTGTTGTGAAAGGTTTGTAGGGAGGCCCCAAAACGAAGCTAAGGAAAAATTTTGGAGGGTGGTTGTAGTCGCTACAACACTTGGCGACACACTGGTATAACTCCAACACTTTGAATGATCTTTGTTCGTGAAAACTGGGTCTAACAGCTCCGGAAGTATTGTTTAGTTCTCAATTCATCTTGGTTTCCACACTTGCTTGATTGTAAGATATAGCATCTGCTAAGATCTTGGTCGATTAACACACATTCCAAGCCAAGTCAACACAATTGTTTCAATTGGGGTTAAGGGGTATATTGGTGCACAAGTAGTATAGTCGTCAGAGTCTTAGTTTCATCTCTGGTGTTGCTCCGTTGCCAACAGGCCTGGATAGTACCTCGGTGGAGTCACGCGAGAACACAAGCATCGCTCCGCTGCCAATGAGCCTATTCGGTAGCCCGATGGAGTTACTTGCATCACCTCTCTGCGCAAGGAGCCTTTCTCTTCTTTCGCCTTATTCATTTTCATTTTTTTTTCACTTTTCAATCTTTTTCATAACTGTGCGTAGCGCTTATTCATTTCAGAGGTGGAAGAGGGATATTGACTTATTGAGAGCATAAGAGGTTGTTCCTTCAGAGAAGTAGTTTATTATATACCTTTGATGTGCTTGTTAAATTTCTCCCCTCGCCTTACTCTACTTGGCTGGGCTAACAAGGGTTAACCCAAAAACAACCGACTAGAGTAGGTGACACTAGTTAGCGCGCAAGCGTTGTGTTTTCACCAAGATTCACTTTGAACAATACGTATTTTCCATCGACGTATCATGGACTAAAGACAACAAGTTCTTACATAAGAGAGTGGACAACAGATAACCAAATGTTGATAGATATACAAGTCCTCTTATACTTTACCCAGCTTGTTTCAAGAGTTGCACACGGTCTATGCGAAACTAACCTTTGGACAATAACAAGAAAAAAAACCAAAAAGAAAGGCAAGAATCAGAAGCAAATGCAAAAGCAAAGTGAGTAAGCAAATGAACAAGCAAGCAAACAAACACACAAAGAAAGAAGCAACCATGCATGCAAGCAAACAACTCAAAAAGGAAACCTAAGAGAGGGTTGTGATGCTAAACAACGAGCAGAGAACCTAAGAGAGGGTTGTGATGCTAAGTTGTTTGTTTTTTATTTTTTTATGATGCTAAATAGAGAGCAGAGAACCTAAGAGAGGGTTGTGATGCTAAACAACGAGTTGATTTAGAAAAAGTTGTTTCAGAATATGATATCTTGTTTCAAGAACCTAAAGGTCTGCCACCCAAAAAGGAAATAGTGCATGATATTAATTTGCAGCAAGATGCTCCATTGCCTAACATCGGAATGTACAGGTTGTCCACTTTAGAGAAAGCAAAAATCAAGAATCAGGTGCAGGAGTTGCTCGAGAAGGGGTTCATCAGACCTAGCACATCACCATGTGGGTCTCCAATTGTTTTGGTGAGAAAGAAATATGGCACGTGGAGAATGTGCATCGATTACCGAGCACTGAATAAGATAACGATCAAAAATCGTTATCCCCTTCCTCACATAGATGATTTATTAGATCAACTGAAAGAAGCTATTTATTTTTCCAAGTTAGACTTGCATAGTGGATATCATTAGGTCAGAGTTGCAGAGCAAGATGCATGGAAGACTGCTTTCAAAACAAAGCAGGGATTTTATGAGTGACTGGTTATGCCTTTTGGCTTGACTAATGCTCCTGCTACTTTCATGAGAATAATGAATGATGTACTCAAACCTTTGCTTGATGATTTTGTTATTGTACATCTGGATGACATTCTTATATTTATCAAAATGTGGGAAGAACATTTAAAGCATGTTAAGTAGACACTAGATGTTTTGAAAAGAGAAAAACTTTATGTTAAACTCTCAAAATGTGAATTTGGCAAAACATCTTTGAATTATTTGGGACATATAGTAGGGGGTGGTGAATTGAAGATAGATCCCTCTAAAGTGGCAGTCATTGTAAATTGGCCTAAACTCAAATCTGCTACAAAAGTGAGAAGCTTCTTAGGAGCAGCACAATATTGGAGAAAGTTCATTTCTAACTTTTCCTTAATTGCAACTCCCTTACATGCTTTGACAGGATTGAACAAGGTGTTTCAGTGGGGAGGCAAATAGCAGAAAGCCTTCGACACATTGAAAGAAAAGATTAGTACAACACCAGTACTAGCACTGCCCGATCTTCAAAGACCATTTGAGATCCAAACAAATGCCGGTGACTATGCCATGGGAGCAGTTTTGATACAGCATGGTAAACCCATATGTTATCATTCTGAGACATTTAATTCTGCAGTAGTTAACTATCCCACATACGATAAAGAATTGTATGCATTAGTACAGAGTGTGAAAAAATGGAAACATTACTTAATGGGCAAAGAGACAGTTATACATACTGATCATCAACCACTTCAATATCTACACTCCCAAACTAAGTTGCAGCAATCCAGACACTATAAATGGATGGGTTTTCTACAACAGTTTCATTTAGTCATCATATATAAAAAGGGCATACACAATAAAGTTGCAGATATGTTATATAGACCTATTATAAATGCATCCACTATACTTAAGCATAATTGAGTACTGCATGAGAGATACATTGAACAATATGCTCAAGATATAGATTTCAAATATGTATATGCAAATTTAAGTCAAGGCAAACAAGTAGAAGAATTGGATTATCATGTTAAGGACCAACTCTTATATCATTGTGGGAAGCTATGCATTCCACAAACTGAAAGAGTAAAGGTAATTCGAGAAGCACACACTTCTCTAATATCAGGTCACTTTGGGGTAAGTAAAACAGTTGCACAGCTGCAAAGATTTTGTTATTGGCCAAAAATGAATGAGACAGTGTCTAGATATGTAAGAGGGTGTACCATGTGTGCTAAAAGCAAGCCCAACAATAGAAAACTAGGCTTGTACACTCCACTGTCAGTTCCTTCTCATCCTTAGGAAAGTGTTTCCATGGACTTTGTTGGATGACTGCTTAAATCTAGGAAAGGTCATGACTATTTATATGTTGTTGTTGATAGGTTCAGCAAAATGTGTATTTTGATACCTTGTAACAAACAGATTATAGCTAAACAAACTACAAAGTTGTTCTTTCAGCATGTATGGGTTCATTTTGGATTACCCACTTCCATTGTATCTGATCGAGACACCCGATTTGTTGGGAAGTTTTGGTCGAGTCTATAGGAACTGATGGACACCAAACTAAAGAAAAGCACAGCCTTTCATCCACAAACAGATGGCCAAACAGAAGTAGTCAACATGACAGTGATTCAGTTGCTCAGAGGCTATTACAGTAAGCATCCCAAACTTTGGGATGAACATTTGTGTTATGTGCAACATGCTTACAATCGAGCAAAAAATTCTTCTACACAGAGATCTCCTTTTGAGACCTGTTTTGGTTTCACACCAAGGTCTCTCTTGGATTTTGTCTTTGGTAAGGACATAATAGTTGATGGACACAATGATGTGGACAAGGCAACCAAGTTCATTGAACAAATCCAAGAGATTCACCAAGAAATACAAGAACAGCTAGAAAAGAGCCAAGCCAAATACAAGGCAAGGCATGACAAGCATCGGATGGAGCATAGTTTCCAAGTTGGTGATCAAGTCTGGTTGTATATCAGCAAGGACAGAATGCAAGGTGAAGGTAAAAAGCTAAAGCCAATAAGGTATGGACCTTTCAAGATACTTGAGAAAATTGGTGAGAATGCTTTTCGCCTTGATTTACCAGCTTACATGCACATCTACTCAGTCGTTAATGCAGATAGCTTGAGACTATTTGAACCTTCATTAATTGAAGATCCTGAAGAGAAGAGTCAATTGCCTTCTATTGATGATCTGTTACCTGAATATCTCAATGAATTGCAGGAAGACACAGTTCTGGACAGGAAGGTGAGGACGGCGCGTAGGGGAGATGTTGAGTACTTCAGGATTGGGCTCAAGGGTTCGAAGCCAAGCAGTACAAAATGGATAGAGATTGGACAAGTGAGACAGTTATACCCTCACTTAGTTGATGCTTGAAAACCAACTTTTGGTGGTCCAAAAGCTTTTTCAATGGGAAGGCAGTGATCCGAATTGGATCCTTAAACATTTCCATGACTGTTTCAAATTATGTCAAGCTTCAAAATCTTATGAATGATGAGCTTATCAAAAATGACCTCTGGACAATGGCAATTTATGGCGAGCATGGAACAATGAGGACCCTTGGTCAAAGCGCGCTAACCGTTGGCCCATGGAGACCGCGCATGGATGCAAATTGGAAATCGGAAGCCCAGATCCAAAAACAGAGGCAGTTTCTGATACGCGATTAGTGCAAAGCACTAATTGCGTATCGCAGGGAAAAACTCTCAGTGAAGGAAAGCCCCAAGCGCTCGGTCACAAGGAAAACAGGAAACCGTCAGAAGGCGAGTCCCGCACCCAAAATCGGCAGGATATCGCGTGCACTTCGAGCGGTAAGCGGGTTTGGCCGAGTTCAGCGCGATGCCACACACCGGGTGATGCATGTCCAGCGGATGAGATCTGGAGGCTCTAGATCAACGGTGGAGAATCAACCCGATGGAAGACTAGATTTGACAGGGAAATAGACTAAGGTACATGAGATTTGAGGTCCGACATGACCGATGAGTTGGCAGAGGAATTAGTTTCGCGGGCAATCTTGGAGAAACGAAAATAACGACCGTTCAAAAGAACTGACACTCAATTCGTGAGGAAACAGATGGCCACCTCTCTGTGAAGCGTTACATAGCGATGATGATGCAGAGCAGGGGAATTCCAGCAAACAGAGGCAGGCAATCCAGAGAGCCAGGAAGCAGAAAGGAGTAGTCAGGGAGCAGATTGGCTTTAAGCCACGAACAGATAGAGAAAGTTGAGAACGGAGGAGAAGCAGTAAAGGAGAGCAAAGAGAGAGAGAGAAGCAAATTGCATAGAGCAGAGAAGCCGAGCTGACCTGTAGAGCAAAGGTAGCATCGATCAGACAAAGACAGAGGGATTCCGAGAGTTTGTGAACTCCAGAGAAGGCTTGAGAGGTTCCCCTATGTATACCTGTCAGGTATTGAGTACCAAATTGGACTCATACCACCGAGACCAGTTGAGGTCGAGATTCAGTAAGGGGATTCTGTGTACTCTAGAGACTTGGGGAATCCAAGTACAGCCCTACTGATCATTATCTGTTAAGTGAGACTCAATTTGAGCTCACTGTTGTAAAACTCTGCTTTTTAAGACACAATAGAAAGGCCACCACTGAAGGCTGGACCAGGAGACGTAGCCCAAGAGGATTGGCTGAACTCCTTATTAAATTTGTTGTGTTCGTGTGTTTGCTTACTGTGTTCTCTTATTGTTTCAGTGTCTGTGTATTTCGCAATCTTATCGATCCGTTGCCTAAAATAACATAGACACACCCCAGCACATAAGTCTATAATACCTTCATTAATTAACTGAGATCATTCACGAGAGATTTTCAGATCAGTCGGCATCCTCATGATTTGATGAATCGGGCAGAGGGGTAGATGAGAAGCAAATATGTTCACCCTCTATGTTTTCATAAATGACAGATGACAGATTGGACAGATTTTTGGAGGAAGACGTGTCCTCTCCACACTGTGATGACATATTGACATCCGACGTGTCCTTTGAATAATTGGAAGTAGAAACATCTGGAAATGGGTTTTCACAAGGGAAATCAGAAGTCGCAGAATCAAAAGGGATGTCAGGATAAAACGGATTAGGCACGGATGGAAGGGAGTCATCGTTCACCATGGTTTCTTCTTTAGATTCCTGCACACACTCATCATGAATGATGGCACAGGTTGGCTGCATAACACCAACTCCGTCGACAACTTGATCCTCGTTCACAACAGGTGAGAAGTCTGGAATGGGAAAACACAATACAGTACAATCCGGAGGATCAACAGAATGCAGGGATGGAGGTTGAGGGAATAAATCCACGTGAGAACCAATAGGCTTCCAAGCCAAATATGCGTAGATATCAAGAGCAGGTGGGGTGGGAGGATGTGACAGTTCAGCGGATGTGTGTGCATGATCTCCCACATCACTTCGCGATGGTGGAGTTGTTTGAGGAGGTGAAGGTGGACAGTCACTTGTGACAGCAACTGTGCCTACCTGTGATTATGCAGCTCCATCGCCGAAGTGCGTTAAGCAGGATTCAGATATGCAAAGAAGATACTCAAATCTTCCATAAAGAAATTCCCAATCAATTTCATCTTCGGGAAATCGGTATGCAAGATTACAAAAGCGTGTGTAAAACTGATCTACGGATTCATCAGGTGTTTTTCATAATTTCATAATTTCTTGATCAAGTGCTTTATGGTTAAAGTGATTGAAAGCAATTCTGTCTCTACGACCAGATGAGCAAGAAAATGAATATATTTTTCGAGCAGCATGGCACACCAGTGCATGGGGTGCCCTCGAAGCATGTAGACAAACAACGCACAGGTCATGTATTCTTAAAACATTCCATGTCTTTCGCAAGAGCTTACAACCCCAACCGCGTGCCTAACCAAGGCTATGTGGTCTCCACCACCGTATGTTTTATGTGACAAGTTATCCGAGAGCTCTTTCGAGATTATGAAGTCATTTCCATAAGACATACACTCTGGAAGAGAAACTTTGTAGTTAGTCATGATAGATATGCAGAGATTCAAAACAGATGTGAGGCATCATCTTGTCATCTGTCCCTCCTTCTAGCGCCAAAATGTTGATGATGCTGGACTCGCCAACATGTAAGGGGATCTCCCCGATAAGAAGTCCCAATTAGACCTCAGACCGTTTGGTGTAGGAGTCTCAGCAGTGAGTCGTACGGTAATGCCTTGACCGCGATTTCGCATAGAGGAAAGTAAGATGTCCCTGTTGGTAGCAAGAGTGTGACAGCTACAGTAAGTCAAGGAAGGTGCATAAGAGGTTCTAACACACTGAGGGTGAAGTGAGTGTGCCCCTTGCAAAACATGTAATAGTACGCAGCCTGGAAGGGAACACATAAGAGAAGATGCATCACAAGTTGGAAAGCAAGTTAGTGAGCAATCCAAAGTGATGGTTAAACCAACAGCACATTTCAAAAAGATTCATCATACTTATACAGAATAGTCCACACATGCATGCGTAAGCAAACAAATACATATATCATTTAGAGTAAACCAGATAGCATAGAATACAATGCAATATATGCATGAAACGTGTTGGCTCTGTAATATTAAGAAGTGTAAGTTCTAGTCATACAATACATCCATGTCCAACAACTAGTTTTGACAGTGCAACGTTACAGCCACAACCGCATGCTCCTCCAAAGAGATGTACTAGCTCTACACAGTGGAGAAGCCAAGGCTTGTTACAATACTATCTAAGCTCTCTCCAACATAGTCTTATCAGAAGCTTGGCTAACCAAAAGCCTTTAAAATGAGTTATGAGGTTCTATTTATAGCAAAGGGTGGGGTGACCCTTGACATTCTCGTTTGTGACAGTTCATATACCCTCATGACTCTTCATCTACTCTATGACTGTTACATCCAATTATCGACCCTTGAACTTCCACTTGACAAGACATTACATTACAATGCACATGTGCCCATGTGAGACAAAATGGCTTAGGCAAGCCATGCAAGACATCACTGACACTCGGTCTGTTGTGGTGAGACCAACTCTTTGACATGCTTGTGAGGGTGAAGGTGGTGAGTTGATGCCAAGCTTGGTAGTTCGTGATGGTGTGCATGTGCTCCATGGTGACATCTTGCTGAAGAGAACTCTTGCCTCCATTGCATCCAGGTGCATTGGTATGGCTCCTCCATCAAACTCGTCTATTAGCATGCGCATGGTCTTCTCACGGGGGCTTCACTCAATGAACCTCTAACATATCACCTGCGTTCATGGCGTACTAAACAATACCCCTAATTTGACTACATATTGGAAAATACCTCTAAAAATCACATTCTTTAACCCCCTACCAATATGAACCCAATACACCTCCCCAATTTAAAAAACCTCTACTTTCACTAGATATTATAGGTATCCATTTTTTCATTAACATTTTTTATACCCCTTTATATTTTTTCATTAACTTTGAGCTCCATTTTTTATACCCGCTAATATAAAAACCCTTTACCCCCTATATATCCCCCAATATATTAAGTCAATTTTTCCTCAATATATATCCCCTAATGTGAACCCACGTGGTATGGTATTTCTTCCCCAGTGAAGACCCTGTGGGTCTTCTTAGGTGCAGCCAACAGGCAACACACTGATGCATAGTGTCTGTGTTGATCTTCTAGTGTGTGTTGGTGATCATGCGCATCAACAATCAATTGCATGTTCAGCTCCAGTCGAACTTGCTTCTTATCTTTGCCTCGGTGAGTGTGTTGAATGGGTGGGATCGCATGCATACGCACAATGACATGCATGATACTACATTCCCTTGCATGCAATCAACAACACTTCTCACCTTGTCTACTCCGTGCCAGCTGCCGGGAAGGATCTATAACTTGTACAGGTGCAGTTTCATCCATGAGTGCATGTTGCCCCCTGCTATGTTTGTACCTGTTGCAACTCATTCTCTCGTCTATGCATCTCATGTTCTTCCTTGAGTTGTTACTTCAACACATGCAACTCCTTCTTTGTTCAGTTCTCTGCCTTCGCACAATCTTCATGTCGCGTCGTCACCTCATAGCCTGAGTCTCCAAATTTTCTTTCATCACAAGTGGATCTGCTTGAGCATGCAACTTTGTTCCACCTTTGTGTTGTGAACAACCTTCCTCTTGCGTTCATTGCATCTGGTATGTTGCCTTCAACTATTGTTCATGGTGTTTCTTGTTGTGATTCCGCGGCCATCATATCTTAATGTCCTTGTCTATGAACAACTTGATGTCTTCGTGGGTAGGCAAGTTCATAGACACTTGATCAACTACATCCCCAAGTGTGCTCTGAATGGTGTCTTCGACTCTGCTCTCCTGGAAACCATTGTACCTGTGCTGTTGAGAAGTATATGAACACCTGCGATACCTGGAGACATGGAAACACTCATGGCAAGCAATTTGTCAGTCGAAAACCAAAACGAACTTGAGAACTGACTTGCCACATACCTGTTGGAAATAATACTGAGAGGAGGGGGGGGGGGGGGGGGTGTATCAGTATTATCACATTAATAAAACTTTTTCATTTCCATAATCAGATTCATATATGCTACTTCCACAACTCCTTATGATTAAGTTAATTAATCTTCAATGAGTGCATTAGAACTTTATCAACCATATTATCAGTTAACAAATGCAGTAACATAGAATAGATCATCACACATAAGGCACACACATGAACACCATGATATAAGGTGGAAACCCAATGCGGGAGAAAACCACCTGCTGCAAGTCATCTCAATCTTCTTCTTAATAAGAAAATCCTTTTACAATATTTGTACTGGTGCAGTCTTATACCAGTACGGGAGCTACAACCCCCCTTTGCTCTTGTACTAGCCGATCCATTTACTAGTACGCAGGCTGCTACCTGCTACAAAGCTCCAAAGATCTCCCTTAGCTTTTATACTAGCTTAGATACTAGTACATAGGCACTGGCCTACAATCTTCTCTCCTCCAGGTACCACGTTTCATCAATTTTCAGACTGGATACATTGAAGCACAACACATAATCTGAAAGGCCACATTTCATCCAATTTTCACACTGGACCCAACAACAACTTTGAAGCTCATAATCAAACAACCTTCTGAATCACCAGATCCATACATATACAATGATATTATGAGAGTTATCAACCAAATCTAGTACATCAGATCACATGAGGATAAGTCATTTTAAACCGATCCATTCATCCAACAAAACTGAAGTTAATCATAATCATTCACTCAATTACTGTTGTTATCTGAACATAATACCAGAACCAAACATCACTTCAAAAACCCAGATCATAAAAATGATAAACAGAGATTTCAAGAGAAGTAAGCAGCTTCACCCATGTACTGCCTGCTTACAGTACGCACCCTACTCAACTGCTCACCTGCTTACGTACGCACTGTACTCAACTGCTCACCTGCTTACGTACGCACTGTACTCAACTGCTCACCTGCTTACCCACGCTCTGTGTCTGTTGAACTGTCTGCGGACCTCCGCACTCGCAACCCTTCTGTTCCTGCGTACTGGCGCACCTGAAACACTTCGTGCCAGCGTATATACGCACTTTTCTTTCACTGTACCTGCGTACCTTCGGGCAAAGATAATTTCAAGACTTCAAGAATAACCCAGACAGTCAGATCTACAGATCTGATCATGTGCCGAAGAGATCTCAATCCATCAGTAGATTCGCCTTATTTAGATCTAGACATTACTCCCAAGAGATCATAATATTTCAGATCTAGCTCTCATAAGATGTTCAACCCAAAAACATACTCAAGCCAAATGATCTCCTTTGCTTTATATAGGCAAGCTCTTCCTCAAATCATGGATCAATACCACGAGCCAAAACCATAATAACACAATACCATCGGCTAAATACCAAGGGTTAAACATAAGAAACCCCACATGTGTTTTTCTTTGCCTTGAAATGTGTGCACTGGGGGTACGCACCTCCTGAACGGGATAACTGCGGGTATATACGCACTTTATGTAACATCGGCCTGCGTGTACGCACCTTCTTTAAGGTGTACCTGCGTACCCCTTATTTTCTTCAATATTTGATAGCTGATCATCAATCTCTGCTGCTGTCTTGAAGTACTGTGATCTATCACCTAAATGGGTTGCCATCAAGGACAACACTTGCATCATAATGCCAACAATCTCCCCCTTTGGACTTGATGGCAACAACACCAAATCACTCTCCCCTTTGACATCAAGGTCAAAGGGTTATGCTCCCCCTAAGAACATGCTCTATCAACCAGATCTGCTGAAGTCTCTGAATGAACTCCCCCTTTGTATATGCCATGGTGCTCCAATCTGATAATGCTCTTTGTGAGAACAAGCTGAGATGTCTGCTCTGCTATATAGTGCTATTCATGCTCAAGCTCCCCCTGACTGCAAAAAGATGTTCTACAAGAAGAACATGACTCTATATATCATAAATTACCTTCCTATCACCAAAAGACTCAATACATACATTTATCACAATGGTGATACATCAAAAGTTTACATATGATATCATTCATCCCAAGCATAGTGGGGAAACAAAGGCCGTTACATGACCTGAAGAGATAACTACAAAAGAGACACACTATTACATAAAGACCAATCACCTAAGATAAATATCAGCAATCAACACTGTATGGTCTGCTTCATAGTATCTGTCAACATCAACTTGCATTAGTGCATGAATCTCCAAGGTATGAGAAACACCATAGCCATCCAGATCTGCATGAACTAAGAGTCATCAAATGGGAGTACCTGCATCGATCAACATATGAATGAAACCTATCATCACATAGGTAAGATCTCACCATCATCATGTCTCCAACAATGCAACTTTGAATAATCATCCATGTATCCAGCCAACAATCTTCATCCATATATGTACCAAGAACAATAAAGACTCCATGCAAGCACCATTAGAGAATCAACCACAAATCTGATCCAAGAACCATGTGACCAACTCATAACCATAGCAAGATGAATCATAAGCATCATCACCAAGGACCATAATGCCAACAATGCATTAAGAACATATGCTCCCCCTAAACTGGTGCTATCTGTCAGATCTGATCATGCATATCAATAAGAAGAGTCAACCAATAAATGCTTTAAGACTGGTACGCAGTTGTGCTTTATCTGTCCTGCGTAGCCACGCACTTCTCCATCTCCTCCCCTGCGTATACCCACAGAGAGCCTTGTGTTCCACTGCGAAACCACGCACTGCTTCTTCAGTCGCACTGTGTACTATTACTGTAGGTACGCACCCAGAGACACTATCGCGCCGCGCACTGCTACTGGAAGCACGCACTCATAGAACCAATCGTGTCGCGTACTTTTTTTGTGCGTACGCACCTGAGCCTCTTCTGCTCTGCGTACCCACGCAGTTCCCTTTCTTCTGCTCTGCATACCCACGCAGCTCTCCTGTTTCTGCTCGGCGTACCCACGCACTTGCACCGTTAATCACCTGCGTACTTCTGATTAGGGCTGAATTGGCAGTTCACCAGTGTGTCACAGTTAGTCGGATGCCCAGATCTGATCATGTGCCCGAGAGATCATACTTCATAGATCAACTTCACTTTCCCTACTGCCTTTTCTTTATACAATCATATACGCGATTGTGCAGTATCCAACTCGCGTATATATGCAACTTCCCTTTATCAAGCTTGCATATGAGATTCAGGACACTGAAGTTTTGTACTTTCAGCTCCCTCTGATTTTGGTATATCTGTACGTTGTGCTATGCCGCCTTTTTCTGACTGTACTTCCTTTTTCCTCCATATCTTCAAGCGTGATGATGACATTTTCTCCTTTTGATATGGTGCCCACACTTTGTTCCTGCATTCCTTAGCTATATGTCCAAGCTTGTTACATGCATAACATCTTACATGTTTCATATTCCTCCTGTAACAATCAGCAGCTTTGTGACCAAACATATTGCAAGCAAAGCAATATCCATAAAAGTACCTTGAATGTGATGATCTTTCTGCATAATGGTCTTGAACCCTTCTTCTTCTACATCTAGCTGCAACATGTCCAAGATTATGACATACATAACATTCAACATTATTCATAGGAGGAGTAAAGGATTTTCTTTGAGGAATCTCTTTTCTTGGTTGATGATGAGATTGATCTTTCATTTCTTCGTTGATCACTTTAGATTTCTCTTTAGAGTTCCTTGCCTCACCTTGTGAACTAGATTCACCTTCAACAGATTCATGGAAACCAAGACCAGTCTTTATAGCAGGAGACCTTTGACTACTGAGAATATCATCCAAGACTTTAGAACTATCTTGAAATCGTAAAAGCTTATCCTTTTCTTCTAGTTTACCTTTCAAGATATTTACCTCAACCTGAAGCTGTTCTTCCTTTTCAAGAGATTGCTTTTTCAAATCTTTTTCAGCTTTTCTTCCTTCTTCCATTTGTTCCCTTAGTTTGAGAATCTCCTTTTCTTGTTCTTCATTCAGATCCTGCTGCATTTGACGAACTCGAAAGGCACATTCCAGCTGGGATTTTAAGCTGATGACTTCGTTGTCTTGTTTTTCAATTGCTTGATGTAGATCTTCATTCTGCTTCTTTGATTCTTCAAGATCTTCCTTTAGTGCACGGATCGTGGCTTCAAGATTTTCATAATAACTGGATCGATCTCTGAGCTCCTTGATGGTTGTGTTCCTTTCATTGACTTCATTTCTTAGTAATGTTACTTCATCCTGCAACTTTTGATATTTCTCCTTGAATAACTCTCGTTGAGCCTTAGCAGTACTATCCTTTATGTTCAGAAGATCTTCTTGAGTTCTAATTTTGCTTGTCAATCTTATAAATTCTGCTTCTATCTCATTTCTTTCTTGTTCACCCATAAGAGCTAATTCAGTAGTTTCGCTATCACTTTCATCTCTTTCACAAGGAAAGATAGCTGGAATATCAAAGGATAACACATTCATACCTGATAATGATTCTGAATCTGAAGAGCTTCTTATACCTAATCCCCAATCGATTCTCCCACTGTCATAGTTCTTCTGAGATGACTTCTTTTTCTTAGATGCTTTCTTCTTAAGCTTCTTTCCCATTGTTCCACGGATCTCCTTCAAGCGGTCAAGCTTCTATCAAAGGACCTGCTCTGATACCAATTGTTGGAAATAATACTGAGAGGGGGGGGGGTGAATTAGTACTATCACATTAATAAAACTTTTTCATTTCCATAATCAGATTCATATATGCTACTTCCACAACTCCTTATGATTAAGTTAATTAATCTTCAATGAGTGCATTAGAACTTTATCAACCATATTATCAGTTAACAAATGCAGTAACATAGAATAGATCATCACACATAAGGCACACACATGAACACCATGATATAAGGTGGAAACCCAATGCGGGAGAAAACCACTTGCTGCAAGTCATCTCAATCTTCTTCTTAATAAGAAAATCCTTTTACAATATTTGTACTGGTGCAGTCTTATACCAGTACGGGAGCTACAACCCCCCTTTTCTCTTGTACTAGCCGATCCATTTACTAGTACGCAGGCTGCTACCTGCTACAAAGCTCCAAAGATCTCCCTTAGCTTTTATACTAGCTTAGATACTAGTACATAGGCGCTGGCCTACAATCTTCTCTCCTCCAGGTACCACGTTTCATCAATTTTCAGACTGGATACACTGAAGCACAACACATAATCTGAAAGGCCACATTTCATCCAATTTTCACACTGGACCCAACAACAACTTTGAAGCTCATAATCAAACAACCTTCTGAATCACCAGATCCATACATATACAATGATATTATGAGAGTTATCAACCAGATCTAGTACATCAGATCACATGAAGATAAGTCATTTTAAACCGATCCATTCATCCAACAAAACTGAAGTTAATCATAATCATTCACTCAATTACTGCTGTTATATGAACATAATACCAGAACCAAACATCACTTCAAAAACCCAGATCATAAAAATGATAAACAGAGATTTCAAGAGAAGTAAGCAGCTTCACCCATGTACTGCCTGCTTACAGTACGCACCCTACTCAACTGATCACCTGCTTACGTACGCACTGTACTCAACTGCTCACCTGCTTACGTACGCACTGTACTCAACTGCTCACCTGCTTACCCACGCTCTGTGTCCGTTGAACTGTCTGCGGACCTCCGCACCCGCAACCCTTCTGTTCCTGCGTACCGGCGCACCTGAAACACTTCGTGCTAGCGTATATACGCACTTTTCTTTCACTGTACCTGCGTACCTTCGGGCAAAGATAATTTCAAGACTTCAAGAATAACCCAGACAGTCAGATCTACAGATCTGATCATGCGCCGAAGAGATCTCAATCCATCAGTAGATTTGCCTTATTTAGATCTAGACATTACTCCCAAGAGATCATAATATTTCAGATCTAGCTCTCATAAGATGTTCAACCCAAAAACATACTCAAGCCAAATGATCTCCTTTGCTTTATATAGGCAAGCTCTTCCTCAAATCATGGATCAATACCACGAGCCAAAACCATAATAACACAATATCGTCGGCTAAATACCAAGGGTTAAACATAAGAAACCCCACGTGTGTTTTTCTTTGCCTTGAAATGTGTGCACTGGGGGTACGCACCTCCTGAACGGGATAACTGTGGGTATGTACGCACTTTATGTAACACCGGCCTGCGTGTACACACCTTCTTTAAGGTGTACCTGCGTACCCCTTATTTTCTTCAATATTTGATAGCTGATCATCAATCTCTGTTGTTGTCTTGAAGTACTGTGATCTATCACCTAAATGGGTTGCCATCAAGGACAACACTTGCATCATAATGCCAACAATACCTGTGTGATTGATCATGAAGGTCGTGCAATTTTCGCCTGGAGGTCGGGAGACTGACTGCCAAAACTGCAAAGGCATAGCCCAGGCTATCAAGAGGTTGATTGATTGCTAAAACTATGCAATGCATAGTCCAGCCTGACCTGCTAAGGACTAGAACTGCACAATGTGCAATTTCAGTCAGCAGTGACATGCAACCAGCAAATTTCATTGCACAGTTTCTGGGGCCAATAGGACACTGCCTCCAAGAATTGCGCAATGCAAGCCTGGGAGTCAGTACCTGGCTATAATTGTGCAATTTCTAGAGGGAAGGCAGAGCCTTCGCTTCCGGAAGTGCGCAATGCTAGCCGAGCAAGGCACGGTCTGGGCCAAGGCAGCCCAGTCCGGCCGATGGACGACTGAAAACATGAGAAGTGTGAATGCATGACAAGATGAGAGCAAACAAGAGTGAATGATCATTCATGCAAACAACAAATTCAGGATTCAAGAAACGGGAAAGCATGCAAGTGTGTGAAGCGAGTCGCCACAATAGCGATTGTCCGTGAAAAACAGTTCCATGCATGCAATAGTAGTGAGATGTTAATGAAAACTGAAATGGTGCTAGTACAAGCTAGTATGCGTGTAAACGACAATAAGCGCTCACTGAAATCAAGCAGACAGCAGTCACAAAAGGCGAAACATAAAAAGCAACAAAAACGTAGCGCAAGTCATGAACAGTGGGTTTACCCCAAGACAACTGAGTTGAAAGTGCCAACGACTCCTAAATGCAATGTGGGATGTCAGAGCTACGAGGTTGATGCGAGGAAAGAGCTCTACAGCGTCCGGTTCATGAGTTTTGATCAAATCGAAGATGTGATGCGCATGCCACAAATCTAGGAAGAGCGACGCTTGGTGAGAGGTCTCTAAAATGATCCTTGAATGCAACCTCCCACTGCTAAAAGTAGATCCTTGAATCAAGGGATGCCTATGCATGCTGCCTTAGGAGGAGCAGTCGATACATGCAAATCAGTTTTGCTCGGTCCCGGAGGGAACTGGCCAACTCAACTGCACATGCAACAGTCTGCTTAGCTGGGAGGAAAAAATGTGCATTTCTGGGAGGGATCTGAGTTGGTTGCCCAGATGGATTGTGCAATTTTTGGGAAGAGCAGCTAACTGCAGCCCAGGACTGCGCAATTTCTGGGTTGAGTAGTCCTGCTAGGACGAATTGCGCAATGTTTCCAGTGAGCAGTGACAGGAAAATTTGCACAATTCTGGAGCCCAGCAGGCTACTAGACAGAATTTCGCAATTTCTTGAGGGAGCTACTTAGCTTGTAGCTAGAACAAGTCCGATGAAACAGCCTGTGAGGGGGATGCAACAAGCTTTGATGGACAAGTTGTCATTCTGCAAGAAAATCGTTGAAGCTTGTGTACTTGACAAGGAAAGACATGCTATTGTGAAAGGTTGGTAGGGATGCTCCAAAACGAAGCTAAGGCAACATTTTGGAGGGTGGTTGTAGCCACTACAACACAAATTTAAGTTTACACTAATTCGTTACTTGTATTTTTTCATTATCACAAACCCAACTAAGAGGATAAGGTTTCTTCTTAGGTGTTTCTTCTAATTTTAGCTTCTTGTTGCTTTAGATATTAAATTCACTTGGGAACCATTATTAAAAAGAGTATCAACTTCTATATGCTTAATTATCACCCTTACATCAAAAAGCTCACTTCTTCTGCTCTCATCACTAGGAGATGGAATAGAAGAATTAGGAATATCATGAGAAGATAGTTTACCTTGCACTCAAATAGCTATGACCTGAGTTTCATCCCTCAAATTAGATCCCAAATCTTGTTGCATTGTTGCAACAGTCTTTGGCTTTCCTTTGCCTTTGAATCTCTTCGGTCTTAGTTTAGGATGTATTTTCTAATAGTAAGCATCATCATTCCCTTCCTTTTTACCATGAGAGCATGTCAACTTTGCCTCTTCTTTCTTCACTGCAGCATCCTTCTCGATTTTCCTCTTTCCTTTGAAACTTCCTTCAGAGAACTTGGAAGGTTGCTTCTTCGTGAAATCATTCTACATATTCTTTCCCCTAGACTCAATATGAGTAGCTTGGACACATAGTTCATCCAAAATAGTGGGACTAAATAAAATAATAATATGGTGAAGTTAACTATTCAATGCACTAATATATTCTAAAAGTGTCTCTAGAGAATCTAATGGAATATTTAAAGCTAATGCTTTCTTCATAAATTCTTCAGTAAAACTTTGCACACTTTGTTGTTTTTTGTGCCTAAATTTTTTCCATTCCATGATTTCTTTCTGAGTATAAGCTAAAAGATAAAATTTCTTCTTTATTACGTAAGTGAATTTCAACCATGAAGAAAGGAGCTTAGCATTCTTTTTGCTACCTTCTCTAATTTTACTTTCCTAACAAACTAGAATTGTACCTTCAAGTCGAAGAGAGGCCAACTAAATATTTATCTCTTCTTCAATAATATGTTGAATATGGCAATAAAATTATATATTTCGAATCCAATTATCCAATATTTTTGCATTAAGATCGCCATTATACAGTGGTAAGTCAAACTTGACTTCCAAATTCAATAATGGTTGCTTTGAAGAAATATTCTTACGACAAGATGGTGGTGGATAATTCGACAAAGAAGAAGGAGGTGAAGAACGAGGAGGAGAGGGAAGTATTGAGGGAGGAGAAGAATTTAGAGGAAGAGGGGGTTAATCACCCTCGTTCATTACTTGACTGGTGCCTTCTCCTTTTTGAAGTCCTCCTTCTTTATATAGATATTACACCCTTGACTGCAACAAATTGAATGCCTCAAGAAAATATGACTCAGAGTTAAAAGGATTCTCTCATCTTAGTGAAGCCATCTCTCCTCTTTGAGTGAAGCTCCTTAAACCAACTTTGGGATTGTAAGCTTCAAGTTCACCTTCTCCTTTCTTAAGCTTAGACCTAGTAATCATCCACACTCAAAAACCAAATCAAACTAGCTCACTAAGCTCTGATACCAAACTTGATCAGGATCTTTTAATATGAGTCCATTATTTGTTGTCTTTAATATAGAATGTGAAATACCAAACTTGACAAAAAATCTTATAAAAGGATATGAATAGAGAGAAATAATTGCACATAAAATAAAAGAACACAATGAGATTGATAACAGAGTTCACCCAATGTGGGCTACATCTCCAAGTCTGCTTCCAATGGAATGGCCTCCTCAATTATGATGTAAAATGACTCAAATTACATCAAAATCTCCAATCTTTAAGGATGGCTCATTGTTTTGTAGCTATACCAAAATCCTGAAAGAACCCCTCACATAATCTCTCCTTTCTTAAATCTCCAAAAGGGCACAAAAATGGTGTAATACCATGAACACAGCGATAACACATACTACAATACTAAGGAGCTTAGTTTCCTTTTTCACAACCACACAATTGTAATGGAAAATGTTTTTGGTATATAAAGCTTTGCGGGTCTGCGGCCCCAGGGTCGAGACTGCGAAAGGTTGCGACCCCATCCATTAGAATATATATATATATATATATATATATATATATATATATATATATATATATATATATATATATATATATATATATATAGGTTATTATAAAAATACATGGCATTTTTTTTATAACCAAATAACAATACTTTATACCAATTATAATCCTTGGCCCATGCGCACATGGTAATGAATTTGCATTGGATAGGTGGTGTGGTAACAAATGTCATAAATGGACTTCAAGATATGACATGGTGTTGGTTGTTACATTGAGTCTATTGGTTGTCAGGGAGGTCATCGGGTCAAACTTGTGGCCTTCCCCCCTTTTTCTTGTAAATGGTTATAGTGAAAGTTTATATATAGTTTTTGTTGTTCATATAAGAAAACAAACTTGTGTCCCAATGGTTGGGCCGTTAGCTTGCCTTTACCAAGGTAGAGGGTTCAAATGTCATCACTTCAACTATCCAACAAGTTGATGCTTTTGAACAGTTTCTCCATGGAACCACGTGGTGCCCTTTGATTGGGCCATGTGGCATGCTTATATTGGACATCTTGTGCCCATTCAACTATCATAGTTCAATGCCACGTCAACCTTTGTATGCCACATCATTGTTGACTCAATACTATTTTTCAACTCCATGTTCTTCCATGTAGGATGTATGATCTTGGGCCACATGGTGTTGTATGGACGTGTCATGTTTCACCTTGTCCAACCTTTTATTATGTGGCGTGAAATTCAAAACGTCATAACTTTGCATACGGGCTTTGTTTGACATGATTCAAGTTATATTGGAATTATCTCGTCAAGCTCTTCGACATGGCATTGTTTTCATCAAATTTTGGGGACTTTGAATTTTAGGCTTTTTTGGATCTTCCTAGATCATATTGAGTCAATCCTAATGTGTAATTATCACATGAATCTTAAATGGGGTTACTTCAACATGGAGTATGTTGATAACTCTGTTGGGGATATAAACACTCATTGCCAGTGGAGCAATGTCATTAGTATTGGGTCAATCCCAATGCGTAATCATCCCATGATTTCTAAAACAATAAAAAAAGGGAACCTCTACTAAATATGCTAAAAAACAAACAAAAAAGTGATGAGATTTCTTTATTTTGAGGTAGTGTATGACTCCGTCCAGGTTATGGATGCTCACTACTAGTAGAGGGACATCTGATTTTGGAAACACATGTAGAAGTATATAAAAAGGAAAAAGAAATTCCTTAATTGTTGGTCTCAAATAGTATTGTTTACAATAACTTGAGATGGATGTCACATACACATTTTAAATAGTACCATGATTAATGCAATATCTCAATTTATAACAATAGGAATGCAATCATCTGTAAATGTTTATGTGTTATTTATTGAACATGAAACAAATATGTATTTGAGCTAACCTTGCAATTCCCATAACAGATATATAACTCATATATTTGAAAAAATAAAAATAAAAAGAAAATAAATAATAATAATAATAATCTTAGGGGGGCATCTCAAATGGTGATCGAAGTAATGTGAAATATATGAAAACTGAGAGATCCAAGGTTCAAATCCCCCAATTTGTGACCCGTTTACAAAGAGGAGGACGGGTCGTAGACCCCCAGAGGTTTACTAGTAGTTACATGTCAGACGTGTTGTTGGGTTCCTTTAGGATAATAATAATAATAATAATATATACAAAACTATATATATATATATATATATATATATATATATATATATATATATATATATATATATATATATATATATAGTCAAAGGCAATTTTAATTCAGAATAAGAAGTCATTAACTTTGTAAATTAACTATAGAAGGGAAAAATGTAGAGTTTACAAGGTGAGATGAAAGCATACTACTTATCAAATATACATACCTTCTCAAAAACACAGTTGCTCTAAGTTTCATCATACAAAATGCTTTACTAAACAATTGCAAACACCCTATATGAAATCTCAATTATTTCTTCTACAGAACCGTTAGAACCTGCTTGCTTAGTATTAGCCTGACCTGGCACGTAGTGTAGATTCTGCACCAATTGTAAAATACCTAAGAGGGTTGCCAAATTCTCTTCAATTCAATTTAATTGTATTTTGAGCTCCTCTTGTCCTTCTAGAACTTGTTCATGTTTCGAATATAATGTTTCTTGACAGGGAATCCTTACCCTGGAAGTTTTTGCCATGGATATGTTTGCTTCAAGAAGCTTGTTGTGACTCGTAGTTATTCGGCAGTCAGAACAGGAAACATCAATAAATTCATAATTGAGGTAGTTTATCCATTTTATAACTCTAATCATCATATCCATGATCATAACAGGTTACCTCTCTAAATCACTTCGAACCATCTTTACATTGATGGTCAATACGATGTATTCAGTCTATGCATGTGATTTGACGTCCTCGTATAACTAAATGTTGTCAATTTCTCTATGAATCCATTGCCCAACCAAAGGCATATGGTCTTAATTTTTGTTGCTTTGTAATGAAACAACATCCCCAGTTGGGCCCGAATGTTATAGTTGGATTAGGATGCTAGGATTTTTCCCTTTAAAATCTTTAATTAATCTTCAAATTTAATTAGAATCAATCGTATGTGTAGGCTCTTTTATGAAATCCACGTGTAATAAATTCAAAATGAACACAGTTGGGAGAATTCACTAGTCAAATTCTTTAAAGGATTGATTTTTTTAATAAAAAAAATTAAATCGCTATCTTCAAATTTAATTAGAATCAATCGTATGTGTAGGCTCTTTTATGAAATCCACGTGTAATAAATTCAAAATGAACACAATTAGGAGAATTCACTAGTCAAATTCTTAAAAGAAATTAAATCGCTATCTTCAAATTTAATTAGAATCAATTCTATGTGTAGGCTCTTTTATGAAATCCGCGTGCAATAAATTCAAAATGAACACAATTGGGAGAATTCACTAGTCAAATTCTTTAAAGGATTGATTTTGTTAAAAAAAGAAAGTAAATCGCTATCTTCAAATTTAATTAGAATCAATCATATGTGTAGGCTCTTTTATGGAATCCACGTGTAATAAATTCAAAATGAACATAGTTGGGAGAATTCACTAGTCAAATTCTTTAAAGGATTGATTTTTTTAATAAAAGAAAAGGATTGATTTTTTTAATAAAAGAAATTAAAAATCGCTATCTTCCAATTTAATTGGAATCAATTGTATGTGTAGGCTCTTTTATGAAATCCACGTGTAATAAAAACAAAATGAACAGAGTTGGGAGAATTCCCTAGTCAAATTCTTAAAAGAAATTAAAATAAACACACTTGGGAGAATTCACTAGTCAAAACTTTTAAAGGATTGATTTTGTTAAAAAAAGAAATTAAATCGCTATCTTCAAATTTAATTAGAATCAATCGTATGTGTAGGCTCTTTTATGAAATCCACGTGTAATAAATTCAAAATGAACATAGTTGGGAGAATTCACTAGTCAAATTCTTTAGAGGATTGATTTTTTTAATAAAAGAAATTAAATCGCTATCTTCAAATTTAATTGGAATTAATTGTATGTGTAGGCTCTTTTATGAAATCCACGTGTAATAAATTCAAAATGAACAAAGTTAGGAGAATTCCCTAGTCAAATTCTTAAAAGAAATTAAGTCGCTATCTTCAAATTTAATTAAAATCAATCGTATGTGTAGGCTCTTTTATGAAATCCACTTGCAATAAATTCAAAATGAACACAATTGAGAGAATTCACTAGTCAAATTCTTTAAAGGAATGATTTTTTTAATAAAAGAAATTAAATTGCTATCTTCAAATTAATTAAAATCAATAGTATGTGTAAGCTCTTTTATGAAATCCAAGTGTAATAAATTCAAAATGAACATAGTTGAGAGAATTCACTTGTCAAATTCTTTAGAGGATGATTTTTTTAATAAAAGAAATTAAATCGCTACCATCGACCAGTAGCTTGTAGTTGAAATAACTTAGAATCGTCAGCTCGACGAGATTGAATGTCAAGAAACCTTTTAATCTAATGGTCAATATTCCCAAAGGTGTGAAAAATAACACACGCTGTGCAATCTGATATGATTGGACGGATGATATCTTTTCAATCCAATGGTTACAAATCACATTGAACCGCAACTAGCGCAATGTTTAACGACATCCTGGCGATTTGATATGACCCAACGATCATAAATGATCAGACCCAATGGGATGGAAACTTGCGGGAGGTTTAAAGGTCGAGTTGCGATCTGACATGATCCAACGGTCTACCAACGATCAGTTCTATAATTTAAACGTCACATCATGAATTGAATCGTGATATATTTAAACCGGGAGATAATCCAACACATCAGATGATGGAAATTATTCCTATCTAACAATTGAGATTCAAATGAACATCTTTTGAATTAAATTTCACCTAACCTAATAATTATCGGTTGATATAGCGTATTGTGGAAGCAATGTGCAGTACGTCAACTTTCATTAAGCTAATTCTCAAGTTTAAACCCTTATTGTCAACCTTTCGACTGATTGGAACGATAAAAAAAAATTGCACGTACCACAATGTGGTGAAATAAGTGGGAATGTTTACTGAATTGACTTCTAAAAGAACGGGTAAGTCTCCAAGCCATTTTGTTACATGTTAATAGCAGTCTTACACTGTGCCAAGGTCGAAAATGGTTGTCGAAAACTCAAACGAAGTTTTTATCAATAATCTAGTCCAAATTCGAGATACCACATAGAAAATGTTGATGTATACAGCCTTAAAGCCAAGTTAGAACCAAATGTTGAACTTAATCGCTCAGATAGCTACATATTAAAAATTGGTCTACTTAGAGTGGTTTTGCCAGTTGTACATTTTGACCCTGATAAAAATTCTCTTCTAGTTGAACATTACAACCACTCCACTCAAAGTATTATCCACCTTATAGATGGACGAGTTTTCTTAGAGATCTCTGATGGACGAGTTTTCTTAGAGATATTTAAAGGAACCATAGCCAAGATGTTGAAGTTACCTGTGTCTAGGAATAATTTTAGTGATAAGGAATTTAGTGGTGAAATTATCATGTAGGCTAAAAGTGAAAAAGAAACTTTCATGCAAGGCCTGGTAGAAAACCCTAATCAGGTATCAAAGGTGGAAATACCCATGCCAATTAAGCTAGTCAAGACATTATTTTGGGTTATGGTCTCATTACTCACTATCTATTTTGGATGTTCCAATGATTCTATTATGGATGAAGTCATTTTCATTTGCTTGAGATAAATAATGACCAACCCCAAGGAAATTAATTTCCTAGGTTATCTAGTTCAAAGTATTTATTTACACCTTAGTACAATTTTGACTTTTGATCTATAATTTCAAACATTGTGCATATTTTGTAGATTTGATGTTGTTCAGTATCCTCAGTACTTTATCAACACAACGATATTGATAGGGGTAAAGGATATACATGGAAACAACAATTCATAGGGAGTCTGAAATATTATATCTTGAGAAAACATTAAATGGTTATGTCAAATATGTAGTTTGTTTTTCATTTCACCTTTAGGCTCAACTATTAAAAAATCCTCATAAATAATGTCAAGATATTTTAGAAAGATCTTGCATCTAGTATTTGTTTCCAGACTACTCTGTTATAAGCATTTATGGTTTTGAGGGTGAACCTTTTTGCCTTCCTAAATGTATTACGCCTCGACTCTTTGCTTTAGAGGTAGCAAGACAAAGGTTGCATGTTGATGAATTTCATTTTCTTTCAAAAAGCAACAATAGCAAAGCCTTTTGAAATATTATCTCTGATGATCAAACAGAGAGTTGCATTGGAAATCATTAAAAATGATTTGATGTCTTTTGGTTTAGAAAAATATTCTTCTTGGAAGTATGATCCATTGCATATGAGATCTCCATCCACTGGAAGATCGCACGCACGTCCCCAGCACTCCCCAGTCCACCATAACCGCATTCTTACACATACCCGCATTCTACAGCATTCTCGCATTCAGTTACCCCAAGAAAACAACTCACAGGGGCTATTGGGTGTACTCAATGGGCCTAATCCACAGGGAGGGAAGCTAGGAAAAATATTTTTAAGTTTAAAGCAGAGTGAGGTTATATTCAAAGATTCGAGATACCGTCCTTCCAGACAAATTTGCTTGGCTTGCAGCAAGAGAACAGTTTCAAGATGCTCTTAAGAAAGCTCGAGAAGATCTTGAATGTCTTCCTAGTACCTACTACTAATGAAGAAGTTGTTTCTGGACAGTTATTGGTAAACTCTCTCTTCAGAGATTTTAATGTGATGGATCTCTTTGGACAAAATGATTCAACAATTACCCTTTTTCCCTTATCATCTCCTATCTAAACTTGGTGTGACCTACTTGAAGTTCAAGAAATTGCAATAGGCGTCTTCGGTCGAATGGGATAAATTTCTGAAATTAAAGAGATGGCTCCCTCAGCATACTATCCTTGCTTTGTCCGAACAAGGTACTAAGACAGATCCACCCCTAAAATATGTGATTGAAGAAACTGTAGAAGTAGAAGAATAAGAGGAAGTAGTCACGGTTTTTCAAAATTCAAAGAAGAAAAGTGTATGAAGTCCTCAAGTCTGGATAGTTGATGTCACGTCAAAGGGAAAACCCAAAGTTTCCAAACAATATTAAAAAAGCAAAAATATTTTTCGCAAATGGTTTTATGTTGAGAATTATGCAATGTAATTTGTAATTAAAAGACATTTATTCAAATAGTTGTTAAAAAAAATTGTTTATAAGGACTTCAATTACATTTGGAGGGGGGTCACTCTTTTGGAGAAAGGAACTTATGTTGAAATTGGTAAAGTGTACACATTGTGTTAGCCAGATTAGATGATTCTATGATTTATTTATGCAATCTTGATTTACACTGTTCCCTTCAGTGTTCAAGTTGTGTTATCTTCATGTTGTTATCTTGGTACATATAAGCCATTTAACAGATTGACACGATCAACTAATAACTTATCTCAGATATTACTTGATTTATTTCTCTCAAGATATACATTATCTCAAAGGTTTAAGTCAAGATATTTTACTGATCTATTATATGCTGAAACATATAAATTCCAATATCGATATTAAAAATATAAATCCCATAGTAGATGAAATACTAAAAGAAGTGGATCAAATAATTAATTGTCTAAATGCATTGGATGAAGAAACTATGAAGCTCCCTGCAGAGATGAGTGTATTCTCTTCGTCTTATCAGCCAAATAGAAGAAGAAACGTATGGAAGAAATGAATAACGAGATATCCAAGTTTAAAGCAGAGTGGGGTTATAGTCAAAAGTTCGAGATCCCATCCTTTTCGACAAATTTTGCTTTGCCTTGTAGCAACAGAACAGTTTCAAGATGCTCTTAATAAAGATCAAAAATATCATGTATGTCTTCCTACTACTGATGAAGAAGTTGTTTATGGACAGATATCAGTAAACTCTATCTTCATATATTTTAATGTTTTAGATTTCTTGGACAAAATTATTCAACTCCTATCTAAACTTGGTGTGAACTATTTAAAGTTCAAGAAATTGCAATGGCTATATCCGGCCAAATGGGATAAATTTCTTAAATTAAAGAGATGCCTCGCTCAGCATACCATCCTTGCTTTGGTTGCACAAGGTACTAAGAGAGTTCCACCTGTGCAATACGTGATTGAAGAACATGCAAAAATAGAATAATAAGAGGAAGTAGTCACGTTTTTTTTAAATCCAAAGAAGAAAAGTGTGTGAGTCCTCAAGTCTCGATAGTTGATATCACATTAAAGAGAAAAACCAAAATTTCCAAAAAAAAAAATTATTTTTATTTTGAGAATTATGCAATTTAATTTTTAATTAAAATACAATTATTCATATAGTTGTTAAAAAGTTTTGTTTATAAGGACTTCAATTACAATTGGAGGGGTCGTTTTTTTTTTGTTTTCGAGGAAATGAACTTAATTGAAATTGGTATATGGCACACATTGGGTTCTTCATGTTGTTATCTTGGTATATATGAGTGATTTAACAGATTGCCACAATAAACTAATAACTTGTGTCAAATATTACTTGATTTATTTCTCTCAAGATATACATTATCTTAAAGGTTTAAGTTAGGATATTTACCGATTTGTTATATGTTAAAACATATCAATGCACAATGTTGAATGATTTCATTACACTTATCATTTGAAATATTATTATATATTAATGATGTTAGTTTTATTTTTATGTTTTCCTTCTTGATCTTTATTTCACTCTCTTTTATTTCTGATATGTATTTTTGTTAGTTCATTTATAATACTACTAAACATGATTACATATTTGGAATTTGCATTTGAATCATTATCATTTTTTTTTATAAGTTTCATTCATGATAAAGCTTTAACCATTTATTATTTTCAAGATCCCTTTAATTCATTATTTGGCCATATCTATAAGTTATCATAGAAAATCTATAAAATTACAAGAAATACCCCTAAGGTTGAAGAAGGTCAGTAACACAACCTAAAGCAGGAGGCTCATAGATCCTCATTGAATGCCATTTATATTGTTTATGTTGCCAGAACAATATGAGAGGAAACACTGTTGCAATAATTTACAATTCTTGAAATGATCTCAGCCTCACACATTAGTCATAAATCCATCAACTCAGTTATTCATAATTTCAATGAAAACTTCATAAAGGCATTTTCATTTGTATCCAATTCAAGCATGTGCCTTGCCATGCCATTCACATGTTTTCTATTTCCAGCCTTTAACATTCCATTCATGCCCATAACAAATGTCAGGAACATAAGCATAACATATTAATAATGATAATTATTAGCAACAAGTCATTCTTTCTCAATTTCCCAATGGACATTCCGTACAGCATGAAATTCATTGAATAAACTCACTGTGTTACCCAAAACATGGTAAGTACCAATTCTATTTCATATCATTCACATAGTGATCATATTTTTAAAATATTAGTCACTTATCTTCCTACTATGATGTTTCTCAACTAATGGAATTTCAAACCGATTAGCATCATTATACCTTTATTACCCTTTCTCATCTTCCTCATATATATATATATATATATATATATATATATATATATATATATATATATATATATCCATGCAAAGTTTTAGTTAAGGAAACTTCTCATGTTATTTTCATAGTTATCTTGTCACTGTCTATTTCATTCATGTGGACCTAACCAGTCCACCTAGTTGTTTTGTCATCTTCTTCTGCATTCCACTACCATTTATCTTATGTATAGGGTTTAATCAGGGTCTTGCACTTCCAATAGGGTTTTATTCAGCTCTTTTTTGGAGCTCCTTTTCTTTCATTTCCCACACCCAATAAACCACCAAAACCAAACCACAAAAGGAAAGAAGAAAGAACGAAAACAAAGGAAATCCACAATAGAAAAACATGACAAAATATAAAGAAACACGACCATGCTCAAAGTCAACAAACAAAACAACAAGAGAAAAAATGAAGCCAACAATAATAAAAGAGTCATGCAAATCATTCCCCTTACATATCATCCAATAGTCCACAACAACTCAGTCCCTTAAATTCTGGCATTTAGTGTGTCCATCACCAACATGTGCACGATGTGCTAAACGGAGTCCTTTCCAAGGTTTATAGCAACCTCAAAATGCTAGTACTCCTCTAAATTGTAGGTTTTAACCCTGTACAGAAATTACTTGCATACAAATTCTAAAACACCGAAAATAAACAATGCAAGAGCATAACACATAAAACACATATACATAGAGATTCTCCCCTCGATCCCAAAATCAGGACTACCGGATTTATTTTTCATTATATTCCTTTCATATGTTACAATACATATATACATGTCGAAGCATCCAATACCATGGACCAAAAACCATCATGCCCAAAACCATGTGTGAAAACCATGCACAAAACCATAGGTAGGTTCGCCCACCTAATATAGGGTCCCAAAAAAATTCCCCCGGGGCAACGTAAAGGGGGGCTACCCACCCCCCTCAAACCCCCTTTGACCCCCCCGCTGCACAATCGACGCAACGAAGGGGGGGCTCCGCCCACCCTCTAACCCTCGGTTAATTAGGGAGGCTAGTCATGGAAATAATATAACACAACCCAACATTCTCCCACTTGTTGTTTTCTTTCCACAGGAGAGCTTAGTCAGTTATCCAGCCCTACAATGCCCATTGTTTCTCTATGCCAAGAGAACTTCTCAGAGCTCATAGATTTTGTCAATGCATCTGCAGTATTCTTCAAAGTGTCCACCTTTACCAGCAACACCTTTTTTTCTTCTATCATATCCCTCACAAAGTGATACTGAACATCAATGTGCTTTGTCTTTGAATGGTAAGCAGGGTTCTTTGCCAAGAAAATTGCACTTTGGCTATCACAGTGTATCCTTATAACTCCTTATGCTAACCCCATACTTGAACACAATCCCTGCAACCAAACTGCTTCCTTGCTTGCATGAGTGGCTGCCATGTATTCTACCTCTGTAGTTGATAGTGCCACTACAGATTGTTTCTTACTCATCTAATTGACTGCACCTCCAAATAGGTTAAACACGTACCCACTTGTAGAGCTTCTCTGATCCAAATCTCCGACCCAGTCTGCATCAACAAAGCCACGAATATCCAAAACTCTATCCAATCTTGGTCTTCCTTGGTAACACAAACCATAATCACTAGTGCCACGCAAATACCTAAAAACCCGCTTCACTGTTGTCAAATGCTCCTTCCCTGGTTTTGACATAAACCTGCTCAATACTCCCACTGCATGTGCAATGTCTAGTCTAATATAGACCATCGCATACATCAGGCTACCGACTGCACTTGCATATGGAACACGAAACATATCATCTTCCTCTTCTTGTGTCTTGGGACATTGTTCAGGAGATAACTTTACACCTACAGGAATAGGAACCTTCATTGGTTTATTATCTTACATATTAAACCTCTGCAGTATTGTCTCAACATACTTCCTCTGGTTTAACCAGAGCTTCCTCTTTGCCCGATCTCTTTTAATTTCCATTCCCAAAATATAGTTTGCAGCACCAAGATCTTTCATGTCGAATTTGCAGGATAATTGGGTCTTCAAATCCTAGATAGTTTCTTTGTCATTTCCAACCAGCAACATGTCATCCACATACAAGACCAAATAAATAACACGGTCACCAATTAATTTAAAATACACACAGTGATCTGCTTTGCTTCTGGTGAAGCCAAGTCCCCGTATAAATGTATCAAATTTATGATACCACATCCTTGGTGACTGTTTTAACCCATACAGAGACTTCCTTAACTTGCATACCAGTTCTTTCTTACCCTTCATCGCAAAGCCTTCAGGTTGCTTCATGTAAATCTCCTCTTCCAGATTCCCGTGAAGAAATTTTGTCTTCACATCCATCTGTTCTACCTCAAAATCAAAAGCAGAAACAACAGATAAAAGTAATCTAATAGAAGCTACCTTGGCAACAGGAGAAAAAATATCACCAAAATCAATTCCTAGCACCTGGGAATAACTTTTTGCTACCAACCGAGCTTTGTATTTCTCCACCTTTCCTTTTGCATTTGTCTTCTTCTTGAACACCCATTTACTGTCAATGGGTTTCCTTCTAGTCGGCAACTCCACCAAATCCCAAGCCTCATTTTTGTGCAAAGATGCCATTTCATCAATCATGGCCTCTTTCCATAGTTTTCCATCCTTTGAATCTATTGTTTCCTTCACAGTTCTGGGATCATCATCAATAATAGATAAAGCAAAATTTGAACAGAAAGCTGATGGACTATACCTTTCTGGCTGTCTTCTTTCTCGAACTGATCTTCTCACAACCGGAGTGTGTGGCTCTTCATCTTCTAATTCCTCTTCTGTTGTAGAGTCTGATTCTTCCTCCTTTAGCTCAAACTCTATCTTCTCAGCTTCCTTTGATGGGACTCCATGTCTAATAACATTTTTCACCTCTCTGAACACCACATCTCGGTTGTACACAACCTTCCTTGTTACTAGGTTCCAAAGCTTATAACCCTTTAAACCATCCTTATACCCAATAAAGATGCACTTTTTAGATTTACTATCCAACTTGGTTCTTTTCTCCTTTGGAACATGTACATATGCATCACATCCAAATACCCTCAGATGTGAAAGAGAGGGTTTTTTACCAGTCCATACCTCTTGTGGAGTCTTATCCTCCAACGCTGATGAAGGTGATCTGTTGACCAAGCAACATGTTGTCTCCATCGCCTCTGCCTAGAATTCTTGTCCTAACCCGGCACCACTGAGCATGCTTCTTGCCCTTTCCATCAACATCTTGTTCATTCTTTTTGCAACTCCATTTTTCTCAGGTGTGTATGGAGTAGTCTTCTGTCATGCTATACCACACTTCTTATAGAATTCTTCAAATTCCTTGCTGCAAAACTCTCCACCGTTATCTGTCCTCAATACCTTTATCTTCTTCTTTGTTTGGTTTTCCACCATAGCCTTAAATTTCTTAAACCTGTCAAAGACTTCAGATTTCTTCTTGAGGAAATATATCCATGTATTCCTTGATAAGTCATCTATAAATGATACATAGTACACAAAATTACCTAGTGATGGAACCTTCACAGGTCCAAACACATCACTGTGCACAAGCTCTAATATTTGTTTCGCCCTTTTACCAGAAGAGGGGAAACACACCCGATTCTGCTTCTCATATACACAATTTTCACAGAAATCAAAATCCATAGAGCTATTAGTCATACCTTCTACCATACCTTTACCATGAAGTATTTGAAGGCCCTTCTCTCCATTATTTCCAAGCCTTTGATGCCATAGCATGGTATTTTCTCCAGAGACCCCTAGATTTTCTGCTCCGCTTTCAGGAAGCACAGAACTATTGCACCCATCAATAACAACGCTACCTTGAAGCTTGTACAGAGTTCCAATCAAAACTCCCCGCATCAATACCAGTGCTCCCTGAACCATCTTGTAGGTATCCTTCTCGAACAGTACTTTTACACCTGCATCATCCATCTTGCTTATGGAAATCAGATTTTTAGCCAATGCAGTAATATGCAGAACACCCGAAAGTGTTCTAACCCTTCCACCTTGCAACTTCAACTTTACTTTTCCACGACCAATGATTTTAGCCTTCCTATCATCCCCTAAGAAGACATCACCACCATCGTATTTCTCATACTCATAGAACCACTCTTTACGGGGAGTGAAGTGAAAGGATGCACCTGAGTCAATCAACCATGCCTCATGATCTACATGTGTACTTGAAGAAGCCAAGTACACATCTCCACCTTCATCTAAGGTGGATTTCGCCTTTGCAGGAGCATCATCATATCCCTTTCCTTTGTCAGGAGCTTTAGATTTATATTCCCTTTTGTAGTGCCCTTCCTTTCTGCATTTCCAGCACAACACCTTTACAGGTTTTCCTAGTGATTTAGATCTTCGTCTAGATTTAGATCTCACACTCGATGACTTATTTTTGTTTCTGTTCTGGGACCCTCCTCGTACTGTAAGGCAGTTGCATTGCTACCTATTGCAATAACCAGACTATCCCACGAATCTGGTAGAGAACACAACAAATTGATGCACTTATCTTCATCTGAAATTTCAATATCAATAGATAATAACTGACTTACCACAGTATTAAATGCGTTCAAATTCTTTGTCGCCGAGTCTCCATCTTTCATCCTCAGGTTATACAACTTTTTATGTAGGAACAGTTTATTCACCAGAGACTTAGATTGGTACAAAGTCCCTACCTTGTCCCACAAAGCCTTCCTCGTAGCTTCCCCTAATACATTCAGCAATACTGAATCTGATGCACACAATCGTATTGTGCTCTTTGCCTTCCGATCCAACTTCTTCCATTCTTCATCGAACACTCCCGTTGGTTTAGTACCCAGATCTACCATGATCCACTGATCTTTATCCACCAACAGATCCTCCATCTTGAGTTTCCACAACTCAAAACTCTGACCATTAAATTTCTCGATCTCTATCTTTCCACTGCTCGCCATCTTCTTCACCACCAGAATCGATCCCGCAGATCTCCCACTAAAAAAGGTCTACCACAGGCCTGAGCGAAATCCCTCAGCAACAAAAGCGTCCCCTTGAAGCCAAAATAGCTCTGATACCAAATGTAGGTTTTAACCCCATACCGAAATTACCTACATACGAATTCTAAAACACAGAAAATAAACAATGCGAGAGCATAACACATAAAACACATATACACAGAGATTCTCCTGTGGATCCCAAAACTAGGACTACAAGATTGATTTTTCATTATATTCCTTTCATATGTTAAAATATATATATATATATATATATATATATATATATAGATATGTCGAAGCATCCAATACCATGGACCGAAAACCATCGTGCATAAAACCATATGTAGGTTTGCCCACCTAATATAGGGTCCAAAAAAATTTCCCCCAGGGCGCTGCCCTAGACCCCATAGAGGGGGACTACCCGCCCCCCTCAAACCCCTTGTGACCCCCCACTACGCAATTGATGCAACGAAGGGGGGGCTCTACCCCCCCTTTAACCCCCCGGTTAACTAGGGAGGTTAGTCGTGGAAATAATATAACACAACCTAATGTGCACAATATGTTAAACGGAGTCCTTTCCAAGGTTTATAGCAACCTCAAAATTCGAGTACCCCTCTAAATAACCAAGAAGGGACCTTTTAGTATCTCATAGAACATGAGGGAATGTTCCTTCATCTCTTTCTGTATTATAGATTGTTGGTTCATGTGTATGGAATTCACATGAGCTATTCTTCCTCTTTCATTGTTTGTTAGGAAAATCTCTCTTCAAAAGTGCCTCTCCACATTGCCAACATGAAATTGGATTTCTTTTGTCTCCAACCTTATGATGTTCCTTTCCCGCCTCATCAAAATGACATTCCTTAATGTATTTAGAGGTTGATGCATGTCGCAACAACTCTTACATGTATGACAGGTCACAAGGGCTTCACTCAATGAGCCTATGACATATCACATGTGTTCATGGCATAATAAACAATACCCTTAATTTGAATACATATTGAAAAATACCTCTAAAAATCACATTATTTAACCCCCTACCAATACGAACCCGATACAAATTCCCAATTAAAAAAAAAAAAAACCCTAATTTCACTAGATAATGTAGGTATCCATTTTTTCATTAACATTTTTTATACCCCTTTATATTCTTTCATTAACTTTGGCTACATTTTTTGTACTTGCCAATATAAAAACCCGTTAACCCCTCTTATATGCTCAATATATTATGTCACTTTTTCCTCAATATATATCCCTTAATATGAATGCATGTGGTATGGTATTGCTTCCCCAATGAAGCCCCCATGTTACAAGTATTGTAGCATCATTGTGTCCAGCCTTTCATGTTCTTATTACTTTTTAATGGTCCTTTGATTCTCTACCTTGCAACTCTTCAGTTCAGCTTTCAATCTCCTGAAGGTTTCTTCTCTTTCGGAGGAACTTTCCCTTTCTTTCTCATCATGGAATTGATACATGTTATGTTGCACAATACTATTGTCCATGCTTTTATTTATTGCTACAATTGGCTCTTCTTATGTGCTATCACACACACATAGTTGTTAGTTATATCAACATAAGCAAATTGACTTGTTATCTTTCCATGCCAACACCAAACATGTTGATCTGAAGCATGATGACATGTTTTTGTTCACATATATAGAATGCATGTCAACCACATATTCCAAAAATAAAAAGGTGCATATCAGCATGTTTATAACCACATCATCACTAAGTTTGAAATCAACATTTTTTACCAAGGCTAGCAGTTGAAACAATTGCAAGATTAAAATTCAGTTAAGAAACAACTAACATATCAGAATTTGTCATTCCTATCATTTCATAATTTTGATATCAATACAAATATGCATACAACATATAATCTCCACCCAACACTCAGTTGCACATAGCAAACAATCACTAGAAAACAACACACTTTATAATAGAGTTCCAATTTTATCTCCAAAGGTCCATTGTAGAACCTTCACTCTGATACCACCCTCTAACGCTCCCTTCCACTCCCTTGGACTTTCCAAGTTGAACGTAAGGTGTTACTTTTAATTAACCTCACCGCCATGGTTTGATTATGTATATGGGGTTATAAAATCCTTCTTTCCCAAAGTAGTAATTAACTTTAGACAACACCATTGCATTTGGCTCGTCGAGAGCCTTCCAACAATATAAATTTTAACTTGATCTGATGCATGAATCAAAATTTATGCCCATTTAAATTTTTGTCATTTGATCCTTGCCACATAAGCAGGACCCTACCACATGACACCCATGTAGCACCCACGTGGTGCTTGCATGGCTCTGCCATCTCACTTGGGCAGTTATACATCATCCTTCACATCAAGATGGAAATCTGTCATTCTACAATATATTTGATTCACATGGAAATATGGTGTTCCCATGATTTATCACCCATAAAACTATATGGACCCCCAGATGCCCGAATATATACGAATCACTACCGCTCCATAGTACATGTATGGATCTAACCCACATCTAACCCTAGCCCACATCTAGCCTTGCGCAAATAACTCCATGTGGATCCCAGCCCAAATGTAGTATGAAATTCGGCCCGTGCACAATCCGACTCCAAGCCTTAAACACCTCGATGGGCCCCACCCTAGATATTTGGCTTTGGTCAATCATCCAGGCCTGTGTTTCATTGAATGGTTTATGGTTGTGTTTCATTGATATGTTTAGCTATAGTAAGTTGGATGTGACTACATCCTATCTAGCCAAGACCTACTTCACTTTCTTCGTCACCTTGGTCAACCCCATCCCCTTAGTTGACCATGCTCCTCTCTTTCTCTATTTCATTATAGTATTTAGGTAGATGGATCATGCATATAGGGTGGCCATCTATAAAGAGGATGTAACAACTTCTACATGAGGATTTTTCCAATTTGGGCCCCACCCCATATGAGCCTCAACTCAACTCCATTGTGAATGCATCCAGTGATGTATGTATCTGATTCCCACGCGAATGTCACCACGTTGTTTCTACCATATGTCTGGATCTATGGATATGTCTAGATCACCTAAATTGTATCGGACACGGATACTCTTGGATACAACTCCTATCAAGACTCATCCCAACCCAAATAAAAGTTTGACTTCTTCATCATTCAGAGCTAAAATTTCTAAGGATTATTTCTAGCTAATTTGTTGAGGTCATCCCTAAAGTGAAGTGTTTCTTAGAACATTATCTTTTATAGAAAATAATTCTTCGTTCAGACACTAATATTCCAAAACACCACGCATAGCCACAATATGAAAAATAAAACTATCAACATGCCTCCTAACTTGTGCAAAAGAAGGTATAGTCTTGGCTAACACTACTCAACATTTTAAACACAACAACATCATATTAAACCATTGAAAGGACCCCAATATACTATCGAATCCACTAATATATCATACATCATTCTCATTCCTTTGCTAGGATAGAAAAACAACAGTCTTAGACAAACAGAGACCATGGATATTCACCACATATCAAACAATGGAATTCATATACGATAAGAGTCTAGCTAAGTGCATCACTCACCCATCCATTACCATGAAATTAGCTATGTTATTTATAATCATAGTAGCAACACAGAGACCTCTATGCCCCTCATGGCCCTGAAATCATTCACATATGCATCTCATGATAGAAAAACACAATCCTCCATTAATAGTATTGGTGCATATCAAGTAACCATGTAAAACCATGTATATAACTCTATAAACCACTAGGATAATAGTATCTCCTAGATCCATAAACTTATCATGACCACTAATTCGTATAAAGCAAAGCACTCATTAATATTCTACAAACATCTCAGCAACCTTTCTGAGTTAGATCTATCCCATACATAACACATAAATTGAACTACTAATGAGATCACCCATAGACATGGTCATAGAAGTGAGTTTACCAAACTTACAAAGATATAAAGATAATTGATATTGAAGATAGCACAAATAATCATGAGTGACTTTAGGTCACCAATCAAGGACATATCAAGCAATCATGCAAATAACGAAGAATGTTGTAACCTCATAACTCAAGCAACTCATAATCACCATAGATATACAAGTTAGTTGAACAACCATGATTAGGTAATAAATCAAACATTCTTACATAAATGACATGGGATTAATCATTAATCATAAGAATAATAAGGAATGCCATAGAATGTAGGCTATCATGCATAAGCAATAATACTTATCTGAATATAATGATTTAGATGGAAATTGGAGGGACTTCCACTCTCCACCCAACCATAGGCCAGCTACAATGCAATATTGCTTGCATCGGACCATCCCCAAGCTCAATTCAAAGTCTGAGTTAAGTTATCTAGGGTATTCACACCAATAATCATTTAATAGGTAGTAAAGAGGAGAATTCCATTATTTAAGTGGTTTAGAAACTACTCATAAGCAGTAAGAACCACAATGATTCATTCAATCTCTCAAAAAAAAATCACGGAAACTCAACCAAGATTGAAGGAACGTTCTCTTGGTCCAGGGACCTAACCTCACTTTAAAGGTTGTTCTCTCATCCCTAAGGAAAGCACTGAGTGAATTAGTATTTCATTTACCCCTCTTGGTCAAGTTAACACCAATACAGAGATACAATATCACTAGAATGCAAGGAACGATGTACCAATCTCACCGCAAAGGTTTTCTACAATGCGCTCCTCCTTAACACTCCTACTCTTGTGCATACGCTTCACTTTTCACCACTCTAATTTCTCATGAGACTGCCCAACTTCCCCCGCACTCATGTAATGGGAAAAATAACGGATCATCGTGGGCACCCTTCTTGCCCAACCACTCCTTCACAAGAATCATTCAGCGTGCTTCGTTTTTTATGCCAACAACTACCCCTTTCACCACTTCCCTGCTCCCACTTCTTCACATCCCTTCTCTTGCATATTGACTTCCTCAACATCTCCCACAAGATTAAGGACAACATAGGCTCATCCTTTCTATAGGCCGCCTATACACACTTCAATGTTTGCACTAGCAGAACATTTCATTTTCCAGGGAGTTAGGTGGGGAATAAATTAAGTAGTTTGGGTTTTCACTTAGCACAAGTAACTCTTCCTCCTCGAAATTTGAATCCATGTCCATTACTCTAGCCTAGTCATCATTTACATTTCCACATTATTTTACAATTCATAGTCACATTTACAAGAAGGGTAGAAAAAAGGTTGTTACGGTGCCTACAAGAATATAAAATGAAGTTTTTGTGGTTTCCTCCCAAAATTGTTTCCATGTAAAAATTGTGTTCTGTGTTATGCAATTGATAGATCTCAGAGTGTTTTATTATGTTTCATGAAGGTTTAAACAAGTAAAAAAAAAGTATACTAATTCACTCACCTACCCCCAAGTATAAGTGTGTGTTTAATAGACTTAGCACTAACCAGGCCATGGCATGGTTATTTCCACTTCATTACTACACATTTCCTTCTCCCTAAGGTCCAATATGAATTTCCTCTCTTATTTCTTGAGATAACCTACCAAACCACCTTATCCACTCACCTATCTACCTTCTCTAATGATTTTTAGTGTTATTTTTGAAGTTTGCATGGGTAGTCATTATATGTGAGGGTTATTACACAAGTTTTAACTAATTTTTAAATCAACTTACTTTCTTTATTTTTTGTAAGATTAGCATTACCTTTCTATTAATCATATGTAAAGTAGGTTATAGAATATATGTCTAGTGGCCTCAACTTGCCTGAAGGAAACCAGGTCTGTTGGCCACCGATCAACATCATAAGCCATCCAAAACATAAACAATTTGAGTATGTCCATCCAAGATTTATAAGCTACCATATCTATCACCCATCTATATTTACTACTGAAAATGTAAATGTTATCTGACCAGATCATAAAAAAAAAATCAGAAACTTTAAGAAATATCATGACTTCCCAGTAGTCAATCATCAGACGATGCTACCGGGGCAGGGTCCTTTGCACTCGACCCTAGCATTTCATTTTGTTGTAGACTTTGTAGCTGTTTTTCCATGCGGCCAAGGCGAACATTCTGATGGTACAGTTAGACCTATACTTACTATATTTCCCATTGAATGTCCTTGAGACTCGACTCAGCTTGTTGGGTTTGTTGGGGGCCTTCCAAGTTCTGGGTTTCTAACATGGCTCTTGCCAGTAAGCTCTTCATTACCCAATATAGTTGGACTGACTGTTTGAACAGAGTTAGCCTTCTACGGGTGTGTCCAGGGTCCATTACCAAAGGTGCCCAGTCCTCTGTTGGAATCAGTTCTGCTGCCGCCTTGGCATTCAATTCCGCCTCCCATTTCAAAATTTCAGACTTCACTTGTGTTGAGGATCCAACACTGTAAGCATGCAAGAGATTTTGCATGTTCTCCTCCCCTGTTTTCCTGCCTCTTCTACATTGGGGCTTACTGGACAAAGCCAGCGACGCTTTCCCTTTCCTACTATTCTGATTGTTGTCATGGCAGTGCCCACGCTTCCCCACGCTAGCCTCTGCCTTCACCATGTTGTCGTAGACTGGGTCTCCCAATGACTGTAGTACCTCTCATGCCCTCACCGTAGCGAGAACCAACAGTGCAGGAGCCGGAGGAGTTTGCAGTTTAGGCAGACCTGAAAGGGTGGTGCACACAGATGGTTGATTAAAATCTTTCAGCCAAATGCAGACTTTACCATCCATCTCTTTCCTGTGGGTGACAATTTTGGTTCCACATTTCCTATTCTGAGGAATGAAAACACAGAGAACCCCAACACCCTCGGCCTTTGCCTTTGGGTTGGCAGAAGACCTGAATTTCACCATATCATTGAAATGGCTCGGATACATTGCGCTGCTCAAATTCTCTAACCAACCCCAGGCCCATCCAAGCCTCAAACGCCAAGAATTAAACGAAACATTTACAGAATTAACAGAACAGACACTAGTTGTTTACCCTGACTCGCCATACATGCCCCTCTTTGCTGGAAGATTTCCAGAAAACACTAGAATCTCTAACCAACCCCAGACCCATCTAGGCCTTAAACGCCTAGAGTTAAATGATTCGTTAACAGAATTTACAAACATGGTACTAGTTACAGACCCCGACTCCCTATACATGCCCATCTGGGCCAGTAGATTTTGATAAAAGACTGAAATCGACATACCAGATGCTAACAATGACAGACTTAACCCAATCCCAATTAACCCATGTAATAACATCACCAAACCCTACCATTCTAGCTTCATTCCTTGTAGCAAGACCGCCATTTCATGAACTAAGAAGGCTTGAGATACATACCAATGGCCCTGCCTTGTCATCGCATTGTTGATGTTGCCTTGGGTGCTCAACCTATGTCGCAGGTCTCCAATCCCACGAGCAACCTTTACCACCACATGACAGCTCCAAAGGTGAAACCACAGTAAATTTTGCATGCAAAAAGCCAAACTTACCACTTGTAAAACCAATGTTACCACGCCCAAGGTTTAATCTACCACTCGGTTACAAGTCGTCAGGTCCTTTAATGCCTTGAGCATGTGGAGGTGTTGGGTGGGCCGCCCATTTTCCCTACCCCACAATCGTTCAATCATTACTTCGATCCTTGTGTGGGTCTCTCCTCCCATCACACCATGATGGGGCGTAACTCGAATTACTTTCAGTTAACACAATCATTCAATATTTTTCTAACTTAGAATCTCCCACTCTATCATTGAATTACTAACTATTCTAGGAATGTTAACTAGTTAATTGAGTGCATGCACAAGAGAACCCAAACCTAGTTCAAATTTCTTTTCTCTGAGAGAGGTTATTTATTTTATTAATGTTCAATAATAATATCATATTATATTTTCATAAGTAATTCAAAATGTCTCTTTGGTTGTTGTTGATGCTTTTTCATGTCACAAATCAACTAGACTAATTTATGTTCATACTTAAACCTACATTCCTCTAGATGGAGTCAAAATTTTCAACTCTTGAAAGTGATAGTTGACCTTTTCTTATTGATCATGAAGACCTGCGAAGTTCTTAATAATTCATAATCAATTTCAATGTTTCAATGCTTCCTCACACAAGGTGAATGGGAATGGTTTCTCCTTATAAAAGAATAGTAAAACAACAAAATTTGTTGTAAGCATCCTCTCATCTGTTAGCCCGATGTGTCGGCTTTGTCCAACACTTTATGGAATCAAAAATGGCGGCAATATGCCTAAGATATATCTAATTTGGTCCAAGGACCTACAAATATTACTTACCCACGTCCTCTTCATTATATCTTCCCTAATACCCATTTTATCCTTTTTCTTCATATTTCATCCATTTTCCATTTTATCATTATTATTCTCTTTATCCATTTTAATAATTTTGACTAAGTGATTATTTTGATGTGGAAGTACTCTTTCCCCTTCTCCTTTCATTACTCAACCATTTTTACTTAGTCATTTAACCATTTTAACTTAGCCAATTTATGAATATTGATTTTGGGTTATGGATATCTCCTCATTTCATTCCATCACCTTAACTCCATGTATTTTCATAGCCTACAATTTGCACACACATTTTCGCATCCTACAAATTGCACTAATTTTTATACCTAGTCATTTTTAAGGATCTTGGATCTTCACATTACCATTTTCAATGGTCTTTGATCTCTACATTACCATTGTATACTTAGTAAATTTCCATTACTTTACTTCACTCCTTCACTTTACCTTACCTCCCTATAAGTCAACATCACTACTTTCACACTTAATATTTTTTCTTATTTCTCCACCCTTATTCATTTTTCTTACTTTTTACTTCTTAATGTTATTTTTACCTCTCCACATCATCATCATCATCCAAACTATTTTCATGCATTCTCATATCGTAATTCCCCCCTTTTTTCTTTGACACACCTCCCAATGACATGGAAATATCTTTGTGTGACACTTGGAAGGTATTGGTTGGACATGGATGATTCAGGAGTGACTTGGCATGATGGCTAGGAATTGAGATGGTATCCAAAAGTTTACAATATGCACCAACTATGTGAGGATCTATAACTCTTTCTGTTTCATACATAAATAATTTGGGGAGCATTTTTCCTTATAAATTGTTATAAATACTCTCCCATTATGAATGTTGGATAAATAGTATGGATTTATAAATCAAAGATTAAGATTCATATAATGTGGATCAACGATTGCTAAATCACTAACTTTTGAAGGCCATACTTGAGTTTCTGATATCTAAATTGGGAAAATAAGTTCTCATTGGAAGTATATAGACATGAATAACAACTTGGAGATGGTTTCCATGGATGAAATGGAATTTATAATGCCCAAAACATTATATTACAATCATGACCATTTCTCACTTGGAAACAAATTACTTAAAAAAAAACTGATTTAAAGGAATTTTTGAATAGTTAAAGTGGACCCTTCTTTAGGGAGCAAATATTAAATTCTAAAGTTACCAAAAGGACTTATTTCATTTATCACAAAGGGGCCAAAATCCTAATTATAAACTAGTTCAAAGAAGATTTAGAGGATTACAAAAAAGATGTGAAGAACATTCAAAAAGAGAGAACCCCCTTTAATCATAGTAAGTAAACGCATATTTGAGTCTTCTAATATATTCCTCTAAGTTATCGATCATCCAACCTTTCATTTCAAAGTCATTTTGAATGACGATCCGATTTATGACCATTTTCCTCTTTTCTCTTCCAAGTATTCTCATTTACATGATCCATATGAGCCCAATTCAATCCATTTTGGACAAATGCATTTTAAGTATTTGAAAAATATGAACTATTTTAAATACTTGTATTTGAGGTTCCAAGGAAAACTCCCAAGAGTTCATAGCTAGTGTGATGTTTTGACTTTGAGTTTTAAGATTAATATTGCAAGTGTGTAACTTTATTCATCCATATGAGTTTAAATGGAAATATCATGTTAATTTATTTGTAAATATGGTCTATTTTTTTGTCTTGCTCAATTTCATGGTGTGTTTTACTTACTACTATGTTGGAAGCCAATATTTCACACCCATACTTTATTATTTAAAAATATTATGATATGAATATCAATGTTACTACCATTTCCATGGGAAGAGTCATTTTAGTCTTCATATGCAAAACTTGTAGATAAAATATTTCGCACACATATTTATTCCTTTTCTCTCTGTGAATGAGATGGTGTGCTTTACAAGTAAATTCGTTATATGAGATAATTGTTGGAATATTTGTTGGGGTTTTCTTTTTAGGACCTGCCCATTACATTCATTTGAGGACAAAAGAAGAATCTCTCATCTATCAAGAGTAGAGTACCACCTCTAAAAAATGAGGAGACTTTCTCTTGTTCCCTGCAATATTTTCTCTCAATGTTGGTCATTTTTCCTTGTTAGGAGGAAAAAAGAGATCAATAGTTGTGTAGTCAATTTTCTCAATGGTTTTATTCTTGCTTCTTTCTTGTTTTGCAGTAGCTAGTCTAGTATTGTTTCACACTTAGCTCTTGTGCTTGTGCTTAAAATGTAGCATGATTAACTTGGAATATAGGTGATAGTGGTTATTGTAGGTTAGGATAGGGTAGCATAACTAGTTTTGTTTTACTTCCTATTTTCTAGGACAATGGTTTCATTTAAGTTTATTGTCATAATTAATTTATCCTATTTGGAAAATATGGTCACCAGGGCATACATGTATTATTATCTATTTATCTATTTTTTATTTCTTTTTACATAGATATTTTACTTCCTTTATCAAATAAACTAATCCTAGTAATGGAGAATTCAATCTGCTTTGAATCGAAATCAAGGGTTTGGCTTAAGGATGGGATTTCTCTTAATTTGACATATAAGCTATATGTAAAAGTGCATTTGATGAAGTTGGTTCTCTGTACTTTCACATGATTGCCTTAATAGGAAATTGTAAGCTAAAAATCAGTGTATAAACTTCTAGATAGCTATGGGATTTATTTAATTCAAACAAATATATTTGTTGGACTATTATATTATTGGTTAGTTGAAGCAAATTCTGAACTTGGTTAGATGGAAACATGGGTCTAGTAAGAAATCAATTGATGTTTTTTCCATGATTTCTTACTATTAGCCATGTTCATGTATGATGGATGTCTCATCTCAACCTTGTTTTTCAATCTAGTTTTGTTGTGTTCAAAACAGAGTTATACCAAGTGTAAGATATTTATCTAGCCTAAAGGATAAAATAAGTTTTTGATAATGAATTAATTGATGATTGGTACTTTATCATTTTTCATTATCATGCCATTTTTCTTTTATTTTTATCATGCCCTTATCCTATGTATGCCTTATTTGTAGGAAACTACCATGGAATACCTTGCATACCTAATGAAGGGAAGGACATGGAATTTTTGAAACATTACCAAATGAAGGAATCTACCCTACACACTTAAAATGGTTTTCCCTCTACAAAGTATGAAGCATGCTCAAATCATGGCACTCAAAGGATTTCATTGATGAATGTTTTGGGGAATCATATCCTAAAGCCTATTGCATATCTATGTTGAGTTTTAATTTTTCCATTTCATTTAGTTAATCAAACATCCCTCATGCTTAAATGATATGGCAATTTAGGGATGGAATGTATCAGTAGCTAATGAGTGGAAAAATTAGACATGGATCAAAATTTGAGAAGTGGTTTTGGGAACATTGTATGGAATGTAAATAGAGAAAATTTTACCAACATAATATTCAAAAGATACCTTATGAGATGTACATTATATGAAATAAGATGAATGAACAAGCATTCACCCTTTCAAACTGAATTCATGTTGTCATTCCAAAAATTAAATATATTGTTCTTGGTATGTGCATCCAATGTAAAACCCTAATTCATAATAATTGGAAGCACTAGGGGGTAAATAATCAATAATCAAAATATTCTAACACAACCAAGTACTAAATCAGTTGATGAATTGTTTCTCTTTCTAGTTTTCCAAAGAAATTGGTTTTTCTTTTAGAGACTTTTTCAGCATTGGTTTTCTAGTGATTCATGTTTGCTTCTAAATTGGAAGTGGTGTATAGAAGCTTTGTATTCACTCTTTCTAACTAATTGCTTCTGCTTACAATGCATTTATGCTCATTAAATGTTGATGGTTTCCATCCTAATACTTTGTTCTCTACTTAGGCTTGATTTTGTCATTTCAAATTTTATTTTCCCTATTATATTTCTTAGAAATATGGTGTTTGTCTAAGCTTACTTTTGGTTGGTTAACTTTCTATTTGCATTTTCTAGTTTATCATCCTTTCGTCTTCTAATAAGTTCATAAATTGGTTTGAGCATTGTTTTTGTTTGATTTATGTGATTCGCATATCATGTAATCTTTGCTTTCAAGCGTGTTGATATATTTGGCACAACTGAGTGAAGTAGAAGAAAATATTATAAGATAATTATTATAGAAGGAGAGACTTAGCAATTCAAATATCCTAATGAGATGGCCCATGCATGTAGACAAAAACCATAGAATCAGGCACCATGCCTCTTACTATTCAAAGATGCTTCCTAAATTTATTTTAATAATTACATTTCTCATAGGCTTCAACTTATATTTTCTTTCTAGCAATAGTTTTAACCTCACATAAGTTGTGCACTTGTTAACATGTTTGCAATTCCAATAATGGTTCAAGTGCACAACTTTGTGAAAAGAAAGCACTCTTTCTAATATTGATAACCTTTAATTTTATTTATCTATCATGCCCTAAACAAAGAAGCTATGAATAAATGTGCCCCACTACCTGAAGAAGTTAAAATAGTGGTGGAATTTGGGCTTCCTCAAAAAATCTAAGTTCTAGAAAATATTGAAAAATCATTCAAGAGGTGATTCAACTAACTTGAAGATATTGTCCATTCAAATTAAAGAAGAACACAATCTAAAACATTTTCAATTAAACATCCAAAGTTAAATATCTTTCAAGACATGTTCTTATTATTCAAACATGGCTAATCCATTCCTAAGAACTGTCATCATCCCCACCTAGTTGTAAAGACCTATTGTTCCCCCATTCATTGTTGCTTTAAAATATATTTTCAATTTGGTAAATGAATTAGTAAAGTAAATTTAGTTATATGTGTAGAAATGCAGAGATCTCTATCAAGGCTATAGACACACAAGTACCAGAGCAAGTTTTGTGATGTCAAAGTGAATCCATGGGGCTATGAACACTCGATGAGCAATACACCAACATCATAAGAAAGTGAAACATGCTCAAAATATTCAACTCCATTTAAATTAGGACCATGTTATTATGATCATTTCCTAAAAATATTGGCAAAACTTAAAAGAAAATCAATGGCATACTTTTTATCTTCAAGAAAAGCTAGTAAGTCATTGAAGTTGAATGATTGGGATATCTTGGTTCATGTTGCAAGGGAAATACCTAAAGAAACCTTGTGTTAGAAATATAAGGTATGAATCTTTTATAAATTTCTAACTTCCTATTAAAATGATTGAATTTTAATGATTCAAAGATTCAAGGATTTTCCCATTTTATTTTTGTTTTTGAGCCCCAACAACCCCCATAAGTTTTAAGAAAAAGTTGGGTACCTCTTTTTACTCACTCATTTGAATATGTTTTCCACTTTTAGACTTAAATTTACCTTAATATCTCTTTTTTTTGCTACATTATTCATTTTTTTACATGTTTAAGTTTGATGAGCCTTCATGTTTGACTTGAACTTGAATTGCTCTCCTTCCTTTCTTGATACCTTTTCATCAATTGAGTTTTTTTTATTCCTTTAATTTTTCTCCCTACAATGAATTTCCTTTATTTAAACTCCGTTGGTCCTCAATTTCTATATTAGACACGATATTCATATTAATCTGCTTCATTTCTTGGATTGTCTCTTGATCAATGCTAGGGCCCCATTTATAACCATTCAAATGTGAATTTTTGTTCCATGGGTTTGAGTTTAAATTTTCATTTTATTTTTTAAGTTTTCTCATAAGTATTCATTTTTTAGTTTAAATTTGAAATAAGTTTTAACCTACTTAATTATGTTAGAATTTATTTTTCTTCTTCTCTCGATCACAAATTTCTTGTTTGAATTTGAGCTAATAATTCTTATTCAAACTTGTCTCACAATATTCTTATCGAGCCTAAATTCCAAATTGAATCCTTCCCTCCCTTTTTTCATTAATATTCTTTCTCAATTTTCATATGAGGCCCAGGAATATTAATCCCTCCCCAATCTCTTCATCATCATTTTATCTTTCCCTTCATTCAAACATTTTGAACACTTGAACCCTTGTTCCAACTTTTGAGCAAGTTGAAGGGTCTCAACAAAGTCCTTTTGAGCCAAATTTTTCAATCAACCTGATGTATAAATTGGGGATTCCTCCCTTGAACTAAAATGCAAGAAAGTCCTAATTTTTATATCAAACTTCATTTCTAAACGAGACCCTGAATATTAACTTTTCAATATGGGTTTTCTTTTGAGTTCATGTTTGATCCTTTTCTTTCATGTTTGATATAGATTGGATCATTAGCTTTTTTTAACCATCTCAATGCTTTCAAGAGGTGTTGTCACTATGAAAAACACCCTCCAAAAAAATTCCCACATCCAAATTTTGGAGTCTCCTTATGGTCATGCCATCCTTCGTTTCATGCCATGAATATCATGCTTAGTCATGTTGCTCAAGTGTTCAATTCTTTCTTCAAGAATCCTAAGTGTCAAAGCGACCTACTTTTACATGCAAGCCTAGAAGTTAATGTGTATCCCTACAAGTCAAGCAGTGTGTAATCCTTGATGGCAGTAAGTGCTTAATCCTAGTAATTGTGCAATTCCTAATCACAGTGACTGTGTAGTGCCTGATGACAATAATTTTTTAGTCCCTAATGACAAAGACTATGCAATATTTATGGACAGTGCATGTGCAGTTCTTCATGACAGTGCTTTTGTAGTCCCTAGTGATAGAATCTGCGAAATACTTATGGACAAAGACAGTGTGAGGGCATATTTTGCAGACAGTGATTTCACACTTTGTCGACAGTCATAGTGTACTTTTGGCTCCTAATTCCTGACATGCACTAGGTGTGATCACCAAGCTTAACTCTAATTGCATGGTCGTTCTCCCTGTATAAAGGGTCCAGCCCAAAGTTCATCATTATGGTAATGTTTCGCATTCGTGCACTTAAGAGCACAAGGAGAATTCTCTCACTCTTAGTTGCAATTGTACTGTCATTCAGGTGAATTTCTCAACTGTCGTTTTTGCGCGCTTTTGCTTTCTTAAGTGACGCTTTCACTTTCATCACTGTAATTTTTGCTTGCTTTCACTTTCGCAAGTGTCACTTCTAATTTCCTTTTCTTTCGCATGTGTCGCTTTCACTTTATTTAGCTTTTTCAAGTGTCATTTTCACTTATTCTTACTTTCACAAGTGTCTTTTTTCCCTGGTTTCATGCATGGCTTTATGTGTCGCCTTCACTCTTGCATGTGTCGCTTTCACTTGTTTTCACACACCTTAAGAGCACCTTGGCACACTTTCTAGAGGTAGCTCCAGCACACTCTCTTGCACTAGTTGATGTTATTTATCCTTAGAACATGTGTTGGACACATTCTTATGGCATAGCGCATATTTTGATTGCAGTCGACACTTGTGTTGTCACTTGTATTTCAAGTGTCGCAATCTTACATTTTCATTAGAGAAATTTTGAAGTCTAAAATGGGCCTCCTAAGGAATATTATAAAATAATAGTGGAAATAATAAAATAAAATTATATTACATCATCAAATTTTAGAGGGAAAAAAAAGGAAAAAACTATTTTTTAACTCGCATTTTAAACTTATCTCCCTATTGTTTTACTCATATTTTGAGCAGGAGAGCTTGTTGGATGCAGAATTTAATTCCTCATCCAAAGAGTACCCATGTTGCATACTTTCAATGGACCCTTCTACATGAAAAAACATGATTGCAATCACGTTTTCATATATTTCTCATTTTTTGTGTAGTAGGGTCCATCAAAAGTATGCAACATGAGTACTCCTTGGATGAGGAATTAAATTATGCATCCAACGAGTGCTCTCACTAAAAATTTGAGTAAAACCATAGGGAGATAAATTGAAAATATGAGTTGAAAAAATAGTTTTTTATTTTTTTTATTTTTTTATCTTTTTACTTTTTTACTCCAAAAATGGTGAATCATCCCCCATGGTTGACATCATCATCTTGAATCCTATTGGTTCTTATAAAGTTGATTTTGGTTGTAAATTTTTTTTTTAGGCCCATTTTAGACCTCAAAATTTATATAATGTATTGTCGCACTCAGAAACAAGTGTATCTTTGTTATCATTTCAAGGTATACATGTTGGTATTGGTTATTGTATATTAGTTTACCTTGTATTTAATGGTATACATATGTGTGATCTTTATTTGGGACTTGTTTGGATGTCCTTATCTCTCTTGTTCCACTGATCCCACATAGCCATTTTGGAGCTCCTCTTCATCCTTTTATCAGGCGCAAGTTATAAAAGCACTAATCCTCCACCAAGTGATGAGCATTGTGCATTCACAAGCCTCAGTGATGAAACTCCTACCTCCTGGACTTGAGCATTGATCCTTTCTTGAAGACAGCTCCCTTTATTGCACAATGAGCACCTTTAGAGCATAGTCACTAAAATTGTGTTGCTTGTACTACCTTACTGCACAAAACCTTAACTGGTCCTACCTTGTATTGTGCATTGAGCACTTCTAGTTGACAGCAAGGACTTCTTCAAATTTCACAATACAAAGGTTCCTTTCCTTCATGGTGTAGTGAGCATCTCCTAAGCAAAGTGACTTAACGTTCCGCTTCTTACCTCAGTCCTCTGCACAATCCTTTCCCCAAGTGTGTGTCCTATTGTGCATTGCACGATTCTAGTGGACAATAGGTCCATCTCTAGGTCATTGTTAAGCTCAACTATGAAAGCTTTGGAGTTTGATCCTCAATAATTGCACACTGCGTAGTTATAGTGCCTAGTCTTTCCACTCTTGTTGACTGAAAACCCTCACTACATAGTTGCCTTGTCCTGCCTTGTGTTAATTATGCATTGCATAGTCCTAGTGAACAATTGAGTCATCCCTCAGTCCCTACAGATCTCAACTGAACAATCCCTAATTCTTCTTCCCTGAGCATTGCACACTTTGCATCCTTAATCAGCAAGCTCATCACCCTTGTCTCGTAGACTTTCCCATTGCGCAAGACCAGGATAATCCTTCCTTAATTTTGCATTGCGTAGTTCCAGATGATAGTGTGGTCATCCCTCAGTCCCTGCAATGCTCAACTACACAGATCTTGGCCTCTTTCTCCAAAAGCCCTTGCACATTGCCCCATCCAGTCAACATGTTACATGAGCAAACACAAATAGAATAGGTGATTTTGGGGTTGATGTTATATGAGTGAATTTCATTTGCAAGTGACATATCATGATGATGATCAAGGAGTTCAGCAAGAGAGGTTACAAGAAGGACATATGTGGAAACAAGTCACAAGGATACTGTCATAGAAGAATAGAGGAACCTTGAACCATGACAGATGGATGGAGATCGAGATGATGTTATATACCTAGGGGGGATAATATGGGGTACCAAGGGAGGTACCCAAGGTAATAATGTAATAATGGGATGGGCCATAGTAATAAATAAGGTGGTTAACCCATGTCATGTAAGGGACCACAAGTAGTTAATAATAATGTAATGGGCCCATGGTATTAGTTGATGGTATGAGGGAACCATGGTAATGACCCATGGTCTTGTATGTATGAGGCCTATATAGAGGCTAGAGACTCCACATGGAGAGATATGAAGAGAAGTATTATTGTATGAACAAGCATATGGCTTGTGGAGTGTTCTCCTTCCTTAAGGAGTGAATGTATGGTGTTGCCCTACCTTAAGGAGTGAATGTATGGTGTTGCCCTACCTTAAGGATTTGATCAATAAAGAAGAATTTATATCTATTTTGATCTTGTTCTTTCTTGGGTTTATTCTGTTATCATATATTTTTGTATCAGATCTACAACAATTGGTATCAGAGCACTTTCTTGGGCAAACCGTGGAAATTTTTTTTCATTTTTGCAGGGTTTCTGGGGCGGCGAGTTGCAGATCAGATATGTACGTTTTGGTGCAATATCTGAAAAATATAATTATAGATCTGTATTCTTTGCGAAAAAATAGCCAATTTCAAAAAAAAAATCGGTTGAATCGGAGTCCGGATGAAGGAGATATCACTGATTTAAAAATCAGTGGGGTTGCAGACAATTTTCAGAGCAGCGATTTTGCGGCGCAGATCTAGACGTCCTGGTACAAGATTGGTAAAATCTAATTGCAGATCTGGATTCTTTGGGAAAAAATATCCAATTTCAAAAAAAAAATCAGTCGAATCGGAGTCCGGATGAGGGAGATATCGCTGATTTAAAATCAGCTCTTTTTGCAGAAATTTTGGTGACGGCGGGAGTATAGCAGCACAGATCTGAAATTTCAAGTGCCTGGATCAAGATTTCTACCACATGGGCAGATGCAAAATGATTGTTCCATTTCTAAAAACAGGTCATAATAAGGATTCTTAGCAATATTGACGAAACTGTGACAATTACAAATTTTCGCCAAGTGAGGAATTTTTCTCAAACCCTCTTCATGAAGGATCTATATTTTACAGGAAAAGATGATGGTCCTACTATTGAAGAATACATAAATAAATACAAGAGGTTAGTTAGAACCGCTTGGAAATGGTGGGTAGTGCAGAACTTTAGAGATGAGGCAACCACATGGTGGGGATTACTTAACCAAAAGAAGCGTTCCAACCTGCCCAATGAAGAATTTGAAAAGTTACTTTTAGACAGATGGTCTCATGCCAGAAAACAAGATAAGGAGAAACATGTGGGTCTATTTTCCACTGGTATATCCTTATTGCAGATTCATGGATTGATTCAGAAAGAGAAGATCATTGTTTCTATCAATCCTAGTTGTAAACAAAATTTTATCAGTATTAATTTGGCAAAAAAATTGCAAGTCCCAGCAAAACAAATTGTACATACACAGGTTGATAATGAGGACGTTCAAGTGTACAAGGATTTGAAGATTTCTATGGATAAATATGTGTTGCATGGTGATTTTTATGCTTCAGAGATGGATAATATGGATGTTGTTTTGGAATATCCTTGGATGGAATTCGTGGGTACTATCAATATTAATGTGCAGAAGAAATTCCTGAAGCTATGGTATAAAAAGAAGAAAATTACATTACAGGATATTTCCATCCATAAACAGGTAGAGCACATGGAGGCTGAAGCAGAAGATGTTCAAGGGAAAGATATATCAGATGATGAGCCTTTGATGATCGACAATCAAACACAAACAGAGGCTGCAGAAGAAAAGGTTACAGGTGATGATACATTAGAGGAGGGCTCAGTGGTTGAAGTCATATTGAAAAAGAAGACACCACAATAGGCACCACAGCAGGGTGAAGTCAAGCAAAAGCCATCGTGGGTTAAAACTTCAACATATCATCACCCACATCACCCCGCAAGACAACCATCATGGAAACCAAGTAGTCACATGCTGGATAGAAAGGAGAGACGATCCACCTACTACACATCAACACAGAAGAGCTGCCACGGTCAACTTCCATCTCAAGCGAGCGAGGCACCAGCAAGATCGAGGGTTCACCTTTCTCTTGGATGGCTAGATGCACGTGCATGGTATCAGTGGACTACTCTTTTGAGTAGATCTTATTATTTGTGTTCTTCCCATGTTTCGGGGACGAAACATGCTTAGGGGGTGGAATGTTATATACCTAGGGGGGATAATATGGGGTACCAAGGGAGGTACCCAAGGTAATAATGTAATAATGGGATGGGCCATAGTAATAAATAAGGTGGTTAACCCATGTCATGTAAGGGACCACAAGTAGTTAATAATAATGTAATGGGCCCATGGTATTAGTTGATGGTATGAGGGAACCATGGTAATGACCCATGGTCTTGTATGCATAAGGCCTATATAGAGGCTAGAGACTCCACATGGAGAGATATGAAGAGAAGTATTATTGTATGAACAAGCATATGGCTTGTGGAGTGTTCTCCTTCCTTAAGGAGTGAATGTATGGTGTTGCCCTACCTTAAGGGTTTGATCAATAAAGAAGCATTTATATCTATTTTGATCTTGTTCTTTCTTGGGTTTATTCTGTTATCATATATTTTTGTATCAGATCTACAACAGATGACATAAAAGGCTCTAGTACTATAAATAGAACTTCTGGAGGATGAAGATAAAGCACATCTTGGACCAATCATCAAGAGTTTAAGACATAACATCGGAGAAAGGAACCTCACATCAATACATTATCATCAAGTCTTATGTCACATTCACCAAGTTATGGTCATTCAAAGTGTCAACACAAGAGTGTTGTTTGGTCCCATGTATTTTTTGCCAGATTATTTGTGGAATAATTATGTAAATTAAAAAATGAGAAAATGTAAAATGTGTGGAAGCCTAACAGTCACAATGGAACATGAAAAGTCACCAGAAAGTGTATAAGCTCAAAGGTCACATAGGAATTCGAAAAGTCACATGGTAGCTCAAGAGTCATGAGGGAAGGTCAAGAGTCACAAGGGAGGTGGAGAGTCACCTCATTTGTTATATATACACCCTCATAGCTCAAGCAAAGTACTTTTCACATTGGCTTCTCTAGCTTAGCATATGAGAGGAGATCATTCTTTGGAGGATCAAGTAGTGGCTTAATGTTTCATTATTGGAGCTAGTGTTGCATCGATGCAATTGTGTATCTTAGAACTTCCACTTAATATTTGAAGTTCTCAGAGGCAACGTACTTTCATGCAAGTATCATGGATGTTTTAAGACTATTCTTTTAAAATTTGTGGTATATGTTATTTCATATATGCTAAAAAAAATGAACTATTTCATTAGTTTTAGTATACATCTTGTTGAATGTGCATTTTTATTTTCTTTTATAATCGTTGTTTCCTTGTGAACTACTTTGCAAGGTAACTAAAGATTCATTCTATAATCTTGTGTGTCTTTACTAGAATATTATTATTACTTTTCTCTTAAAGGCTCACTCTTTCTACTTTGTGTGTGGAAGAACCTTATATACATTGCAATTGAATACTTCACAGTGTCAACTTACTTGCTTACCTCAAATTTTGTGCATAATCTCTTATGTTGATAATTGCAGCCAAGGAAAACCTCTAAGAATAATGGTGTTCGAGCCTATTATCCAAATGGGGCTCCTACTAAAAATGTTGTGAGGTCTAATTGGGACTTCATAATGGGGAGGTCCCCTTTGTTGGAGGATTTCCAACACCGTCAACAAGAGGGAAAAAGTGGAGGAATCGACTCACGGGACCATTTTTACTGGTAGGGCCATTAGAGAAATTTTAAGGTCTAAAATGGGCCTAAAGAAAATGTAAAACAAAAATCAACTTGATAAGAACCATTAGGATTCAAGATGGTGGTGTCAACCATGTGGGATGATTCACCTTTTTTGGAGTAAAAAAGTAAAAGATTAAAAAAAACTATTTTTTCAACTCGTATTTTCAACTTATATCCCTGCATTTTTACTCAAATTTCGGGTGGAAGCACGTGTTGGATGCATAATTTAATTCCTCATCCAAGGAGTAACCATGGTGCATACTTTTGATGGATACAACTCCACGTAAAATGAGAAATACATTAAAATATGTATATGTATGTGTGTGTGTGTGTGTGATTGCAATCATGTTTTTTCATGTATTTCTCATTTTTCGTGTCGTAGGGTTCATCGAAAGTATGCAACGTGGTACTCCTTGTATGAGGAATTAAATTTTTCATCCAACGAGTGTTCCCACGCAAAATTTGAGTAAAACTGTAGGGAAATAAGTTGAAAAAATAGTTTTTTATCTTTTTCCCTTCTAAAGTTTGATGATTTAATCTAATCTTATTTTATTATTTCCACTATTATTTTATAATATTACTTAGGAGGCCCATTTTAGGCCTCAAAATTTCTCTAATTCCAGTTTAGAAAATTTGGGTCTAAAATCTTATGGAAAAACTTTGAATCATAAAATGGATTTTTTTCAATGGTGTAAGAGTCGCCTCAATCAGAGTTTGTATACAAAAGTTACGCCACTTCGAAGTTGACCTTCTTGTTTTGACCACCATAATTTCAAAGGTCGTCAAATCAGCCCCCATTATATATGGGAAAGGGGTTAACCACATAATGATGATAAAGAAGACACTAGAAGAGTCAATATTATAAATCTAGTGAAGAGTTGAAGGAGTCAAACTTAACAAGTAGTAGGCTATCGGGTTGTGTTATAATTGGGCCACTAAGAAGAAAAGGGTTTCAATTCTATTCGAGTGTATGTTGTTACATATATGAGAAGGGTAGCAGAGAATGGATAGGGAGAGAGAAAACAGAGAGAATTTGTGCACTATAGCATCCCATGGGCCACAAGCCTCACTTATTTGTAATTTCTTCCATTTCCCATTGAGAGAAAAAGAGAAGAGCAACCTCACCTTCCAGTTGGGTTTTCTCTCAAAACGGTTTCCCATTTATATCTTGTGTTAATTTTTGGTTTTTTAGTTCTATTTGTTGTTATCTATTTTCTTCATAATTATATTTTGCATGGATGCACAGTAAACAGTAATTAACAAAGCCATAAATATAAGTAGAAATAAACCTTTGTAGTTTACATTTTGGATTTTAAGCTTCATTTTATCATATTTATTCTATCGAACTATCCAATGGATATCCACAGTAGTTTATGGATCATATTGGTATCAGAGTAGGTTTCTGTATATATATTATGGGGAGTTGTAGGGAACCCAAATCGGCTAAAGGTTTAAATTCATAAAACCCCACCCATGGTCATGGAATTTGTTAATAACCCTCAAGTTCCTGCAGAGAACAGATTTGTGTGGCTAGAAGCGCAAGTTGCATATATAAATTGTAATGTGAACCTCCTCATGAAGGCCTTAATCAATAAGCTTGGGATATTCCACGGTTATTCAAAGAAGATGGAGTTTCTAACGTAGAGGTCAAATCAGAGGGGAAATCAACAATTCAAGAAGAATTGGAGAGGGAATATAAGAAAGAACCCAAAAAGGATCAACCTGACTCAAGTGTCATGAACCATTAATGGTCCCTATTCAAAATGGAAGTGAAGTTTGACATCAAACTGCATCAAGATGAGATCATCACTCTAAAGTTAAATCACTAGTTGTGGCAATTAATAGTTTATTTTAGCATTCATCATGTAGAGGAAGAACATAAGATTTTGTTTGCTCAACTAAAATTAGAGGACGATACCCTAACCTAATGGGAAACCCACACAAATACCTCGAGTTTAGAAATAGATCCTCCAATGACTAAGTGGGAGAATTTCAAAAGCCTCATAAAGTCACAATTTTACCCAATCAGGTATCTAGAGGACCAGTGGATCCAGTTGCATTACTTCAAGCAAAAGTAGTGGCAGAGTGTACAAGAGTACACCATAGAGTTTAGAAAGATGGCCATAATGTTAGGTATCTCCCAAAAGAACCAAGATGTACTCCTCAAGTATCTTTGGGGATCTACACATTTATTTTCAAAATTAAGTGATGTTTTTCAAACCTATATTGGTGGACGAGGCTTGTGTACAGGCAAAGTACCTAGAGAACATAGGTTATAACAAAGGGGAATCAAGTGGGTCGGAGAAGAAGGAGCACCAATATTCTTCTAATGAGGGGAAGAAGAAATGGGAAGGGGGAAAGGCTAAAAATACAGAAGCCACATCACACCTCTGCATAGATCCCAACAACCACTGCAACCACTGTAACATTGACGGTCATAAGAGGAAAAGTGTTGGAAGTTGCATTTAAAGCTTAACCCAAAGAACATAAAGGAATATTAAAAGAAGAAGAAACTCATGGCCACTAATTTGAGCAACTAGGTTGAAAGTATCTCAGACATGGATGAGAAGATCGTTTATACATCAGTGCAGAAGGAGGTGAATCTAAGTAGCCTTCAACAACATGAAGAGAACGAAAAGACCAGACTCTTCCATATAAAGATACAGGTCAAGAAGGCAAAGATTGAAGCTTTGTTTGAATTAGGATCATAGGCAAATCTCATTTCTGGAAGTTCGTGATCATCCAAGCTCATATCTGTTGGGATGGGTAAATAAGATTGCGGAAATAAAGGTAACCAAATAGTGCAAAATTGGATTCGCTCTTAGTGTTGATTTTATTGATGAAGTAGAACTAGGTGTAGTTCCCCTTGATGTATTTGGAGTGTTGTTTGGAACTCCCTAAATGTGCATGCGAGATGCAATCATCATGTGGAGAGCCAACTAACATTTCTCATAAAGGATGAAAAAATATTCACTGTCAATCTGCATAAGGGCAAGTCCAAAATTTCGGTGGTAAGTGCTAACCAACACAAGAAATTGATCAGTTATATAAAGAAGCATGTTTTCTTGTTTTAAGATAGAATCAGACTATAGAAGAGTAAGTGAGAGAAAATTCATCCCTAGAGGGGTGTAATAAAAAATAAAAATAAAAATAAAAGAAAAAAAAAAAAAATGATTGGAAGAGTTTCTACCAGCATATAGGAAAGTGTTACAGGAACCTAAAGGACTACTACCTAAGAACGAAGTGGAGCACAAGATCCAGCTATTTCCAAACTCATCATTGCCAAACATTGGGTTATACAAGCAGTCCATTATAGAACAAGTGAGGTGAAGAAGTAGTTGCAGCAACGATTGTGTCATTTGACCAAGTACCCCAACATGTGGATCTCTCATCATTATTGTTCCAAAGAAGGGTGGGACTTGGTGGATTTGTATCGATTATAAGGCTTTCAAAAACATTATGCTCAAAAACAGGGACACCCTACCAAAGATAGAATATTTGTTGGATAAGTTGCAGCAAGCAAAATACTTCACCAAGATAGACTTAATGTCTAGATATCACCATGTTCGAGTCAAGAAAGAAGATATCTGGAAGATCGCCTTCAAAACTAGGAAAGGTTTCTATGAGTGGTTAGTCACGTCTTTTGGCCTATGCAAATCACTAGCTATGTTTATGAGGTTAATGAATGATATATTGTGCCCTTTTATAGATTCATTTGTTATTGTCTATTTAGACAATATATTGGTATACAATGATACCTAAGAGGAGCACATCTTACATTTGACGCAGATGCTAGAGACATTAAAGGAGCACTAGCTGCTAGAAAATGTCAAGTTTCAGTTTTCACAACATCCTTTGATGTATCTAGGGTATGTCATAAGTGGAGGAGAGATGAAGATAGGACCTACCAATATGGAGGCCAACATGAAGTGGTTGGTGCCTACTAATTTTTTCAATGTTGGAAGTTTCAGTGGGGCACAATAGTAATTGAGGAAATCCATAGCCTCATTTTCAGGAGTAGTAGCACCACCTTACACCATAACAATGGGTGGCAAGAGTTTCCAGTGGGGAAAGGGTCAGTAGAGGGCCTTTAAGGAGTTAAAAAAGAATATCATTCAAGCACCATTTTTAGCATTACCTACATGGTAGTAGCCCTTTGAACTTGACATATATGTGAGTGGGTATGTTATGGAAGTGGTCTTGATGCATGGAGGAAGGGTTGCATGCTACCATTCCAAGTATTTCATGGGGTAGTTCTTGACTACCCTACCTACGAAAATGAGATTTATGCCTTGGTGCAAGCTATGAAGAAGTGGAAACACTACCTAAGGGAAAGGAAACAATAATCCACACAGATCATGAGCCACTATAGTACCTACAAGCCTAGAGTAAGCTACAACAGACCAGGCATTACAAGTGGATGGGTTTTCTATAGTAATTTCATTTAGTAATCAAGTACAAGAATAGAGGCAAAAACAAGCTAGGTGACATGATTTCAAGGCTACGAACATAAAATATCACAAGTTTGGGAACTTTGATGCACATGGATCCATTCACCCATGATTCACACAAAGAGGCATATTCATAGGATGAGAACTTCAAGGATGTGTTTCAGTAGTTGTAGAGCTAGAGTCATGTGCACGATGATGATAGCATAGTTGACTACCATCTCTAGGACAAGTTAATATACATGTTGGATAAGTTATCTATTCCTAAAGGTAAGTGACTAAAGTTGATTAGAGAGGCTCACACCTCTAATGTTGAAGAGCACTTTGGTATAGAGAAGACAATGGCCAACTTGTAGAGGCATGTGTAATGGCCCAAAATGCAAGAACATGTAGCTAGGTTCATGAGAGGATGCATGCTTTGTTGTACCAGCAAGCCTAGTAACACGAAACAGGGTCTATATCATCCCTTGCTCGTACCCACTCGTCCTTAGGAAAGTATTTCCATGGATTTTTTGGGAGGTTTACTAACCAGGAAGGGACATAACTCCATGTTCATGGTAGTTGAAAGGTTCAACAAAATGTGTGTTTTCTTAGAAGATGCTAGGATCATCGCTAGAGAATACCAATATCGGAAGAGGAAAATTAGAGAGGTTCTTCAGATAATGAAGCATCCTCATAATCTCAATAGGGATGGTGTCAATGAGATCAGTAGCAATTGGTTTCCTCTAATCAGACAAATTTCTTCTTCTGACTCATCTCAGGTAAACCATCAGGTATGAATCTCTATCCCTAACTTGAATTCACTTATAATAATATTAAAATTAATATTAACACATAATATGAGAAATATAATATAATATAAGATAAGATATTATTAATATCATTAATTTTTCCCAAGGAAAAAATCAAACTTTCTATTAAGGAAATAAAAATTTACATTTGTAGATGCAATTAAGAATTCTAAGTATTGTATGTCCACAAAAAAACATATAGCTAAATCATCGTTGGGTTGATTGCAGCGAAAAGCTACTTAAACCCAAATTCCAAAAAGGAACCATGTCCGGATCCCGGGCCTCCCCATTAATTAGGAAAACAACCCATACATACATATTTGTTTTACAAAGAAACCATAGAGAGTATACCATAATCCATCACAAAAACTTATGAAGTCTGCTATGACAATAACATCAAAAAACAAATGACAGAGCTGATAATAAACATTGTGCTAACAGACCATTAAAATCAAAAATTATATGGTTGTTGATCCAACACATGGATATGAACGTCTTCTACTTCAGTTATGCATTAATTGGCCAAAGCATGTTGCAGACCCTCCTTAAAAAGGAGGTTTGCTTCTGTATTTTGCTCCCTGTAAATGTGGCAAACAGTTATGAGATCAAAACTCTGTTTTAAATTAGAATTTCTTCTAATAATGGAATCAAAATATAATTTTGACATCTCTGTACTTCTTTAAACCATTTTATAACATTCAAAGAGTCCCTAAATATTTGAACCGATCCCATCCTCACATGAATAAGCTAACACAATAATAATTTCAAGGATTGAATTTTTGCATAGTTGTTTGATCTTGAGCCAAGGTCCATCGAAGCTTTCAATATTTCTTAGTTGTTAACATGGATAACTAGCCCCGAACCACATTTTTCCTGAGTCTGATGCTCCATCAAAGTATGCCCAAGGTAAGTCAACTCGATCTGTTCTTCTCTAATGATTCTAGGTGTCTTGTTTGGAGTTGGCAAACGGATTAGAGAAAAAATAGAGGCACATTCAATAGCACTCGGGATATGCGAAGGGGTAATATCCTGGAAGATGCCCTTGTTGTGAGACAACCAAATTCCCCATGAGATGATCAAAGGGAAATTTATGTGGTTTTCATCTGAAGTATAATTCCACCATATTTGTCAGGCGTCCCTTATATTTTCCACATTCCATATTTGAGATATCCTCAATAGTCTCATAGTTTATTCCCAAATCTTATTTCTGAATGGACAACTTAACCAGACGGGGTGGACAGATTCTTTCGAGCTTTTTCATAGAGCACATCAGTCGGTTCCCTATTTGTTGTGCTTCTGGAGGTTATCCCAGGTAGGAATTTTGTTTTTAGGATACATCAAAAGAAGAGTCTTGATTTTGTCGGGCTTTTTCATTTCCATGGCAGTTGGCACCATCATTCTTGTACCCCCCATGCCCTTCGGTCCATAAGGTAGTTGTAACCATACTTTGGAGAATATTTTCTTATAGGAACATGTACCCATCTGAGCACATCGGGTCGATCCATTAAACGAACATTTGTACGTTGTAGTTCTCTAAGGTAATTATGCCATTCCTCTTCCCAAGGGGACTCGAGTTGCAGGTGCTCCGTTGATTTCATCCCTGATTCCAAATAATAGAAAACACCTCCCTTACAATCTGATTCAGAAAATAAATCCCTTGGGAATGCAGACAAAACATAACCTCCCTTGAAAGAGAAAAACCTTCATTGCAACCCACACATGGGTTGATACCTATTTTGAGGCTATCCCCGTTTCTAATGTGTCAAGCCAAACCATCTTCTATTATGTTGAAAGAGTCTAATGTCACCTTCCATATTGCAGAGGCATGGAAGGGCTTTTTATCAGTTCTACGCATCCATTCATCAAAGGGAATGGGGTCTATATGTTTCCTTTTGACAATTGTCTTCCACAAATTCTCCATTGATAATAACCTCCACCCCGATTTTTCTGCTAGTGAGGATTCAAAAAATGAGAGATATTTTATGCCCCAGCCTCCCCATGCCTTTGGCCTAGCAACTTTGTCCCAAGCTACCCATGGCAGTATTGTATCCTCCTTTGTTCCAACCCAAAGGAAACGGCTACATACTTTCTTAATCCGTGCAAGTATGCCTTTTGGGAACCATGTGAGAGCGATCCAGCAGACATGAATGGCCAGAAGGATCGATTTAATAAGAACCTATCTCCCTTCTCTTGATAGCCACTTATAACTCCAATGTTTAATGTGATTTTCAACTTTTGCCAAAAACCGCCAGTCTTGTTTCTTGTAAGTCTCTAGCTTAAGGTGAAAACCCAAATACTTGAAGTTGTCCTTCATAACATTTGCTTCAAATGGGAGGACCGAGGTAATCCTATTTATTTCATTTCCTGAGAATCCCTCAAGAATTAGTGATGATTTTGTGCATTTATGCACATCCCAGTTGCTACTAAAAACAGATCGAGAGAGGATTTTAGGTGTTGAATGTCACTTCTACTTCACTTCACTAAATAATAGTATATCGTCCACAAACAGCAAGTGAGTGATATACAAATTGACAGACCTCTTCTTTTCTCGGCCAGAATCAGTTGACTAAGGCCCTCTACTGCTAGTAAGAAAAGAAGAGGAGACAGTGTGCATCCGTGTTTGAGTCCTCTTTGGCTGTGGAAAAAGGGGGGTGCAACATTGTTTATCATAATAGAAAAATTAACATTTGATATACATTTTGAGGTCTAAAATGGGCCTCCTAAGGAATATTATAAAATAATAGTGGAAATAATAAAATAAGATTATATTACATCATCCAATTTTAGAGGGAAAAAAAAAGAAAAAACTATTTTTTAACTCACATTTTCAATTTATCTCCCTATTGTTTTAATCATATTTCGAGCAGAAGCGCTCGTTGGATGTAGAATTTATTTCCCCATCCAAGGAGTACCCATGTTGCATACTTTCAATGGACCCTTCTACACAAAAAAAATGAGAAATACAAGTAAAAACATTATTGCAATCACGTTTTTCATGTATTTCTCATTTTTGTGTAGTAGGGTCCATCAAAAGTATGCAAAATGAGTACTCCTTGGATGAGAAATTAAATTATGCATCCAATGAGTGCTCTAACTCAATATTTGAGTAAAACCATAGGGAGATAAGTTGAAAATATGAGTTGAAAAAATAGTTTCTTATTTTTTTTATTTTTTTATCTTTTTACTTCTTTACTCCAAAAATGGTGAATCATTCCCCATGGTTGACATCATCATCTTGAATCCTATTGGTTCTTATAAAGTTGATTTTGGTTGTACATCTTTGTTTTGAAGCCCATTTTAGACCTCAAAATTTCTATAATGTATTGTCACAATCAGAAACAAGTGTCTCTTTGTTATCATTTCAAGGTATACATGTTGGTATTGGCTATTATATATTTGTTTACCTTGTATTTAATGGTATACATATGTGTGATCTTTGTTTGGGACTTGTTTGGATGTCCTTCTCTCTCTTGTTCCACTGATCCCACACTTAGCCATTTTGGAGCTCCTCTTTATCCTTCCATCAGGCGCAAGTTATAAAAGCACTAATCCTCCACCAGGTGCTGAGCATTGCTCATTCACAAGCCTCAATGATGAAACCCTTACCTCCTAGACCTGTGCATTGATCCTTTCTTGAAGACAACTCCCTTTATTGCGCAATGAGCACCTTTAGAGCCTAGTCACTAAAATTGTGTTGCTTGTACTACCTCACTGCACAAATCCTTAACCAGTCCTATGTTGTATTGTGCATTGAGCACTTCTAGTTGACAGCAAGGACTTCTTCATCCCCTTGCAATGAAAATTTGCATAATATAAAGGTTTTTTTCCTTCATGGTGTAGTGAGCACCTCCTAAGCAAAGTGACTTAACCTCTTTTTGTGGACAGTATGTCCATCTCTAAGTCATTGTTGAGCCCAACTATGCAATCTTTGGAGTTTGATCCTTAATAATTGCACATTGTGTAGTTACAGTGCCTAGTCTTGCCACTCCTGCTGACTGAAAACCCTCATTTCCTAGTTGCCTTATCCTGCCTTGTGTTAACTACGCATTGTATAGTCCTAGTGGATAGTTGAGTCATCCCTTAGTCCCTACAGAGCTCCACTGCACAATCCCTAATTCTTCTTCCCTGAGCATTGCACATTGTGCATCCTTAATCAGAAAGCTCATCACCCTTGTCTCCTGGACTTTCCCATTGCGCAAGACCTTGATAAGTCGTCCTTAATTGTGCATTGCACAATTCCAGAGGACAATGTGGTCATTCCTCAGCCCCTATAATTCTCAACTGCACAATTCTTAGCCTCTTTCTCTCAAAGCCCTTGCACATTTCCCCATCATAGTCAGCATGTTACATGAGCAAACGTAGATAGAATAGGCGATTTTGGGGTTAATGTTGTATGAGTGAATTTCATTTACAGGTGACATATCATTATGATGATCAAGGAAGTCAGCAAGATAGGTTACAAGAAGGACACATGTGGAACAAGTCACAAAGTTATTATCATGGAAGAATAGAGGAACCTTGGACCATGAAAGAGGGATGGAGGCTGAGATGACATAAAAGGCTCTAGTACTATAAACAGAGATTTTGGAGGATGAAGATAAAACACATCCTAGATCAATCATCAAGAGTTGAAGACATAACATCAAAGAAAGGAACCTCACATCAATACATTGTCATCAAGTCTCATGTGACATTCACCAAGTTATGTTCATTCAAAGTGTCAACACAAGAGTGTTGTTTGGTCCCATGGATTTTTTGCCACATTATTTGTGGAATAATTATGTAATTTCAAAAAATGATAAAATGCAAAATGTGTGGAAGCCCAACAGTCATAATGGAACATGAAGAGTCACTAGAAAGTTCTAGAGTCATGTAGAAGCTCAAAAGTCACATAGGAATTTGAAAAGTCACATGGTAGCTCAAGACTCACGAGGGAAGGTCAAGAGTCACAAGGGAGGTGGAGAGTCGCCTCATTTGTTATATATACACCCTCATAGCTCTAGCAAAGTACTTTTCACATTTGCTTCTCTAGATTAGCATAGGAGAGAAGATCATTCTTTGGAGGAGCAAGTAGTGGCTTAATGTTCCATTATTGGAGCTAGTGTTGCATTGATACAATTGTGTATCTTAGAACTTCTACTTAATATTTGAAGCTCTCAGAGTTCATGCATGTATCATGGATGTTTTAAGACTATTCTTTTAACATTTGGGGTATATGTTATTTCATATATGCTAAAAAAATGAACTATTTCGTTAGTTTTAGTATACATCTTGTTGAATGTGCATTTTTATTTTCTTTCATAATCGTTGTTGCCTTGTGAACTACTTTGCAGGGCAACTAAAGATTCATTCTATAATCTTGTGTGTCTTTACTATAATAGTATTATTACTTTTCTCTTAAAGGCTCACTCTTTCTACTTTGTGTGTGGAAGAACCTTATATACATTGCAATTGAATACTTCACAGTGTCAACTTACTTGCTTACCTCAAATTTTGTGCATAATCTCTTATGTTGATAATTGCAGCCAAGGCAAACCTCTAAGAATAATGGTGTTCGAGCCTATTATCCAAATGGAGCTCCTACTAAAAATGTTGTGAGGTCTAATTGGGACTTCATAATGGGGAGGTCCCCTTTGTTGTAGGATTTCCAACACCATCAATAAGAGGGAAAAAATAGAGGAATCATCTCATGGGACCATTTTTACTAGTAGGACCACTAGAGAAATTTTAAAGTCTAAAATGGGCCTAAAAAAATGTAAAACAAAAATCAACTTGATAAAAACCAGTAGGATTAAAGTTGATGATGTCAACCATGGGGGATGATTCACCATTTTTGGAGTTAAATTAAAAAAAAAAAAAAAAAAAAAAAAAAAAAAAATATTTCTTCAACTCGTATTTTCAACTTATATCCTTGCATTTTTATTCAAATTTCTAGTGGAAGCACTCGTTGGATGCAGAATTTAATTCCTCATCCAAGGAGTAGCCATGGTGCATACTTTTCATGGATTCTACTCCACGAAAAATGAGACATATATTTCAAAAAAAAATTGCTACAATCAGGTTTTTCATGTATTTCTCATTTTTCGTGTAGTAGGGGCCATCGAAAGTATGAAACGTGGAACTCCTTCGATGAGGAATTAAATTTATCATCCAACGAGTGCTCCTGCTCAAAATTTGAGTAAAACTGTAGGGAGATAAGTTGAAAAAAAAAAAAAAAAAAAATTCCCTCTAAAGTTTGATGATGTAATCTAATCTTATCTTATTATTTCCACTATTATTCTATAATATTCCTTAGGAGGCCCATTTTAGACCTCAAAATTTCTCTAAATCCAGTTTAGCAAATTGGGGTCAAAAATATTATGGAAAAAGTTTGAGGCATAAAATGGAGTTTTTTCAATGGTGCAAGAATCACCTTGATCAGAGTCTGTATACAAAAGTTATGCCACTTTGAAGTTGACCTTCTTTTTTTTACCAACATAATTTGAGGGGTCGTCACATTAGCCCCCATTATCTATGGGAAAGGGGATATCCACATAATGATGATAAAGAAGACACTAGAAGAGTCAATATTATAAATCTAGTGAAGAGTTGAAGGAGTCAATCTTAACTAGTAGGCTACCAGGTTGTGTTATAATTGGGCCGCTAAGAAGAAAAGGGGTTCAATTCTTTTCAGGTGTATTTTGTTCCATATATGAGAAGAGTAGCAGAGAGTGGATAGGGAGAGAGAAAACAGAGAGAATTTGTGCACTATAGCATCCCATGGGCCACAAGCCTCACTGTTAGGTCCCTATACTACTAGTGTAACTCCTTATTGTTATTAGTACAACCCCCCTTATTATAGTGTTGTGCCCATGTAGTCCCACTATTGTTATTATTATGCCCTTACATTATTATTGTTATGTCGGCTCTGATTATTTTATGACCCCTTAGACTCCTATATATAGAAAGGAGATCTTGTCATTTATATCATCCAAGAATTTTTAATTTGAGTAATGTAAAGGAGGTTTCCCCCTTGAAGAGGCTTATTTTGAAGGTGTTTATCTATCTTTTCTATCTTTCTATGAGCTGGTTTCATAACATTTGGCATCAGAGCTTTGGATTCTAGGGTTTCGCTGCTCCAAACAGGTCATCGTGGAATTTTCGCTATAACTTTTTCGCTATGAAGTTTGAGAAGGTAAAACAAAACCCATTTGAGCCAAAATCGTTCTGAACCTCGAGTCAAAATTCTAGATCTTCTCTTGTTATATTTTCGGAGATATGATCTGAGGAAGTTAGGGTTTTTGAAAACTCCAGAATTCCATCTCAAACAGGTCATCGTGGAATTTTCGCTATAATTGTTTTTCTACGAAGGTTCAAACTCTGAAATTAAAACCCATTTGAGCCACAATTTGTGTGAAGCTCGGGCCTGAATTTCAGATCTTGGTTCACTATATTTTCGGAGATACAGTTGAAGAAATTTAGGGTTTCTTGAGGCTCCCGAATTACATCCCAAACAAGTGACCTTGGGAAAATCGTCATACCTTTCTCTCTGAGCATCAGATTGAAAGTTCATAAAAAGTGATAGAAATTAGATGGACTATAGTTTGTTGGGTATCATTTTCAGAACCTAAGGTCGAAATAGTGACACGTGGCAGGTCGTACAAGTTCTCTCTCCTGAACTAGTCTATAATCAGGTCATCGTAGGAGATTTGGCATAACTCTTTATGGAAGAATCCAATATTGATCTGACTGGTGGCATTGGAAAGATGACACAGACGGCTACCATAGGTCACAATTTCAGACCTTGGAGATCTGAAATTTCATAGATACAACAGATTCAAGATCGAGATCCTAAAAGAAAGAAAAAGAATGACTCGAATCAAGAAAATAGAAACACCTAGTAATCAAAATTGGATGGATGATTTGGAGAATGCGATTGAAGCTAAGATAAATAGTTTTATATATTCCATGGAAGCTGATATCAATGGTATGAAAGCATATTGGAAGAAAGATATGGAATATTTGAAGAAAGACATGGAAGGTTTGAAGGAAGGTGGGACAAAGCTACTACAAGAAAGGTCTCCCAATGGTGAAAAGGTAGTAGAGGAAACTCATGATGAAAACAAAAGTAATTTTAATCATGATTTCATAGAATCTAATGTTGGGTTGAAGACCCAACATATTCCAAAGATAGATATGAGGACGTTTGATGGCAAGGATCCTATAACATGGATACTACAGATGGAGAAATATTTTGATCTACATAATTTGCAAAACACACAAAAGGTACATATTGCATCTTTATATTTAGAACTAAATCAGTTTGTATGGTATAAATGGATTTGTTCTCGTAAACAACTTGTCACCTAGTCAATTTTCACGGAGGAAATGATAGCACATTATGAGGATACAAAGAGCAACACATTCTTTAGCCAATTGATAAATCTCAAACAAAAGGGTTGAATGGCAGAGCACATTGAGGACTTCCAAAAATTGAATATAAGGGTAAATGATATTCCAAAGAAGTAAAGGATTGATGTCTTCATAGGGACTTTAAAGGATAACATTCAACATGAGGTTCGTCTTTGGGAACTTGATTCATTGGAGAAGGCATTCAAGCTGGCAAGAAAAATTGAAAGCGAAATTATGGAAACAAGGAATCCCACCACTTACGACTATAATTATGGAAGTTTTTTTTTCTCCTAGCCTTCCATAACCTACAAGGTTTACACCACAACAATTGGAAGAAAAAAGAGAAAAAGGGCTTTGTTACAATTGTGATAGCAAATACACTAAAGGTCATAAGTGTGCTAAGAATAAATTATTTTACATAGATTATGAAGAGGAGGAAGAAAAGGATCAAGAAAAATCAAAAGAAGAGGATATACGCCAGGAACTAACCCCAGAGAAAGAATAAATTAATATGATCATATCTTGTAAAGCATTAGCAAGAATTACCACTCCTCAAACTCTCAAGATAGAAGGACATCAAGAAGAAAAAAGTTCAAGAAGTGAAACATCACATCGAAAAAGAAGAAATGAATCCGACCATATCTTGTAATGCATTGGCCGGAATTACCACTCCTCAAACTATCAAGATAGAAAGACATATCAAGAAGAAAAATGTTCAAGAAGTGAAAGATCACATCGAGCATCAAGAAATGAATCCGACCATATGTTGTAATGCATTGGAAGAAATTACCACTCAAACTCTCAAGATAGAAGGACATATCAAGAAGAAAAATATTCATGCAGTGAAAGATCACATCGAGCATCAACAAAAAGTTCTCCAACTTTTAAAGGATAACACCACTTTCATGCAGAATCAAATGAAACAACAGACATATCAACATCGCAGTGAAAGAAGTTTTGATGTAGGTGATTGGTATTTTTATGGCTACATCTCAAGCAAGCTATTTATGAGAAGGAAATGTTGGCAATACTACATGCACTTAAGAAATGGAGACTTTACCTAATGGGAAGACACTTCGAGGTAAAAAAGAATCATGATAGTCTTAAATACTTTTTAGAACAAAGATTATCTTTAAAAGAACAAAAAAATGGGTCACAAATTTGTTGGGTTATGACTTTGAAATCATCTACAGGAAAGGGAAGCAAAATGTTGTTGCAGATGCACTCTCAAGAAAAGATGAGGATGTGGAAGTATTATTTTGTGTTATTTCTATTATCCAACCAGATTAGATAAATGAAGCAAGGGATGAATGGAAGAAGGACGAAGAAGTGTGACCACTCATTCAAAAGTTGCATAAGATCTCAGTTCAAACAATATTGCCAGAACTTGATGAGGAAGGAAAAATCATATTAGAACCTGGAGCAGTCACAAAAACAAGAACCTGACAGCTACTAAATCAATCAATTTCAGAGTATCTCATCAAGTGGAAGAACTTACCCGCTGAAGATTCCACATGGGAGGACAAGGATTTTATACAAAAGCATCAAGAACTACCCAAGTGTTGAGGACAACAATTTTTGAAGGAGAGGGGCATGTTAGGTCCCTATACTACTAGTGTGACCCCTTATTGTTATTAGTACAACCCCCTTATTATATTTTTGTGCCCATGTAGTCTCCATATTGTTATTATTGTGCCCCATAGAAGCCCACTATTGTTATTATTGTGCCCTTACATTATTATTGTTATGTCGACTCTGATTATATAATGACCCCTTAGACTCCTATATATAGAAAGGAGGTCTTGTCATTTGTATCATTCAAGAATTGTTCATTTGTGTAATGTAAAGGAGGTTGCCCCCTCAAAGAGTCTTATTTTGAATGTGTTTATCTATCTTTTCTATCTTTTTGTGAGTTGGTTTCATAACACTCACTTCTTTGTAATTGCTTCCATTTCCCATTGAGAGAAAAAAAGAAGAGCAACCTCACCTTCCAGTTGGGTTTTCTCCCAAAAGGGTTTCCCATTTATATCTTGTGTTAATGTTTGGTTTTTGAGTTCTATTTGTTGTTATCTCTTTTCTTCATAATTATAATTTGCATGAATGCACAATAAACAGTAATTAACAAAGCTATAAATCTAAGCAGAAATAAGCCTTCGTAGTTTAGATTTTGGATTTTAAGCTTCATTTTATCATATCTATTATGGGAATATCCACAGTAGTTTACGGATCATATTGGTATCAGAGTAGGTTTCTTTAGGTATATTATGGGGAGTTGTAGGGAACCCAAATCGGCTAAAAGTTGAAATTCAGAAAACCCCAGCCATGGTCAAGGAATATGTTAATAACCCTCAAGTTCCTACAGAGGAGAGATTTGTGTGGATGGAAGCACAATTTGCAGATATAAATTGTAATGTGAACCTTCGCATGGAGGCCTTAATCAATAACCTTGGGCTATTCCACAGTTATCCAAAGAAGATGGAGGTTCTAACGTAGAGGTCAAATCAAAGGGAAAATTGACAATTCAAGAATAACTTGAGAGGGAATCTAAGAAACAACCCAAAAAGGACCAACTTGACTCAAGTGCCATGAACCATTAATGGTCCTTATTCAAAATGGAAGTGAAGTTTGACATCAAACTGCATCAAGATGAGTCATCACTCTAAAGTTAAATCACTGGTTGTGGCAATTAATAGTTTATTTTGGCGTTCATCATGTAGAGGAAGAACATAATATTTTGTTTCCTCAACCAAAATTAGAGGGACATGCCCTAACCTAATGGGAAACCCACACAAAGACCTTAAGTTTAGAGAGAGATCCTCCAATGACTAAGTGGGAGGTTTTCAAAAGCCTCATAAAGTCACAATTTTACCCAAATCGAGTATCTAGAGGACCAGTGGATCCAGTTGCATTACTTCAAGCAAAAGTAGTGGCAGAGTGTACAATAGTACACCATAGAGTTTAGAAATATGGCCATAATGTTAGGTATCTCCAAAAAGAACCAAGATGTACTCCTCAAGTATCTTTGGGGATCTACACAGCCATTTGCAAAATTAAGTGTTGTTTTTCAAAACTATATTGGTGGACGAGGCTTGTGTACAGGCAAAGTACCTAGAGAACATAGGCTAGAAGAAAGGGAAATCAAGTGGGTAGAAGCAAAAGGAGCACCATGATGCTTCTAATGAGAGGAAGGAAAAAATGGAAAGGGGCAAAAGCTAAAAATACAGAAGCCACATAACACCTATGCAAAGATCCCAACAATCAATGCAACCATTGTAACATTGACAATCATATAGAGGAGAAGTGTTGGAAGTTGCATCCAAAGCTTAACCCAAAGAATGGAAAGTAATATAAAAAGAAGAAGAAACTGATGGCCACTAATTTGAGCAACTAGGTTGAGAGTAGCTCAGACATGTATGAGAAGATCGCTTATACATCAGTGCAGAAGGAGGTGAATCTATGTAGCCTTCAGCAACATGAAGAGAATGAAAAGACCAGAATCTTCCATATAAAGATACAGGTCAAGAAGGAAAATATTGAAGCTTTATTTGAATTAGGATCATAGGCAAATCTCATTGCAATAGATCCGGTCAACAAATTGGGATTGGAAGTTCGTGACCATCCAAGCTCATATCCGTTGGGATGGGTAAATAAGATTGTGGAAATAAAGGTAACCAAATAGTGCAAAATTAGGTTCGCTCTCAGTGTTGATTTTATTGATGATGTACAACTAGATGTAGTTCCCCTTGATGTATTTGGAGTATTGTTTGGAACTCCCTAAATGTGCATGTGAGATGCAATCATCATGTGGAGAGCCAACCAACATTGTCTCATAAAGGATGAAAAATCATTCACCGTCAATGCACGAAAGGCCAAGTCCAAAATTTCACTAGTAAGTGCCAACAAACACAAGATATTGATCAGTTATAGCAAGAAGCATGTTTTATTTTTTTAAGAGAGAATCACTCTATAGAAGAGTAAGTGAGAGAAAAATAATCCCTAGAGGGATGTACTAAAAAGAAAAAATAACAATTGGAAGAGTTTCTACATGCATATAGGAAAGTGTTCCAGGTGTCTAAAGGACCACTGCCTAAGAGGGAAGTGGAGCACAAGATCCAGTTATTTCCAAACATATCATTGCCAAACATTGGTTTATACAAGTAGTCCATTATAGAAACAAGTGAGGTGAAGAAGTAGTTTCAGCAACAATTGTGTCATTCGACCGAGAACCCCACCATGTGGGTCTCCCATCAGTATTGTTCCAAAGAAGGATGGGACTTGGTGGATGTGTATCAATTACAAGGCTTTCAACAAAATTATGCTCAAAAAACATGAACACCTTACCCAAGATAGATGATTTGTTGGATCAGCTGCAGCAAGAAAAATGTTGCACCAAGATAGACTTAAAGTCTAGATATCACCATGTTCGAGTCAGAAAAGATGATATCTGGAAGATCACCTTCAAAACTAGGCAAGGTTTGTATGAGTGGTTAATCACGCCATTCGGATTATGTAAATCACTAGCTACATTTATGAGGTTCATGAATGATATATTGTGCCATTTTATAGATTCCTTTGTTATTATGATATACTAGTATACAATGCTACCTAAGAGGATCACATTTCACATTTGACCCATGTGCTAGAGACACTAAAGGAGCACTAGCTTCTAGAAAATATCAAGTTTCAGTTTTCACAACATCCTTTGATGTATCTAGGGTATGTCATAAGTGGAGGAGAGATGAAGATAGGACCTACCAAGATGGAGGCCACCATGAAGTGGTTGGTGCCTACTAATGTTTTTGACATTGGAAGTTTCATTGGGGCAGAATAGTAATTGAGGAAATTCATAGCCTCATTTTTAGTAGTAGCAGCACCACCTTACACCATAACAATGAGTGGCAAGAGTTTCTAGTGGGGAAAGAATCAGTAGAGGGCCTTTAAGAAGTTAAAAAAGAAGATCAATCAAGCACTAGTTTTAGCATTACTAACATTGTAGCAGCCCTTTGAAGTGGACATATATGTGAGTGGGTATGTTATGGGAGTGGTTTTGATGCATGGAGGATGGGCTGTATGCTACCATTCCAAGTATTTCATGGGGTAGTTCTTCACCACCCTACCTACGATAAGGAGCTTTATGCCTTGGTGCAAGCTATGAAGAAGTGGAAACTCTACCTAAGAGAAAGGAAACAATAATCCACACATATCACAAGCCGCTACAGTACCTACAAACCTAGAGTAAGCTACAACAGACCAGGCATTACAAGTGGATGGGTTTTCTAAAACAGTTTCATTTAGTGATCAAGTACAAGAAGGGAAGCAAAACCAAGTTAGCTCACATGCTTTCAAGGCCACACACATCAAAGATCACAAGTTTTGGAACTTTGATGCACATGGATCCATTCACCCATGATTTACACAAAGAGGCATATTCATAGGATGATATCTTCAAGGATGTGTTTGAGTGGTTGTAGAGCTAGATTCGTGTGCACGATGATGATAACACAGTTGACTACCATCTCTAGGACAAGTTACTCTACATGTTGGATAAGTTATGTGTTCCTAAAGGTAAGTGACTAAAGTTGATTAAAGAGGCTCACACCTCTAATGTTGAAGAGCACATTGGTATAGAGAAGACAATGGCCAACTTTACAGGCATGTGTAATGGCCCAAAATGCAAGAACATGTAGCTAGGTTCGTGCGAGGATGCATGCTTTGTTGTACCAACAAAGCCTAGTAACAAGAAACAGGGTCTATATCATCCCTTTATTGTACCCACTCGTCCTTAGGAAAGTATTTCCATGGATTTTGTGGGAAGTTTACCAACCAGGAAGGGACATAACTCCATGTTCATGGTAGTTGAAAGGTTCAGCAAAATGTGTGTCTGCTTAGAAGATGCTAGGATCATCGCTAGAGAATACCAATATCAGAAGAGGAAAATTAGAGATGCTCTTGTGATAGTGAAGCATCCTCATAATATAAATAGGGATGGTGGCATTGAGATCAATAGCAATTGGTTTCCTCTAATCAGACAAATTGCTTCTTCTAACTCATCTCAGGTAAAACATCAGGTATGAATCTCTATCCCTAACTTGAATTCACTTATAATAATATTAAAATTAATATTAACACATAATATGAGAAATATAATATAATATGAGATAAGATATTATTGATATCATTATTTTTCCTAAGGATAAAATCGAACTTTCTATTAAGGCAATAAAAAGTTAAATTTGTAGATGCAATTAAGCATTCTATGTATTGTATGTCCACAAAAAATCTTATAGTTAAACCATCAATGGGTTGATCCCAGCAAAAAGCTACTTAAACCCAAATGCCAAAAAGGAATCATGTCTAGATCCTGGGCCTCCCCATTAAAGAGGAAAACAACCCATATATACATATTTGTTTTACAAAGAAACCATAAAGAATATACCAAAATCAATTACAAAAACATATGAAGTCTACTGCGACAATAACATTAAAAGACAAATGACAGAGCTAATAATAAACATTTTGCTAACAAACCATTCAAATCAAAAATTATATGGTTGTTGATCTGGTCCTCTTCTACTTTAATTATGCGCCAGTTTCTCAAAGCCTGTTGCAGACCCTCCTTAGAAAGGAGGTATACTTCTGTATTTCACTCCCTATAAATGTGGCAAATATTATGAGTTCAAAAATCTGTTTTAAATGTTGAATTTCTTCTAATAATGGAATCAAAATATAATTTTGACATCTTTGTACTTCGTTAAACCATTTTATAACATTCAAAGAGTCCCCAAAGATTTAAACCGATCCCATCCTCATATGAATAAGCTAACATAGTAATAATTCCAAGGATTGAAGTTCTGCATAGTTGTTCGATCCTGAGCTAAGGCCCACCAAATCTTTCAATATTTCTGGTTGTTAACATGGATAACTAGCCTCAAAACACATTTTTTTTCTGAGAGTTCGATGCTCCATCAAAGTATGCCCAAGGTAAGTCAGCCCTGATCTGTTCTTCTCTAACGATTCTAGGTGTCTTGTTTGGAGTTGGCAAAGGGATTAGAGAAAAAATAGAGGCACATTCAACAACAGGCGGGATATCCGAAGGGGTAATATCTTGGAATATGCCCTTGTTCTGAGACAACCAAATGCCCCATGAGATGATCAAAGGGAGATTTTTGTGGTTTTCATCCGAAGCATAATTCCACCATATTTGTTAGGCGTCCCATATATCTGCCCCATTCCATATTTGAGATATCCCCAATCGTCTTAGAGATCTTCCCAAATCTTATTGTTGAATGGACAACTTAAGAAGAGGTGGTGGACAGATTCTTTTGAGTTTTTGCATAGATCACACCAGCCGAGTCCCTGTTTGTTGCGCTTTTGGAGGTTATCCCAGGTAGGAATTTTGTTTTTTAGGATACACCAAAATAAGAGTCTTGATTTCGCCAGGCTTTTTAATTTCCATAACATTTGGCACCATCATTCTTGTACCCCCCATGCCCTTTGGTCCATAAGGTAGTTGTAACCATACTTTAGAGAATATTTGTTTGTAGGAGCATGTACCCATCTGAGCACATCGAGTCGGTCCCTTAAACGAACATTTGTGCATTGTAGTTCTCTAATGTAATTATGCCATTCCTCTTCCCAAGGGGGCTCGAGTTGTAAGTCCTCCGTCGATTTCCATCCCTGATGCCAAATAGTAGAAAACGCCCCCCTTGCAATCTGATTCAAAAAATGAATCCCTTGTGAATGCATACAAAACTAACCTCCCTTGAAAGAGAAAAACCTTCATTGCACCCCAACCACGGGTCGATACCTATTCTAAGGCTCTCCCCATTTCCAGTGTGCCAAGCCATACCATCTTCTATTATGCTGAAAGAGTCTAATGGTGCCTTCCATACTGCAGAGGCATTGAGGGGATTTTTATCAAGTCTACGCATCCATTCATCAATCGAAATAGGGTCTATATATTTCCTTTTGACAATTGTCATCCACAAATTATCCATTGATAATAACCTCCGCCCTAATTCTGCTACTAGTGAGGATGCAAAAGATGAGAGATATTTTATGCCCTAGCCTCCCCATGCCTTTGGCCTAGCAACTTTGTCCCAAGCTACCCATGGCAGTATTATATCCTCCTTTGTTCCAGCCCAAAGGAAACGGCTACATACTTTCCTAATCTGTGTATGTATGCCTTTTGGGACCTATGTGAGAGCGATCCAGTAGATAGGAATGGCAAGAAGGACCGATTTAATATGAACCAGTCTCCCAGCTCTTGATAGCCACTTATAACTCCAATGTTTAATGTGATTTTTAATTTTTGCCAAAAGCCAATGCTAGTCTTGTTTCCTGTCAGTGTTCGGCTTAAGGTGAAAACCCAAATACTTGAAGTTGTCCTTCAAAGCATTTGCTTCAAATGGGAGGACCGAGGTAATCCTGTTTATTTCATTTCCTGAGAATCCATCATGAATTAGTGATGATTTCTATGTATTTATCCACATCCCAATTGCTACTAAAAACAGATAGCGAGAGGATTTTAGATGTTGAATGTCTCTTCTACTTCCATCACTAAGTAATAGTATATCATCCACAAACAACAAGTGAGTGATATACAAATTGGTAGCTACTTCTATACCTTTTATCTCAGCTCTTCTTTTCGCGGCCAGAATCAATTGACTAAGGCCTTCTACCGCCGTTGAAAAAAGGAGAGGAGACAATGTGCATCCATGTCTGAGTCCTCTTTCACTATGGAAAAAGGGGGATGCAGCACCATTTATCATAACAACAAAACTAACATTTGATATACATCCCATTACCCAATTAATGAAACCAATACTAAAACCAAGATGTGTCAACAGCATGCGAATGTAGAGTCGGTTGATTATGCCATATGCCTTAGATAAATTTTAACTATCAATATTTTTTTCCTACTCTGTACTATGCAATGTCTCCTGAGTGACCCCAATAGCTTCATGAATCTTTCTACCATCAAGAAACCCAAATTGTTCCTTTGATATATTCCTTGAAAGGATTGGTTTGAAGAATACAACAATAACTTTGGATATAATTTTATAAATGCAGTTACATAGATAAATGGGCCTCAACTCCTCAAATGATGAAGGGTCATCAGTTTTAGGAATTAAGGCCAGGAATGTAGAATTTAAAGGTTCATATACCAAGCCTTTATCCTGAGATTCCTCCACCACTCCAATGAGTTCTTCTCCAATTAGCTTAAAGAAGTGTTGGAAGAATTTCACTATCCATCCATCAGGCCCTAGACTCTTATCTCTCTACATAGCTTTTAAAACCCCTTCTACTTCCCCTTTTGACATTGGAGCCATAAGCATCACATTTTCCTCCTCCTCCACGTATCGAGGGAAGAATTAGGCCACCCGAATCACATCTGCAATTGAAACCGCTTCAAGAGCTTTGAATAAATATTTAAAGTGATCCCTTCCCATGGTGGAAAGGTCTTCAAAGGATTTTTCTCTGCCCCCGTCCGCCCTTTTTAATCCTGGATTGTTTTTGTATTTTTCCTTCCTTTTGCATAATTTTGGAAATTTTTCGACTTTTCATCCTCAGCTGTGAGCCAAATTGTTATGCTTTTTAGTCTCCATCGTTCTTCCATATCATTTAGTATCTTCCTTCTTTCTACCTCCAGCTGTGTGATCCTTTCCTGCTTCTCTTTTATCTCTTATCCATCCATTTTCGGGCTCTCCATTGAATTCAGTTCCTCCCCTATCCTATTTAATTCATTTTCATCCCTTATCTTTTTTGATTTTTCCCACTCTATCATTTCCTTCTTCATTCTTTTTAGATTCTCCATAAAAGACTGGGCTAAGGAGGACCCATGATCACTAACCAATGGCCTCTAGGTATCTTTTACTAAGTTATTGTATGAGGTCTCTTTGATCCAAGCTAGGTTAAATTTGAAAGGTGACCCTGGCTTCTGGTTGGGCCCTTTCATTTCCAGCAAAATAGGCAGATGGTATGAAGATCCTAACCAATTTCTGAAGAAGGGGATTTTAGTGGCCATTTCCTCTTTTAGAAGAAAATGGTCCAATCTCTTCGCTACCCTAGCATCCCCCAATCGCTTGTTCCTCCAAGTAGGTCTAGACTTCAATAGATTTATGTCTATAAGCTTAATGGATCGAATTTTGTTCTAAAAGAGGTCTGCCAATGGGTCAGCTTGGGCTACTGGACCCCAGGTCTCAGAAAATCCCAAAGAAAAATTTAAATCCCCCCCCCCCCGCCCCCCACAACCAAATTATGGTTTTTCATAAAGGATTTGGAAAAAAGATTATTCCAGAATAGAACCATATCTTGACATGGCCCATAAATATTTATGAGTAACAATTCTAAGCAAAGTTCATGTGAATAGACCTCAACCCCTAACACCAGATCCGATCCCCAAGAATTTATTAACTTCACACTGCTATCTTTGACTCCTAGAGCCAATCCCCCAAATCTTCCTTTTGCTTCAGATGTCATAAAAGACCAGCCCAGCATAATTTTACTAAGGGCAAGTTTGACATCCTCAGCAGCTCCAAGAATTTCTTGAAGCATAATAACATCAGGGCAATAATTAAGAAACAGAGTTTTTAATGCTAGTTTTTTGTTGGTGCTAGCAAACCCACGACAATTGAAGGACAACACAATCGTTTGGCCACTGTGGACGGGGCCTGCACTACTCTAAGCGCCCCTTCCAAGGATAATTGTTTCCCATCAGTAATGTCAATTTTAGCTCTTAGTTGGGCCTTTGATAGATTAGACTTTTTGCCTCAAGTCTTACAGGGCAAAGAGGGAGCCTATATGTTTCTCGTACCACCAATATCTCCCAAAGAGATATCCTTCTTTTCCCGGGGATGGAGGTTATAGTGGGATTTCTCAACAGTGTCCACAGGGGAGGAATATGACATTGGGCCTTTAGACAGGGGGTAGTCAAGATTAAGAGCTGGAATAGATGTTATAATACTGTCAAGGGCAGCAAGCATAGATTCAATAAGTGATTTAGCCAAAGGATCAGGACTGAAAGGGCCAAGCCTCGAGAACAAATTAAGCAAAGAATGAAGAGATTCATTTATTGAGGAGAGGGGGAGAGGAACAATACCCATCGGGTGAGGCGCCGGGTTGATTGCTCCCATCTCCACCTATTTTTCCTGAATTATCTCCTAAGGGTGATCCTGCTCCTACACAACCTCACTCTCTAGCTGCATACTTTGCTCGTCCTGAATTTCCATCAGCACTTGCTCACCCTCTTAATGATTCCCCAAATCCTCTACCAGTACCATTTCCTCCTCTTCAGCCTGAGGTCAATCCTCAACCCCTGAGTCGCCTCTATGTCTTCTTCTCCTTCTAAACCCCAAAGGACATCCCGCACTAAGTGTCCATATTTGTGGCACCTGTGACAACGGAAGAGTAGTTTCTCATAATCAATGAGTTGCGAATAGGAGTAATCTTGAAGTTGGAGATGAATTTTCTTTGCCAAACCCTCCCTTGGATCCAGCCTTACCAATATGCAAGCCAAACTCCTATTCCTTGTTTCCACAAAAGACATACATGCCTCCAGGAAAGATCCCAGTGTGTTACCTATCGCTCTGAAGCCATACTTCGTCCAAAGGTGTGAAGGTAGGCTGATAGACAAACCCATACTGGAATATCTGCTACATTCTCTCTCTGAGTATCGAAAAGAGGATTGGCGCTCTCCCGAAACACCAGTTTCGCTTCATTACCCATTCTAATGACTCTCTTTTACTTAATTTAATCATAAACCATCCCCTAGCCAATATGGTCACATCGACCTGATGATCTGGAGTCTCACTCCATGCTTTAATTATCCATTCTTAAATGTAGTTTGTTGAGTATTTTTTCCCTTTTTCTCTTCCTACCAGTGTTAATTCTAAGGCTTCCATGGCCTTGTCAATCTGGATGTCAACTCCCAGGACCAAATTCGGGCATTTCTGCCTTCCTCTTTATTATTTTCCCTTTCTTCCTCTTCACCCCGATGTTCGGATCCCTCCCTGCTTCCCCTTGACAATGATTTCTCCTCCCGCTCATCGATCCCTTCCTCAGAGAGCAACACTGACTACGCCTCTGCCACCCGTTTCCAACTGGTAATACCCCCAGAAACTAAGAGTTTCCCCACCTCTCTTAGGCCTGAAGATTGGATATGCTTCCTCACCTCCTCGATACCGAAACCCTAAAACCCTTCATCTTCAAGTACCAGTGGTCCAGGTGAGGGAATTCCCACCCTATTTTCCCCCCTAAACTCAACTAAAAATTATGTTATCCCTTCTTAGTGTGCTCGGAAACCCTAGAGCGAGACCTCTCCTGTCAGCTCTTCGGGCTTGAATTTTTCACAAATCTTAAACTCCTCACTGGCCTTCTAACTCAACGGACTCTTGCATGCAATAGATTTGTTTAGTCTTTTCCCCCTACTAGCTTCATTTAGTCCCAGATCCGAGACCAGACACGATTTTAAACCCGCATTTCCCTGAATGTCATTGCTAATGACAATGTCCTCCAAACCACCCGAGAACAGACCAGATAGAGGGAAATATATAGGGTTTTTTGTACTTACCCAATTCTCTGTCGACTCTTCTGCATCGTGACCGCTGAAACTGTAGATGTCGTCTAAATCTCTAGGAATGCATTGTCAGACCCTCAACCCCTTGCCTTTGAAGCACAGGGCAATCCTACTTCCAAAAACCCTAAACCGCCTTCCGGGCTCTAGTCAATCGTCGTGCCTCTCAGTTTCCCGACTGGAGATATACCTGGACGAATCACCTTTGCTAAGTTTTGTTGAGTAAGCTCCAAACCCCAAACCGAAAGAATATCCTCTAGTCTGGGCTTTAGGTCAACCCAGACCCGAGAGTTGACCATTCCTATTGCCTTTGTCTGAAGGGTGAAACCACAACCATAAATCCTCCTGTTGTTAATCTCCTGAGCCAAGCGCGTGCAAGTGAGGGAAAGCACTAGTAAAGAAAACAGAAAATGTTGTAAACCCTTCCTTTGAAATTGTCCATCATTTTTACGTCATTTCCAAGCAGCTCCTTTCCCTAAGTGGCTTCCTTTGTTGCCAGGTACGGCCCATGCGCTCGCTGGTCTCTGCCACCTACTATCATGCATACAGCCCTCCTTGCTAGCCATCTCCCTTCCTGATGTTGTCCTCCTATCCTAGTCTATTTGTCATCGCTCCTCCAAATATATCAATTGCTATGGATCATCAATCAATATCCTTATATTATATAAAAACTTTATGACATAATATAATATAAGATATGATTGATAGCACTATATTATTAAAAACATTATTTTCATATATTTACATTTGTAGAACTATAGGACAATAGATTCATTAATTACATTATTAATTAATATAATTAATATTCATTTTATTACAATTAACATATGTAACAATAATCTAATGAATATTTATTAATCAATCATTTAATTAATTAATATTTAATCAATATTCAAAAAGTAACATTAATTTAGCATCCATTAATTAAACATCATTCGTATCATTTAAATATTATCTTTGTCTTTATTAATATATATTATAATCATTAATATATATTATCATTTGTAATTTATTTCAATTATAATAATAGTTTAGGTTGTACTTTAATTTTTTAGCTGACCATTTATGGTTTTTCATTTTAATTTTATATATTTTCTCTATTTATTCCTCATCATCTGCATTGACTCTTCTTTCCTCAAGCATAGTCTTGATGATGGATCCTCTTTGAGATTTGAAACGTCGACAATATTCGAATTCTACTGTGGAAAATCATATTCCTTTATCTACAAGATGTGTGTTCTAATGCCCTATAAAAAGACAATTAGTGGGCAAGAAGTAGCGAACTTGTTTTTTGGACGGGTTTGGTTGCACTTTGGGATACCAACAAGCATCATTTCAGATAATGACACAATATTTCTCAGTTCATTTTGAGCTACATTGAGGGAGATGATGGACACGGCGTTGAATAGGTATACAACATTTTGTCCACAGACAGATGAGCAAACAAAAGTAGTCAACAAGATTTTGGTGCAGATTTTGTGGGGTTACAATCAAAAGCATCCAAAGTCTTGGGACAAAAATATGGTATATATACATCACTCTTATAATATAGTAGTCCACACTTCTATTGGTTAAGTCCCCATTTAAAACTTGTTTTGGATATTTGCCACATCCACCTTTAGATATTGCATATCGATAACAAGGAGAAGTGAGTGAGGATCTTACATGGGATCCCTTAAGGGCAAAAAAATTTGTTCAAAAGATCAAGTAGATCCATCTATAGGTACAAGAAACATTGTAAAAGTCATCGGAAAAATACAAGTCCATGTATGGTTAGCACAGTACAGAGGAGTCCTTCAAGGTGGGAGACAAAAGGAGTTATCATAAGGTCCTGGTAAGAAAATCAAGGCTTTGTGATATGATCCCTTTGAGATACTAGAAAAAGTGGGAGATAACGCTTATAGACTCATTATACCCCAATACATGCGTATTTACTCAGTGGTGAATGTATATAATTTGAAACTCTATGATCCTTACACGTTAGATTGGGAAGAGGAACAGGTCTTACCTTCTATAGAGGAACAGGTCCTACCTGCTAGAGATACCAATCCCCCACTTCTTTCTAGGCACCAATCTATATGAGACACCAATCCCCTTAGCTTTGTAGGTACAAACCTACAGGAAATGCCAATCCCCTCAGCTTTGTAAGAATAAACCTACATGAGACACAAATCTCCTTTGTTGCAAGATTAGTAGACACCAACCTATAGGAAACACCAATCCCCTCTGCTACAAGATTTTCTCCCTAACGTGTTCTTTAATGGCCAATTAGTATGTCTTGTACTAGTCACTGATCTGCACTATAATATGTGCTTCAATGGTCAAATAGTATGCTTGTAATATGTTTTGCACTAGTCATTGGTCTACTCAGTATGCTTTGTGATATGTCCTACCATTATCCACTTTACTTCTTATAATTCTACCATGTAACTTATGACTCTATGCAATCACCCCTTCTAATGCCATTTGAACTAGTGTTTCCTTCAATTCCAATGATTCAAGCTTGGCGCTCCTAATACCAAGTGGTTAATCATAATGTGATGTCATTAAGGTTTAGCACCGTCGCACTTCATATAAGACTTAGTGTGATGACCAATCACTATATTATATGCCCTTCAAATGTTTATCGAGTTCTCAAAAGCCTATAAAACAATTTACGTCAACCTAGAGCACTAACAACATCAAACTCCAAATTTTACATTATAACAATGTATCCACAAAAGACTAGAAAATATTTAACACGGGAAATGCTTGCAAAACAAGAGTTCTTTTACCTCTTTGATGGGAAACCTTTTTGATAAGAAATGCCAACCTATGTGTCAGTTGACAATTTGATCCACTAGGGTATCGTATATGGGAAGATATGTGAAGCATTTTCTTTGTGAACTCCCAGTATGGCAATGTTTTGAGTAATGAATGGCACTTGATGATAGATTCTTCATTAAGAGTCATGACCATGGGCAACAAGACTCAAGCCTCATATTCGCAGCTTATACCATGATATCGAGAAAAACCCTAAAAACCTTTAACACTAAAAACAGTTGCAAAACCAATACTTTTCAGGTCCACTGATTGTAAAACTTTTCACTAGGTGTGGCTCCATTTCTGACTACCAAGCCCTTCGAATAACATATATTGACATATCGCATATCAAGGAAATAGAAATGCACTGCAACAAAAATCTCTAGTATGACAAGGCTTCGGTGTAACAGTTGCCACTAGACGGAAAACATTATGCTGCACGAGACCGTTAACTAATGGCACCAAGGAACAAGGTTACTGGAATATCTCCCAAAATTGTGCCTTCTAACCAAAATATTGGTATGCCAATATGTTGAGGGCTTAAGTCCCCAACATATTGCCATACCCGCATTTTGGTTAGAAGGCAGAGTTTTTAGAGTTAGCCCTTAGGTGTTATACATAAGCACCACACGACCGAGGGTTGTGACAAAAATCTACCATATATCAAATATCAAAGAAAAGGTACGCCTCGCCTTAATAAAAAGGTCAATAAGTTGGTATATTGAGGCTTTTCGACCCTTTGGTGCTACATCTCAGCGCCTTGTGACTAGGGTCTATGACCAAGAGCGATAACATATCGAATATTGAGAAAAATAGCAATGCATACATTTAGAAAGCTTTGGTATGCTAAGGGTATGATATGACCAACTAATAGATGACAAAGATTTCTACATCCTGAACACTGACGAAGGCAGACTGAAATCACACCACTACATCATTGACACACATTAGATATAACTGCTCCAAATCACACAACACCGTGCTCGCTACAACACATGATTTACATGCACAATTTCACACCCAACCTAGCTATTTATAGGATTCGGCACATTGAAGCTAGATGGACTTGTCCAATGATGGATACTTGGATCAATACTTAATCTTGGCAACTTTGACACTAATTGGGCTTGGTCCATCATCAGATTTCTCTTGGCTCTGATACTCCTTGGGATGATACATTCTTGGGTCCAATACTTCTTGAACTCAAGGTGACCACTTGATTTGGGTCCATTATACGTCGAATCTCCCTTGACATTAAGAATCCTAACTTGATCACGTATCCACTTAGGTCACCCCAAACTCGACATCAATGATAACATGTGCAAAAAGTTTTCAAACATCCTAACCATTATTCCTCCTTGTAAAAGCACCACTTATATTACATAAACACATATAATCCCATCATTTATATATAGTTTCTCATGTAAAAGTGTCTACTTTTATGGTCTTCTCTTCATAAAATAATTTTTACTTAATATTTTATTATATTATTTTAAAAAAATTAACACTACTTTTAATCATTAATATTTTATATTTCAATAATATTGTTGGTTTATTATATCTTCCCTTATAATGTTAATGTCAAACTTCTTGTCTTTCTTAAAAGATTCTTGAAATTGAAAGTATCAATATGATTCACAAGTAATAGTTCTCTTTCATTTTCCATATCTATTTCATTTCTCCTCATCTATTTTATTTGTATCACTAAATGTTATGTACCAAGTAAAATATTATAAAAAATCTAAATACAAACCATTGTTAAGTACAATTCAAAATATATATATATATATATATATATATATATATATATATATATATATATATATATTACACTACCTATTTAAAATAAAAATAAAAATAAATCCCATGTGCATCCACAAATTATTATGTTTTATAATAATGACTAAAATACTTTTATCTATATATATATATATATATATATATATATGAGTTACACTACCCATTAAATTTAAAATAAAAATTAAAAAATTAAAAAAAAATCCACATGCATCCACAAATATTTTTAATATATATATATATAAGTGTGAATATATCTATCTATATATATATATATATATATATATATATATATGAGTTGTACTTAACAATGGTGTGTATTTTGATTTTTTATAATTATAAAATAGCAAATCTCGTAATGTGGGATAAAAAGAAGTTCCTCTTTGAAACTTTAGTCACTCCTGTTATCTTATATGGTTGTGAGGTTTGGGGTTGCAGCGTCTCCAGAGAATCATGGAGAAAGATTGAGCAAATCCATAAACGTTTTATAACTTATAACCTGAAAATTAAAAGTAATATACCCTATCCTATTCTCCTTATAGAAGCACGTCTTTCCCCTATTGAGAGCCTAGCTATGATTAGGTTTCTGTTGTACAAGCACAAACTCAATAACATAGACGATCATAGACTTCCTAAGCTAGCTTTAAATTCCAGCCAAAACCACCTAAGGCTCAATCGAGGGTGGCATAAAGACACGAGGGCTTGGCTAAACTATTGGGAGATCAACGAGAATGATGCATTGCAAAACATAAATAACATTAAAGATATTGTTACTTCTAAGTTCAAAGAAAAAATGTGGTGTGAGAAAGATTTAGCGGCTAAAAGAAAATTAAATTATTATAAGAAGGTCATCAACCCCACCCTAGAAGATCAAAAGTATCTCTCTATTTTAACTAGCTCAAAGAAGAAAATTAATATAGCAAAGATTAGAACGAATTCTCATGAGCTCCATAGTGAACCAAGTCGTTGAGCAGTTCCTAAAACGCCATGGATGGAAAAGATCTGCCATATATGTGAGAATAGGAACATCGAGGATGAAAACCACTTCCTCTTAGAGTGCCCCGCGTACAACCACATTAGATCTCAGTTTCACAACCTTTGTTACAATACTGACCTTCCTAGCCTTTTACAATGTCAAAATTATGGTGAGCTCGGGAGGCTTCTCTCCAAACTTTTTGAGCATAGGAATAATTAAATCCAAATAAATAATTTGTTTCTTTAGGTCCGATAGACCAATGTTTGGTCTCAGCAGACGTTAACCACCACCACCACCATCATCATCATAACCCTGATATATATATGAGTTACACTACCCATTAAGTTTAAAAATAAAATAAAATAAAATAAAAAATCCACATGCATCCACAAATATTTTTAATATATATATATATATATATATATATATATATATAAACAAACATTACATTAAACAATAGAATTTATATTTTGAATTAATTAATTTTATTATTTAAAAATTTATTTTATGTTTATATTAAAATTATGTCCCCTTTTTCATATTAATAAACAATACGTTAAACAATTAAAATTATATTTTTAATTAAATTATTATATTATTTAAAATTTTATTTTATGTTTATATTAAAATTAAATTTTTTTTACAAAGAAATTTCAATTCGCAATCATTGTGTCATGAAATATGATGTGAATAAAAAAAATCCAAGATTCAATTCTCCATGGATCAAATTATATATATATATATATATATATATATATATATATATATATATCATTTTATACTTATATTAAAATTTGGTTTTTCATTAATTGATTTAATTAATTAAAAAAATTACAAAACAATAATTCCATTCATTTCTTAATTGGTTAGAAAAAAAAATATAAATTATTTATTTCTAAACAAATTTCCTACCTACAAAATATCTCACTTAACCTAGATTTAATGCATAATTAAAAACCCCATATATAATTGGGGTAAAAATTACATCATTAATGCAATGTCATCCTCTCGAACTTAATCATTTTCAATAAATACCTAAACACAAATTACATCATAAATGCAATACCATCCTCTCAAACTTAATAATTTTCAATCAATACCTAAATACTAAATTATAAACGAAGTACTCAACTGCACAATAAAAGTCTCTTGTAAAGATTACATCATAAATGCAAAACCAAACTCATTTTTAATAATTAACACACACTAAAGTCTTCTAAATAAACTTCAACTATAGAATATTCATAATTAAAATCCCCTTGTATAATAGCCTGACAAAAAAATAAATCTTGAATGCAAAGCGAGTGACAGAAAAGGTATTGTAAGCATATTAATGATTTAGAGGCTCCCATCAACAAACCTCAGAAATTAAATAAACTTGCATGCAATCTATAAAAGTTAAATAAACTTGTCTAAAGAAAACAATGTAAACAAAAATGTTTTCCCCTATAGATTTGCATGCCCTTATAAGAGAGGAAGGTTTATATCATCGAAAAAACTGAAGTTTGAACTAGATTCACAAATTGTGATAGTTGTAGACAAACAGGACCAAGGCAGTACCTATGATCTTCATATTAAAATAGGTACTCATCTTTACTCTAATGATTAGACCTTCACATAAGCCAGCAACAACCTCCACATATGCCAAGTGCTCCTATGAAATCATATTTGCATGCAACATTCCTAAAAACAGCGAGTGTTGGAAATAAGGTTTGAGTTTAGATAGAAACTAATCAAATGCGAACCATTAAGCTTCTATAGTCAAAATATCTAATTGTTGCTTGCAGAAAATTCCTCGCAACAAAATTGGTAAAAGTGTCAATAATATTCCTCGATATCCCAAGATTTACGAATTATAGGCACTCCATCTCTCCCCCAATGAATTATGCCATCACATAAAGCAGCAACAGCCTCGACATATATTATGTGCTCCTATCAATTGGTTAAATGTAATAAGCTCAAACCAACTAATCAGGGCAAGTTAGGTTCTTGGTTTTGATACTCTTTAAGATCATGCATTCTTGGGTCCAATACTTCTTGAACTCAAGTTGACCACTTGATTTGGGTTCACTATACCTCAAATCTCCCTTGACTTTGGGACTTCTAACTTGATCACATATCCACTTAGATCTCCCCAAAAACTTAACATAAATGATAACATGTGCAAATAGTTTTCAAGCCTCCTAACCATTATTCCCCCTCGTAATAGTGCCACGTAAATTACATAAACACATATAATCCCATCATTATATATAGCTTCTCATATAAAAGTGTCTACTTTTATGGTCTTCTCTTCATAAAATAATTTTTACCTAATATTATATTATATTATTTTAAAAAAATTAACGTTACTTTTAATTCATTAATATTTTACATTTCAATAATATTGTTGATTTATTATATCTTCCCTTATAATGTTAACGTCGAACTTCTTGTCTTTCTTAAAAGATTCTTGAAATTGAAAGTATCAATATGATTCACAAGTAATAGTTCTCTTTCATTTTCCATATTTATTTCATTTCTCCTCATCTATTTTATTTGTATCACTAAATATTATGTATCAAGTAAAATATTATAAAAAATCAAAATACACACCAATTATATATATATATATATATATATATCCCACATGCATCCACAAATTATGTTTTATAATAATGACTAAAATACCTTGTGAATATATATATATATATATATATATATATAACAACCTATTAAATAAAATAAAAATTACACATACATCCATATATATATATGAATGAGTTACACTACATGTTCTATAAAATATAAATTACACATGTATCCACAAATGTTTTTCAATAATATAAAAATTACACATGCATCCACAAATGTTTTTCAATAATATAAAAATTACATATGCATCCACAAATGTTTTTCAATAATGACTAAAATACCTTATATAAGTTTTTAATAATGACTAAATTACCTTATATAAGTGTAAGAAATATATAATCTTCCATATATATGCCTTGTTTCATATCAATAAACATTACATTAAACCATAGAAATTATATTTTTAATTAATTTAATGTTTATATTAAAATTATGTGCCTTTGTTTCCTATCAATAAACATTATATATATTAGTTTTATATACATCAATAAACATTACATTAAACAACATTACATTAAATATAGAATATAATAATAAACATTACATAAAACAGTTTACATTAAAATAGAAATAATATTTTTAATAAAACATTTATATTAAATATTTTATATTTTTAATAAAATAAATATTATTATATTTTTAATAAAATAATTTATATTAATATATATATATAATAAAATAATTTATATTAAAAATCTAACATATTTTTAATAAGATAATTTATATTAAAATTATGTTATTTTCTTATTAATGAAATTCAATTAGCAATCACCTGTCATGAATCACCTTCACGTGAACTATATATATATATATATATATATATATATATATTTTCATTTTATATTTATGTTAAAATTGGGTTTTTCATTAATTGATTTAATTAATTAAAAAACTTATAAAACAACAATTCTATTCATATGTTAATTAGTTAAAAAAAAACAATATAATTTATTTTTTTCTAAATAAAGTGCCTAACTACAAAATATATAATTTACTTTATATTTATTGCATAATTAAAAACCTCAAATATAATTAGGATAAAAATTATGTCATTAATGCAATGTCATCCTCTCAAACTTAATCATTTTCAATAAATACCTAAACACAAATTACATCATAAATGCAATGTCATACTCACGAACATAATCATTTTCAATAAATACCTAAACACTAAATCATAAACGAAGTACTCAATTACACAATAAAATTCCTATGTAAAGATTACATCGAAAATGGAAAGTCAAACTCATTCTTAATAATTAACACACATTAAAGTCTTCTAAATAAACTTCAACTATGGAATATTCATATAATTAAAATCCCCCTGTATAATAGCCTAACAAAAATATAAATCGTGAATGCAAAGCTAGTGACATTAAAGGTATTGTAAGCATATTAGTAATTTAGAGGCTCCCATCAGCAAACCAAATGTTAGAACCTCATAAATTAAATAAACTTGCATACAATCTATAAAAGTTAAATAAACTTGTCTAAAGAAAACAATGTAAACAAAAATGTTTTCCCCTGTAGATTCACATGCCCCTTATAAGAGAGGAAGGTTTATACCATCGAAAAAACTGAAGTATGAACTACATTCACAAATTGTGATAGTCGTAGACAAACAAGACAAAGGAAGTACCTATGATATTCATATTAGAATAGGTACTCATATTAACTCTAATGATTAGACCTTCACATAAGCCAGCGACAACCTCCACATATGCCAAGTGCTCCTGTGAAATCATATTTGAATACATCATTCTTGAAAACAGTTAGTGTTGGAAATAAGGTTTGAGTTTAGATAGATTTTACTCAACTGCAAACCATCAAGTTTCTATAGTCGAAATATATACTTGTTGCTTGCAGAAAAATCCTCGCAACAAAATTGGTAAAAGTGTCAGTAATATTCCTCGATATCCCAAGATTTTCGAATTATAGGCACTTTGTCTTCCCTCCAATGAATTCTCCCATCACATAAAGCAGCAACAGCCTCGACATATATTACATGCTCCTGTCAATTGGATAAATTTAATAAGCTCAAGCCAACTAATCTGGGCAAGTTAGGTTTCTAAATAAACTAATCAATGCTAGGCATAAGTGAACAACTATTATTCTATGGCATCAAAAAATAGTGAAAATGTTTCATGGAGAAAATTTGCAGTACACATTAGTTTAGACATACTATTGGGCAACAAAAAAGCGTGTATAAACCTACAAAAACAAGGAAATGAATCCATTGCAAAATGTTTAATGAAATAAATAGCGCCCTCTTGGTTCTGATACTCCTTAGGATGATACATTCTTAGGTCCAATACTTCTTGAACTCAAGTTGACCACTTGATTTGGGTCCATTATACCTCGAATCTCCCTTGACTTTGGGGCTCCTAACTTGATCATGTATCCACTTAGGTCTCCCCCAAAAGATGACATGATAATAACATGTGCAAAAAGTTTTCAAACATCCTAACCATTATTCCTCGTAAAAGTGTCACTTAAATTACATAAACGCATGTAATACCATCATTTATATATAGTTTCTCATGTAAAAGCATCTTTTTTTATGGTCTTCTCTTCATAAAATAATTTTTACCTAATATTGTATTATATTATTTTAAAAAATTTAACACTACTTTTAATTCATTAATATTTTATATTTCAATAATATTATTGATTTATTATATCTTCCCTTATTATGTTAATGTCAATCTTCTTGTCTTTCTTAAAAAATTCTTGAAATTGAAAAATCAATATGATTCACAAGTAATAATTATCTTGCATTTTCAATATCTATTCTATTTCTCCTAATCCATTTTATTTGTATCACTAAATATTATGTACCAAGTCAAATGTTATAAAAAATCAAAATACACACCATTTATGTAAATGTTAATTACAACTCCAAAATATATATATATAATTACACTACATATTTAAAATAAAATAAAATAAAAAAATCCCACATACATTCGCAAATTAATCTATTTCATTTCTCCTTATTTGTATCACTAAAAGTAAAATATTATAAAAAATCAAAATATACACCAATGATATATATATATATATATATATATTTAAAATTAAAATTAAATTAAAATAATCCCACATGCATTATAATACTAAAATACCTTGTATATATAAAAGTGTGAAAAGATATATAATACAATCCCAAAATATATATATATATAAAAGTCTACCCATTAAATAAAAAGAAAAATTCCGCATGCATCCACGAATGTTTTTTAGTAATGACTAAAATACCTTATATAAAAGTGAAAAGGTATATAACCAAAAATATATATATATACCTTGTTTCATATCAATAAACATTACATTGAACAATAAAAATTATATTTTTAATTATTTTATTTTATTATTTAAAAACTTAAACAACGAATTATATTTTTAATTATTTTATTTTATTATTTAAAAACTTAAACAATGTAATAACGTATTCACAATCCATTGATTTTAACATTATGGAAAAATCTTATGAAAACTTATGGAATAATCTTGGAATAATTTTTTTATATGAAATTATTTTGGAAAAAACATGTTTTTATTTTTCTTCAAATAATTTATATTAATTTAAATTTGGTTTTTATTTTTCTTCAAATAATTTATATTAATTTAAATTTGGTAGATTATAAAACAATTAAATTGTTTTCATATGAAGAGGGTGCCAGTAAGTTGTAAAATTTGACTAATGTAATCATAAACTAAAAATAATAATGATTTCGATTTTTGTGTGTGTTTATTTTATTTAAAATATGTCCAATCCATTTTAGTTGGGTTGTCTATTGAAATATTTTTCACATGATGTAATTTTGCTTCAAATGTAAATGGCAATATTTAGAAGCAAAATGGAGAAATTGTAAAGATTTGATTCTACTACTTTTGTGAAACACTTTAAAGGATAAAATTAATAACAAACATAGATCCATTTCAAATTTCATGTACAAAGTTTTCTTCATGTACAAACTTTTTTAGAGTGCAAAATACAATGTGTTATTTCTCATTGTTTAAATTGTATTTTTGAATACTAAATAAAGTATATAGAGGACCAAATAAAAATTTTAACCATAAAAACTTAAATTTTATTTCTATATATAGATATATATGAAGTTGATATCGACATAAATTAGTTAACATAGATCTTCAAATAATTTATTTAAATCTCTTGTTGAAATATTTTTGAAAAGTATAAGATTTGAACATCTGATTCACACATTTTTTTTACTTCTAATTACTTTACAACACATTCATTTTTTTAAGTTATAGCTAACATTTTTTTTCTATTTAAAACTTTTTTTTTTTTTTTTTAAAGGGGCACAAACTGACAAACAAATTTACACGTCCACTCATACTGGGTTGTAGAATGAGCTTGTCAGATCAATAATTTAATGAGTATTCAAAGGGCACAGACTGACAAACAAATTTGCACGTCCCCTCACACTAGGTTGGTTGTAGAATGAGCCTGTTCGCTAGTATTCAAACATAAGGATAATTGGTCTTGGTTGCTTTGTTGTTTTGAACTAAAAACTATTTTATAATTAATAATGTTAAACTTTTACTTTTATTATGTAGTTTTATTATCTATTTTTTTAATTTGATTATAAATTTTTTATTAATTAAATTAAAAATTAATTTTAACTTAAATAATATCTTGATTTTTGTATGCTTAAGAATATGTGAGCCTCCAAAACCATACCAACAACTTGTATCTTAAAAAATCATGCATACTTAAAATTTTGAATAACCTTAAATCTTAATTTGAATTTATTATTACTATTTTTTAAATAAAATGATTTCGAGTAACGTTAAATCTTAATTTGAAGTTATTATTATTATTTTTTAAATAAAATGATTTTGAGTGACGTTAAATCTTAATTTGAATTTAGTATTTTATTTTTTAAATAAAATGATAAATTTGCCATGAATAATTTTTTAAATAAAATAATAAAATTATTTATGGTTTAATGAGTATTCAAAAATAAAAAGATAATTAGTATAGGATGCTTTGTTTTTAAGTAAGGATTATTTCATAGTTTATAATGTTAAATTTTTTACTTTTATTATCTATTTTTTTAAATTTGGCCATGAATTTTTTTTTAATTAATTTAATTTTTTAAACTTAAATAATAACTTGATTTTGCTATGTGTTATGGTGATTTTACACCACAACTTATCTAGGAAGAACTCACTTGGGTTGAGAGGAAGCTTTCACTCTTAAATCTAAATCCTTAAACATTACCACTTCCTTATTTTTGATGAATAATAATGATGAATGCATTTATATTCTCTAATAACAACTACCACTTGCCTATTGTTATTGAATAAAAATGATCCATGAAATCATATTCTATAATATAAATTAGATGTGCAATTTAATGTGTATTTTAGGACCAAATTATTTCAAGGTGCCTTCTTCTTACCTTACAAAGAAGACATTCATTCATGTGGAGAAACAAAATCAAGATGTCCTTCAATGTCTAAACTTATCTTCAATTATTTTCAATTTAAAATAGTCTCATCTCAAGGGAATTGATCACTCTTCCCACATATCAACATAATGTGCATGCTTTCCATATATAAATATGAGGCAAATTTGCAACATCTCAATATTGAATGTGTAGTTAACTCATGTCACCAAACTTCTTATAAAATATTAGGTTAATATAAAATACAAAAGTCATGTTTAATTAATAGCTTATATATATCATTATGACACATTAATATATCTTACACTTTACTCAAAATCACCAAACAAATAGAAGGGACATAAAGAAAAATCTAATTCTAAAATTCCCCTTTGTTATGCTATTCAACACAACTAAAAAAAATTCAAAAAGAACAAAATCTCTCATTTGAAATTCTTAACAAATACTATAAAAAAATAAGATATTGAAACTAATAACAAAGGGTCTCTACAACAAATGAAATCCCACTCCACTTAAAATTAATGGATGTGGGCCATATCCATGTTAGTATATAACCTCTTTCCTTAGAAATCACAGGTGATGTCATATCTATATATGTCTATAAGACATACTACAAGGAAATCTTGCATGTATTATCATCGAGTTATCCCACCTTAAGGTGGTCATAACAGTGAAAACTTAAAATATTTTGCACAATTAATGTATAGTTATTGAGATGGCATATTGTAAATGATGTATCATAATATTCTAATATAAAATATTTTTACTATTCAGGAATTTAATTATCATCTTCATTCAAGTAATGTTGCAAAATTATTGAAAAAAAATTTCCACTTAGGGTAATTTGTTTAGACATAGGAAGAGACATGCCCCAGTGAATTTCCATGTTTATTAGGAATCCAAATAAATAAAACCATGGTTGAAATTAATAATAGATTAATAATATAAATATTTTACAGCAAAGATAATTGAAATAATTTGTACTGAATGGAGTAGATAACTATCCATGTAACTCAATAGACATTGGTCACATTTTTGTTAATTTGTACCATGTTTACTTCTAGTTATAGATAAGAAAGTATGAAGAATACTTGAAATAATAATGAAAGGTAAGGAATGAGTGAAAGGTATATTTAACAATGATGTCAATTGGAAACTTGTCCAAAGATGTTAAAGAATCATCATTGTAACATTTACCTAGTGTTTTTCAAAATACAAAAGACGTAAAGACAAAGCTAAATAAGTTCAAATGACCATTTGAACATAATTAGGTTACATAAACTTTTCTTAGAGAACCAACCTTCCAGATAAACTATATTGTTTTTAATGATACTAAAATTAAAATTGATTTAGAGAAATCATATTATTACAATGATTTTAAGAATAAGAAACTATTGATTAATAAAATCTGTTTTATTTATCCTATACATTAAAACACATCTAGTTTGCTACTTTTAAAGCCCAATAATCAATACAAGCACATTGAATTCATTTGGAACACACACTCTCACAAGAAGTTCCATATCTCTTGTAGCTGGGAAAAGTGTGAAGTCTATTGTTGAGAAGCCAAAGGAAGTGCGAATTGGGTGGAGCCTAAGAAGAAGAAAATAGAAATTTTGGTACCTTCCCGCTTTGTTTCGTGCCCTAGATTGGGAGATCGAAGTATTCTAAGTTTTACTATTGTTGGAAGCTGCCAGTTGCCAGAAGTTGTTGCCTAGTCGAAGTTGCTGGAAAGGGGTCGAAATTTTGGGACGCTGACTTGGTGTGGAGGGAAGGTCTGGTCTTGGTCTAGGGGCAGAGTCTTAAAGAATACTATTGAAAGGAAGAATTTATTGACTAGGTTTTCCCCTCGAGGGTGGTTTTGTCCTAGCATAGTGCCTACATCTAGTGTTTATTGTTTTATGTGTTATTGCTCTGGTAATTGCTTGATGAACTAAAAGAAAGAAGTTATAAAGAATCGTAATGACAAGAAATGTCACAAGCAATTATCAAGAATAAGAAAATATTTCTGCCTTTCTGATTTTCTGATTTTCTAATAGATCCTTCGAAAGAAACAATACACGATGGCCGCAAACATCTGATTAGATATAATCAAGACCATCACTAATATGATTGTTTGCTTTAAACGTGTGTACACTGCTTTCTAAATATACAATGCTTGCAGAAATTCAAATTCAGAGATTTAAAATTTGGAAGTATTTTACAATTTATTAGTACCTGTAGCCCTTTCTCGCTCATATGACCCAATTGTTGATGCCATAAACAATTGAATTCAATAGCCTCCTCAAATGCCACTATTGCTTAATTGATCTAAGTACTTCCACTCAGCTTGTAAAGGTTTCCTATCTTTGTAGACTTCATAACCACTAAAGCATCCTTGGACACCTTTAGTGCTCCACCTTGACTTGTTAATTTATGACCTCCAAAGTCCAAAGCTCCCAAAAAAATCATACGTTTTTAGTTCAAGCACATGTTCAACCTCTGTCACAACCTCGACAACCTTAAAAAATGTTATTTTCCATAATAACATATCTACCATCAACAACTTCATATGAAGAAGACCAGTTTATATGTGGACACATATGATGAGAAGCACTAGAATCTAACAACCATTCTTGATAGTATTGAGCAACATTTCACCTAGAAAAAACTTCATCAATCATACCTGGACCCAATTCAACCGGATTTGCCTACTTTTGGAGTATTCCTTGGATCCCAATCTCTTCAAACAATCCTTTCATGAGATGCCCCAACTTGTTACAGTACCAACATCTAAGTTTGTTCTTATTGCCTTTCAATATTGATCTGAATGTACCTCTCAACTTCTCTTCTTTTTCTCTGGACCAACCTCTAGCCACCATTGCTTTTAATATGGAGGTTTCAATACTAGATTTCCTCCTTACCTCCTCAAACAACAACACTCCAACATAATCAAATTCAAGAGTCTCAATTGTACTAAAGCTAATGAAAGCAACAAATTTGTTGGAAATATGACTATACTAAGAGGCGACGGGTGAATCAGTGTAATAGTCAACCTTAACTAGTCAAAACACTTCAATGCATAGATAATATTAATCACATCGACAACATAAAAATACACCACATATATATATATATATGAAACTTCTTTTATTATTGAATGACCTTGTAGGCATCAACCCAGTGTTACATTGATTCACTGGCACCAACCCCCTAAAATGCATTACTAGCACCAACCAAAAATGTTTTACTGGCACTAACTAGAAGGAGACACCAATCCCCTGAGAAATATAGGCACCAACCTAAAATGCTTTACTAGCACCATCCAGGAGGAGACACCAACTGTTGATTTTGGGTACCATCAGATGTGCTCTAGGCCTCAAAATTTGCAGGGAGGCTTAGACACATGCATTCTCCAATACTCAAAAATCGTTTTGGGAAATTCCACCCGGAGACTGTTTTATTAAAATAATTAATTATTTTTAATGGGACCCTAAGTCTAAACTTAGGAAATTAAAATAATTAAAGGGTATTAATATAAATTGTGGGTGAAACTTCTAGAAGGCGGCGGAGATCAAGTCAATATGATCATAGCCATTGATTAGGATCTAATCTGGGCCGTTGATTGATCAACGAGAGGATTATAAGAGGAAGCTTGATGGGCACTTGGAGAACACGCCGAGAGATCAAGAGATTGAATTTCTGAAGTGAGAAGTTCTTAGGAGGAAATTTTGATCGAGTAGATTTCTTGCAGTTGAGGGGCATGGATAGCATCCGAAGAGAGATTTTCTTAGCCGGAGAATCATCAATGGAGAGAGGAAAAGTGATCTAGTAGCTCTCATGCAAAGGCTGACTCAGGGCCACGCAGAGGCAGCGCAAAGGGTGAGAGAGAGTTTGAAATTTTGGAGCAGAGTCAATTTCAGAAGCTGGAAGTCGGGGTGTGAGACCGGGAGGCTGAGAGCAGTGACTTCGAGCAGCAAATCGATCAATTGGTTGGATGACACAGTGCCTAGAGGGGTTGACACAGGGACTATGTGAGGACTGCGGAGAGGCAACGCAGGGCCTGCTAGAGGCACCTCATCTAGTGACCAGATCAGCCAGGATTTTTCTCAGTGATTGTGTGAGGTAATCTCACAAATCTTTCTGCTAGTATTTCTCTCTCTGTAACTGAATAACCCGTGAGGTATTCAGAGATGTATTCAGAATTTGCTACTGCTTAATAATAATAAACCCTTAGATCTGTTGCACCTGTTTTCCCGCATTAGGTTTTTCCAAGGACATTTGTCCAAAAATAATAGTGTTATTGTGTTGTATTTTCTTTCTTGCTCAGTCTCTTGTTCTCGCATATAAATTAATTAAGTGAACGTTGTAGTATATCAATATTTGTCGTAGGAAACAGCAAATATCTTGTTCATGTAAAACTAACAAGTAGGAGATATCATCAATTACTGCAGTAAGAATTCCAGTTTAGGAAATTTCACATGGTATCGGAGCTGTAGGTGGAACAAGAAGAGCAATGACATAGAACTCGACGTTGAGCAGAAGAGGGAGATCGAAAAGTTCTAGGAGGCAGCAATTCGAAACCCCATACGGTTTGCGCAGTTCTAGCTTGAAGGTTGAAATTTTGAGGCAGTCTCTCTCCAAGTGAGTCGACGAAGAGAAGAGCTTCCAGATCAAGTTTTTGTCAGGGCAGAGGGAGTAGCGCTGAAGCCTCAGCATGAGGAGAAGTTGGTGGGACACAGATTTTTCTGCAGACAGTTTGCTAGTCAAAAAATTGTCAGAAGAGAGAGGAGAAGCACAGTTGAGGGAATTTCTTCCTTGGAGAATTCCTAGCCAAGGAATTCAAATTCTCTAGAGTTGAGCACCAGCAAGGGGCGGCGGTTTTACTAGCTCCAATAGGGAGTGCGTAGGCTAGCCTAGCAATAGCACAGAGAAGAGAGGAGATTTTCGACATTTGTGGCAGAAATGGCAACCAGTGGCTTGAAGGATCAAGACAGGTTGGATGGGGCATCCAACTACGTCATCTGGAATTTAAGAATGCCATTCCTTCTAGATGAGCATGCCCTCAAGACATACATCGACAATGTGGTGGTTGTCCCAGCAAATGCAGATTCGTTGAAGAAATACAATGTTGAGATGGCGAAGGCGAAAAGAATGATCCTCGACGAAGTGAAGGATCATGTGGTCTGTCACATTGCTAGTAGAGGGACTGTTAAGGAGTTGTGGGATGTTTTTTCTACGTTATATCAGAGATCTTCTGAGCAACGAAAGATGTACCTTGAACAGAAGTTGAGATCTGCTCAAATGCAAAAAGGGGAGCGTGTGGATCCATTCCTCACGAAGCTTCAGGAGACCCGTGATGAGTTGTCTGTTGTGGGGCATACACCTCAAGGTTCAAAGTTGGTTAGACTGGCCCTCAATTATGTCTCAGATGAGTGGCAAGTCTTTGTCCAGAGTATCCTAGGCATAGCAGCTTTGCCGAATTGGGATGAGATGTGGGCAGCTCTAAAACAAGAGGAGCTAAGGAGAGACTTAGTCAAGGTTAAACTTGACAGAAGTAGCAGCAATGGGTTGAAGCCCAAGGAGGAGGAGGAGAATGCAGCCCTCGCATCGAAGGGACAACAGGAGCAGCGAGACGTAAGAAGGACGTCTCGAAGATCAAGTGTTTCAAGTGTGGTGAGATGGGTCACTACGCTACTCAATGTCCTCTTAAAAAAAAGGAAAAGGATGAGAAGCATGATCTGAAGGCTGCGCCCATGAAGATCGAAGAGGAGGAGTTCGCCATGACAGTCGAGATACCTCTAGGAGGGAGGTGGGCTGATTTGGAACTGTAGTTCAAAAGAACTACAGATGGGCAGGATCCTTGAGGAGCCCACCTCTAGGATCATTTCCTTGCTATGGGAGCCCAGATCATGTGAAAATTCCTCAATAGGAACCCCTACTGCAGCATTAGATGATATTACTCCTATTTGTTAAATTCCTTTAAACAAATTTCTTGCAATTTCCTACAACAAATATCATAATGCATACACTACAACGTTCACCTAATTAAATATTATGCGGAAACAAGAGACTGAGCAAGAAAGAAAATACAACACAATAGACACCGTTATTTTTGGACAAATGTCCCCGAAAAAACCCAATGCGGGAAAACCGATGCAGTAGATCTGAGGATTTATTATTATTAAGCAGTAGCAAAAACTGAGTACATCTCCGAATACATCTCCAGTTATTCAGTTATAGAGAGAAATACTGGCATAAAGATTTGTGAGATTACCTCACACAATCACTGAGAAAATCTCGGTTGATCTGGATACTAAATGAAGTGCCTCTGGCAGGCCCTACGCTACTCTGTGTAGTCCTCACGCAGTCTCTGCGTCAACCTCTCTAGGCTCTGCATCACCCAGTCTGTTGATTGATTTGTTTCCCGAAGTCTCTGCTCTCAGCCTCTCGATCTCACACCCCGGCTCCCGTCTTCTGAAACTAATTCTCCTAAGCAAAATCTCAGACTCTCTCTGTGCCTTTGCATGGCCCTTTGTGGCCCTACGTCAGCCTCTGCGTCTAGGCTACTAGATCACTCTCTACCTCTCTATGTTGATGATTCTCCGGCTAAGAAAATCTCTCTCTCTCTAGATTCTATCCCTGCCCCTCAACTACAAGAAATCTCCTCGATCAAATCTTCCTCCTGAGAACATCTCACTTTAGAAATTTGATCTCTTGATCTCTCGGTGTGTTTTCCAAATGACCCTCAAGCCTCTTCTTATATCTTTTTGTTGGACAACCAACGGCCTAGATTAACTCCTAATCAAAGGCTCAGATAATTTTGGCTTGATCTCTGTTTTCTTCTAGAAGTTACACCCACAATTAGATTAATACCCATTAATATTTTTAATTTCCAAAGTTTAGACTTAGGGGCCCATTAAAAATATTAATTATTTTAATAAAAACGTTTCTAGGTGAAATTTCCCAAAACGCTTTTTGGGTTCTTTGGAATACATGTGTCCAAGCCTCCGTGCAAAATTTGAGGCCTAGAGAACAACATCCAATGCTACCCCAAATCAACACTCCCTCTTAGCGAGGAATGTGCTCTAGCAATATACATTGTTGCATACTGCTCTGACTCTGAAGCATGATCCTTTGCGTTGTTGATGTTTGACATGTTGTCCACCAACTACTACACTACTACAACTATACTGTTGCTGACACTTCCACTGTCAACACTACATCTATACAACAGCTCCCTCTCAAGTGTTGCATTTGTGTTGTTGCTAGCACTGCCACTACATTGCAAATTGTTACTGCTACTCTATCAACAACGGAAAAACATCCAAAATTATTGAACTAACTGTGTTTAGTATGATACCACGTGAATGTTGAAGCCTAAATGTTGCTAGTCTCTGCACTGACCCTCTGAATCTACTGCATTGTTGTTGACCTCTGCTCTGTGCCATATGCACTGCTGCCAACTTTGCTCTGCATTGTTTAGTCTCTGACGCTCCTAGCCACTGCAATTGTCTCCCCGACACTCCTCGGCACCATCTGACACTAGTCCATCCTGCTACTTCTGATCTGGGCTCCTGTAGCAAGGAAATGATCCTAAAGGTGGACTCCTCAAGGATCCTGCCCATCTATAGCTCTTTCGAACTATACCGCTCTAAATCAGCCCACCTCCCTCCTGGAGGTATCTCGATTGTCATGGCAAACTCCTCCTCTTCGATCTTTGTGGGGGCAAACTTCGGATCGTGTTTCTCATCCTTGTCCTTCTTCTTGAGAGGACACTGAGTAGCATAGTGACCCATCTCACCACACCTGAAACACTTGATCTTCGAGACATTTTTCTTACGTCATCACTGCTCTTGCTGCAAAAGCTGCATTATCCTCCTCCTCCTTAGGCTTCGACCCACTGTTGTTGTTGCTTCCGTCAAGTTTGACCTTGACCAAGTCTCTCCTCAGCTCCTCTTGTTTTAGAGTTGCCCACATCTCATCCCAATTCGGCAATGCCGCTCTGCCCAGGATGCTCTAGACAAAGACTTGCCACTCATCTGAGACAGAATTAAGGGCTAGTCTAACCAACTCTGAATCCTGAGGTGTATGCCCCGCAGCAGACAACTCATCATAGCTTTCCTTCAGCTTCGTGAGGAATGAATCCACACAATCCCCCTTATGCATCTGAGCAAATCTCAGCTTCTGCTCTAAGTACATCTTATGTTGTTCAGAAGATCCCTGATATAACGTGGCCAAGGCATCCCACATCTCCTTAACAGTGCCTCTGCTAGCAACGTGACACACCACGTGATCCTTGACTCCATCCAAGATCGTCCTCTTGGCCTTCGCCATCTCTACCTTGTACTTCTTTAGCAGGTTTGGATCTACTGGTACAACCACCACGCTGTCGACGTATGTCTTAAGGGCATGCTCATCTAGAAGGAATGACATTCTAGCCTTCCAGATAACGTAGTTGGATGCTCCATCCAACCTGTCCTGATCCCTCAAGCCATTGGTTGCCATTTCTGCCAAAAAATAGAAAGTCGAATGACCTCCTCTCTCCTTTGTGTTATTGCTGGGCTAGCCTACACACTCCCTGTTGGAGCTAGTAGAATTGTTGCCCCTTGCTGCTACTCAGCTCTAGAGAATTCGAATTCCTTGGCTAGGAATTCTCTAAGGAAGAAATTCCCTCAGTTGTGCTTCTCCTCTTTCTTCTGACAATCTTCCACCCAACAAACTGCCTGCAAAAAAATCTGCGTCCCACCAGCTCTCCTCACGTTGAGGCTTCAGTGTTGCTCCCTCTGCCCCGACGAAAATTCAAACTGGAATTCCTTCCATATGTCGACTCACTCGGAGAGAGACTGCCTCAAAAATATGCCCTCGCTGCTTGGACTGCGCAAACCCTCTCGGGTTTCGAACTGCTTCCTCCTGTAGCTTTTTTGAACTCCCTTCTTCTACTCAGCGTTGGATCTACCAGCTATGCGCTTCTTGCTTCACCTGCAACTTTAGCACCATGTGAAAAATCCTCAACAAGAACCCCTACTACAGCGACTGATGATATTACTCCTATATGTTAAATTCCTTTAAACAAATTACTTGCATTTTCCTACGGCAAATATCATAATACATACACTGCAGCCTTCACTTAATTAAATATTATGTGGAAACAAGAGATTGAGCAAGAAATAAAATACAACACAATAGACAACATTATTTTTGGACAAATGTCCCTGGAAAAACCCAATGCGGGAAAACCGGTGTAACAGATCTAAGGGTTTATTATTATTAAGCAGTAGCAAAATCTGAATACATCTCTGGTTATTCAGTTATAGAGAGAAATACTGGCAGAAAGATATGTGAGATTACCTCACACAATCATTGAGAAAATCCTAGCTGATATGGATACTCAATGAAGTACCTCTAGCAGGCCCTACGCTGCTCTACGCAGTCCTCACGCAGTCTCTGCGTCAACCTCTCTAGGCTCTGCGTCACCCAGTTTGTTGATCGATTTGCTGCCCAGAGTCTCTACTCTCAGCCTCCTGGTCTCACACCTCGACTCCCGACTTCTGAAACTGATTCTCCTCAGCAAAATCTCAGACTCTCTCTCACCCTCTACGCTGCCTCTGCATGGCCCTTTGTGGCCCTTCATCAGCCTCTGCGTCTAGGCTACTGGATTCACTCTCTGCCTCTCTCTGTTGATGATTCTCCGACTGAGAAAATCTCTCTCTAGATGTTATCCCTACCCCTCAACTACAAGAAATCTCCTCTATGAGAACTTCTCACTTCAAAAATTCGATCTCTTGATCTCTCAGTGTGTTTTTCAAATGACCATCAAGCCTCTTCTTATATATTTTTTTGGACAACCAACGACCTAGATCAACTCCTAATCAAAGGCTCAGGTCATTTTGGCTTGATCTTCATCTTCTTCTAGAAGTTACACCCACAATTAGATTAATACCCATTAATATTTTTAATTTCCAAAGTTTAGACTTCGAGGCCCATTAAAAAATATTAATTATTTTAATAAAATCATTTCTAGGTGGAATTTCCCAAAAAGCTTTCTGGGTTCTTTGGAATACATGTGCCCAAGCCTCCCTGCAGAATTTGAGGCCTAACGGACATTCGATGCTACCCCAAATCAACAATCAGAAGTAACATGATGGACTATTGTCGGATGGTGAAGAGGAGTGTCGAGGAGACAGTTGCAGTGGCTAAGAGCGCCAGAGACTGGACATCGCAAAGCAGAGTTGGCAGCAATGCAGATGGCAAAGAGCAGAGGTCAACAGCAGCGCAGTAGATTCAGAGGGTCAGCGCAGAGGCTAACAGCAGTCAGGCTTCAACATTCACGTGTATCATACTGAGCACAGTTAGTTCAGTAATTTTGGATGTCTTTTCGTTGTTGATGGAGTAGCAGCAACAGTTTGCAATGCAGTGGCAGTTGGCAGTGGAAGTGCTAGCAGCAGAACAGATGTAGCACTTGAGAGGGAGATGTACAGATGCAATGTTGACTGATCCAGGTGGCTCCAGAGACACACACAAGACAAAGAGGACTCAAGAAAGCTCAAAAATCAAAGTGCTTGGATTATGCTCGAACCAAATTCATGTCGAAGATCTCGTCGTCGTGATCGCGGTGGTGTGAACGGTTCGTCAAACCGAGTCCGTATGCGAAAGTTAGAAGCAGTCAAAGTTGGGTTGACTTTTGCTCACTGGGCAAGCTTAAGGAGGCCACAATTTTGACTTTTCCGGTGGACGGAATCCAGCCAACTCCGGCCAGATTCTGAGCAAAATCCTGGCCTCGTTAAAAAGACTCCTTCGGCCTAAAATTCAAATTTTTGAACATGCCTTCTTAATTATATAAAAATAAACAAATAAATATTAAAAAAAAGAGGGCGATGGTGGGCCACCAACCCCACCACCCATGCCTCTCCATTAATCAAATGCATATTAAGGTGAGGCCGACGGGAGTTGAACCCGCCAGGCCACGTGGGTCGGGCCCCACCGGGCGGCCCCATAAAAATAACGCAGCCCATTAATATGCATACCACCAAATCTTATACGCCCAAAGATTGATACGAGGAGCGAAGGGAATTATGGGGGCGGACCGCACAATGCGGACCCGACCCCCTATTCAAAATTGTTTCAGTTAAACAACAAACTATAATATGTTTAAAAAAGGAGGGGTGGGGTTTGCCCACCCGATCCCTCCTCAACTATTTACCAATCTTACCAATGTGCCACAAAGAATTCGCTGGTTAATCCGCCCACGATTTTATAAATAAACCTATTTGCTCAATGCGCCCAGACAGATGGAGGAACCAGGAGTGGGCACGGATTTTGAGATAGAGGAGGCAGAGTCTTGGCACGCAGTGCGAGGCAGCGTTTTGTAGGAGGGGTGAAAATTGACTTTGTCAGATTTTGACAAATTTTATATGGTTTCAGCGCTTCTCGACGCCACGAACACAATGGTGATGTTCGTGTCTCCGTCAGAGTTTTGCATTTTTCGGCCATTTTCAGTATGAGGATGGAACCATGATTGCTGCAAAAACATGGAGCGGAACCATGATCCTTGCAATTTGCCTGAGGAGGTAATTTCTCCATGTCGGAATATAGTCAAGTTTACAGTCGTTTTTCATGGTTTTTTCGCAGGGATTGCAATGGCGAAGTCATATTCACCTTTGGAGTTACAGATTTCCAGTGCACCCATGGAGCAAAATCTTTGAGGAATCTAGGAGGAATCTAAAAGATTCCTTGAGCCCCAGATCCTCAACTTCTCAAAATTCAAAAATTGGACAGTCGATTTTGCACTATTCGACGTCATAAATATGACGGTGCGTTCAAATTTCTCATTCTCTCATTCTATTCTTCAGCCACTTTTCTAAGTGGAATGCAGGTGTCAACATCCATGTGCGAGCCGTCATGCGATTGATGTCGTGAGATCAATGGTCCAAACAGCGTCAGCAGTTTGACATTCGCTTCTTCAGATGGCCCTTGGTTGTGAGGTATATGCAGTGTGTTCATGTACTTCTTTTGCTATGCATTGCGCTGCACATATCCCTGTTTGATGTTGATGAGGGATCTTGTTTATTACTTGTTTTCATGACTTCTGCTTGATGTGACGCAGAATCGTCTATGTGATGTACTTGTTGTCATGATTCTTCATGTTGTGTTTTGAGATCCCTTTGTTGTGTTTTGATGGGATACTCAGGTTGTCGTCATGCATGTTTGCATTGAGATCCCTTTTATGCCATGTTGGCGGGATGCTCATCATGCATGAGTTTGTGTCATACTGATAGGAGTCTTTTGACTGAGAGTTCCTATAGCGAAACATCTCTTGGAGCCACTCCTGTGTGAGGGCACTTTTCCTTGTATGATAACAACATCACCTCTTATGTACATCACTATTGGCAGCGCTTAATGCAGCGGCCTACACCATCTTGACACCAGGGCCCGAAGACGTAGTCCCTCCTAAACGAACTTCGTTATCAACGGCTTATGTTTTCATGTGTTGATGAATTTCATGTTCCTCTTCTTTACAGCATGCAGATGTATTCATTTATGTTCTTTTAAAAATGCAATTTAACACATCACAAAAGTAAAAAGGTCTTAGAAGGGTCCTTCGTCACACCCGGACCTGGATCATTGATAGTGGCAGTGCCAACAACAGTACGGTTGCAACAGTAGTGTAGTAGTTGGTGGACAGCATGTCAAACATCAACAAGGCGTAGGACGATGCTTCAGAGTCAAAGCAGTGTGTAGCACCGTATATTTCTAGAGCACATTCCTCAATAAGAGGGAGTGTTGATTTGGGGTAGCATCGGATGTGTTCTAGGCCTCAAAATTCGCAGGAAGGCTTAGACACATGCATTCTCCAATACCCAAAAATCGTTTTGGGAAATTCCACCTGCAGACAGTTTTATTAAAATAATTAATTATTTTTAATGGGACCCCGAGTCTAAACTTAGGAAATTAAAATAATTAAAGGGTATTAATATAAAATGTGGGTGAAACTTCTCGAAGAAGGCAGAAATCAAGTCAATATGATCCTAGCCATTGAGTAGGATCTAAACTGGGTCGTTGATTGATCAACGAGAGGATTATAAGAGGAAGCTTGATGGGCACTTAGAGAACACAACGAGAGATCAAGAGATAGAATTTCTAAAGTGAGAAGTTCTCAAGAGGAAATTCTGATTGAGTAGATTTCTTGTAGTTGAGGGGCATGGATAGCATCTGGAGAGAGAGATTTTCTTAGCTAGAGAATCATCAGCAGAGAAAGGCAGTGAGTGATCCAGCAGCTCTCACGCAAAGGCTGACGTGGGGCCACGGCAACGCAGAGGGTGAGAGAGAGTCCGCAATTTTGCAGCAGAGTCAGTTTCAGACGTCGGGAGTTGAGGTGTGAGACTAGGAGGCAGAGAGCAATGACTCCAGGCAGCAAATCGATCAGCTGGCTGGGTGACGCAGTGCCTAGAGGGGTTGACGTAGGGACTACGTGAGGGTTGCGCAAAGGCAACGCAAATCTTGCCAGAGGCACCTCATCCAGTGACTGGATCAGCCAGGATTTTTCTCAGTGATCGTGTGAGGTAATCTCACAAATCTTTTTGCCACTGTTTCTCTCTCTATAACTGAATAACCCGTGAGGTATTCAAAGATGTATTCAAAATTTGCTACTGCTTCATAATAATAAAACCCTCAGATCTGTTGCATCGGTTTTCCCGCATTGGGTTTTTCCAGGGGCATTTGCCCAAAAATAATGGTGTTATTGTGTTGTATTTTCTTTCTTGCTCAGTCTCTTGTTTCTGCATATAAATTAATTAAGTGAAGGCTGCAGTGTATGTATTTCAATATTTGTCGTAGGAAACTGCAAATAACTTGTTCATGTAAATCTAACAATTAGGAGAAATATCACCAGTTGTTGCAGTAGGTATTCCAGTTCAGGAATTTTCACACCAACCCCATGAGAAATGTAAGCACCAATCAGGGTTGCCTGTTAGATCCCTTTTTCATACATTTTAAAACTCAGATCCGCAGGGGTTCTTGTCTATACATTTTTTCTTGATTTCAAATATAATTTGTTTCTCCTCAAGCTCTCGTTTGCTTCTGTCTATCAATCCCTGCTCTATATCTTCGGCTTTGTTTTACCAACGGTCCTTATATGTTATTCCTCTATTATGTATTTATAGACACTATTTCCTTGGAGGCCATATTTTGTTTCTTTCCTTTACAACTCATAATTCAAATAATATTTTAGCATATCACACTTACAGATTTCACAGCATACTCCACACTCAGATTAAAAAAACTTCACATGTTTTCATTGGATTTCATTTCCAGACTTCTTTGGTACTTTGCATGCCAGAACTATTACAAATGATTGTTTATCGCACAACAAAGCCACAACTACATCAATCAACAACATATACAAAAATCTGATCTTGATCCATGTTTTCTCTCTATTACACTTTAGATTGGATGGCTTCATAGGTATTTCTTGACTTATCCTCTAACCTTTTCTAGGATCATACCTCTTTCATTGACTTCATTTCTCGGGCTCTTTCAACTTTCAGTCACGCACAATTCCTTTTTACTTTTATGTATCTCTCGTTCTTTACACAACCAAACTGAACAGATATTCGTTCTCTTATCGCAAGACCTCCTTCTGTCCACGGCACAATCACAACTACAATGATTCCAACATTTTTTGGTGCATTTATACTTTACTACAACAACAAAACCTGGAAAGGCCAACACTTCATGGAGGACCATCCGGAAAACATGGAATATTCATTTTATTTCTAGCACTGGAAATTTGGTTCGGAGGACCCAGATAAGATTTAAGTTAATGGCTCCTTAGCTCCTCGGGGGCTTAACTTTACTTCTGCGAAACCACAAGATATAATTGACTTAAACAAGCATCTTAACAAATCAGAATCCAAGTCCACGTATAGTACTAGACCCCGGATATTTCGTTTACCCAGATTGCTTAATACAAACTCCAGCTCCAGGGGCTCCATTGTCACCCCATATGTTTGAGTGATGGGACCACATTTTTAATGACTAATTCACATGTTCATTGTATCTGGCATTCGACTCTTCAGCGCTTGGCAGTGTTATTTTCATGGGTAGATCCCCAAATGCCAAGATACCTTTTCGACTATATACGAAACCTTGACTCAATGGAGATTTGACTTCTTTGCTTCACTCATATCTGAATCTAAACTTAAGCTTTAACATGCTAATTCGCTCCACACTCAAAGACCTAAATAGTCAAATAACTCCTCACACGGAAACGCAACCACACCAAAAACTTGACCAACTCTCTCAATCTGGGTCCAAGCTTAACACTGCATACTTGTTTGCTACAACCCCATAGGGGCGGATGCCCGGATAAACTATACAACCTCGGATGTAAGGGACCACAATGGTTCCTCCCTTCTTGAGCTGCCATTTGGAAAAACAATACAATTTGTCAACCACTTCGAGAAAATTGAAAAAAAAAAGGAAAACTCTGCCAAACCAGTCCCTAGCGTGAATCCCAAAACTTAAGAAGCTACCACGTCAAAACTTTCAGAACCAATTAGGGCTTGCCACGTGGTTCTCTTGCCATGTCATCTCTACCATGTCACCACCACATCATCTACCAAGACAACACATTGCCATGTGCCATTCTCTGTTTTTGCCACATGTCATCTGTCATGTGTCCAATTGTCCACCAAAAAGTGTCAAAAATGAGTGCCACATGTCATCACCTTCAACTACCACATCAATAATTTCTACCACTGGGCACCACCTGCCATCCCACCTGTATCGCCATGTCAGCTGGGGTGCACTTGCTAGCTAAGGCATAGAAATTTGAAACTAGGTCTTTTTTATGATGTTACTTTGGTGCACCCCCGAATATCCAGAAGCAACCAATGCATCCATATATATCTAGTATCCAGTTGTGAAGCCAATTGGGTGTGCGGCAAAGGGCTTGTTGTTGCACAAACTAGCAAGCCTAGTAAATAGGCTAAAGCTAGAGAGCACAACAACACTTTGGGACAAAGGCCCACTGTCACCACAACCTATGTCCCAAAGTGTTGTTTTTCCCTATAGCTTTACCCTATTTACTAGGCATGTTAGTTTGTGTAGCAACATTATTGGTGTTGTTGTCAGGGACATGAGACATGTGTCTTGTTCTTCTACGACATCACTAATATATCATATTTTGGGTGTCTCCATTGGAAGAAGAAGCCCTAGCTCTTCATTAAACTTCAAAGGCAATGCTTGTACGGTGAAGCAAGCATCTATCAAGGCATCTCTAAATTCACCATGGCGACTCCTACATGATTTATATGTGTATCCTAATAGGATGTCTTTCTTTGATGTATTTGATGTATTTCCTGCCTTGGACATCGCTAGCAATCCTAGACACCCTAATCATGTCACCTAAAATACCATACGTGGGACACCCAAGTTTGATGGTGATCCACTTTCTGCGATTAAACATGTAGTGAGATTTGTTGCATATACCTCAAAGGTTGAAGTGGTTCACCAAGATGTTCTCGTAATCTTATTCATGAGATCCCTCTCATAACTCATGGCTACATAATTTCAAACCTGGTGTTGAAATGTGTAATCATGTCACTTAAAATACCAGAAGTGGGACACCCAAGTTTGATGGTGATCCACTTTCTGCGATTAAACATGTAGTGAGATTTTTTGCATATACCTCAAAGGTTGAAGTGGTTCACCAAGATGTTCTCGTAATCTTATTCATGAGATCCCTCTCATAACTCATGGCTACATAATTTCAAACCTGGTGTTGAAAGGTTGAAGTGGTTCACCAAGATGTTCTCGTAATCTTATTCATGAGATCCCTCTCATAACTCATGGCTACATAATTTCAAACTTGGTGTTGAAATGTGTGACTAGGTTCGATGTTCATAAATATGAAATGTACTCTTGATTCTTGTATATTGTAAAAAGAAAGAAAAATTATTATTGTTACTTTTGTAGCATGGGTTTCATGCTCAAGGTCATTTTATTTAGAGGTCAAACACCCATTGAGTGCCTCTAGAGTTTGTCCTAGTGTCAAGAAGTCAATAGTCATTGTCATATGAAGAAGACCCCATTGGGCACATTGTAACCAGTGTTCCACGGGGACGCATCCCCCTACCTAGGAATCGTGATTCCTCGCTCCCTCGCGCTGTGGGATTTGGGGTCATCTGGGGGTTGTTTCCTGATGCTCCCAAAAAAAGAGTACACACGAAAACACCAAAGGGAGTCGTTTCCTCAAAAAACGGGGTTGTTTCCTCAAAACAAGGGGTCGATTATGAGCTCAAAACCCAAGTAATATTATTTACATTTATTCAATTTATTCCCCTCTTACAATCTTGGACGCAATGATCTAAGACAACAAATTCTATTGTTCAAATTTTATTTGGTATTTTGCAGGCGTTTGGTTCATGGATTGTCACTTGGAGGTTCTATTAGGTCCCTATAATACTAGTTATTCCCCCATTACTATTGTCATTGTAGCCCTTATTGTTAGTATTGTGCCCCTATTGTCCCCATATTGTTATTATTGTGCCCCATAGAAGCCACTATTGTTATTTTTGTGCCCTTATATTATTATTGTTATGTCGACTTTGATTATATTGTGCCCTTGGACTCCTATATAGAAAGGAGGTTTTGTCATTTGTATCATCCAAGAATTGTTCATTTGTATAATGTAAAGGAGGTTGCCCCCTCGAAGAGGTTGATTTTGAAGTCGTTGATCTATCTTTTTTTCTATTTTGTGAGTTGGTTACATAACATTTGGTATCAGAGATTTGAATTCTAGGGTTTTGTTGCTCCAAACAAGTTATCGCGGAATTTCCGCTATAACTTGTTTTCTACGACATTTCAGACGCTGAAATTAAAACCCATTTGAGCCAAAATCTCAATGAACCTTGGGTCCGAATTTCAGATTTTTTCTCGCTATATTTTCGCAGATAGGATTCAAGGAAGCTAGGGTTTTTGCAGACTCCCAAATTATATCTCAAACACGTGACCTGGGGAAAATCGTCATAAATTTCTCTCTGAGCATCAAATTGAAATTTGGTAAAAATTTACAGAAAGAGGACGGCCTGTAGTTTTCTATGTACCGGTTTCAGGTCCTAAGGTTGAAATAGTGAAACGTGGCACTTCGTAAAAGTTTGCTCTACTGAACCAGTCTATAATTAGGTCATCGTGGGAGATTTGGCATAACTTTTCCTTGGAGAATCCAATCTTGATCAGACTTGTGGGGTTGGAAAGAGGACTCAGAGGGCTACTGCAGGACACGATTTCAAACTTTGAATATCCCAAATTACAGAGACACAACAAATTCAATATCAATCTCCTACAAAGTGAAAAAAGGTGTGTGCTTTTTTTTTTTTTTAATTTTGCATAAGTTTGTATTGAAATTTTTGTTTGAAGGAATTCAAAGGGCATAGTGAAACATAATTATCATTAATTGATGCCCCGAAAAAAAAATGGAAACACCTAGTAAGCAACCCGAAATCTGTAGCATGACTCATGAAGAAGAAGAAGAAATGCAACATGATATATCAAAATTACAAGCCCAAGTGCAACAAAATTCACTCTCACAAAAAGTAACAGAAGCTAAGATGGATGGTTTAAAGAAAAGTGTGGAAGCTAAGATGGATGGTTTAAAGAAAGGCGTGGAAGCTAAGATGAATGGTATAGAAGAAACACTTAAAGGCAACATGGAAGATTTGAAGACAGATTTGACAAAATTGCTACAATAAATGTTTACTAATGGCGAAAGGGTAGTAAAGGAAATTCATGATGAGAACAAAAGAAATGTTAATCATGATTTCATAGACTCTAACGTTGGATTGAAGATCCACATGTTCCAAAGATCAATATGAGGAAGTTTGATGGAAAGAATCTCGTAACATGGATATTACAGATGGAGCAATATTTCGATCTCCATAATGTGCAAAACACACAAAAGGTACGCATTGCAACATTATATTTGGAACCAAATCAGTTTGTATGGTATCGATGGCTTTGCTCTCGTAAATAAATTGTCAGTTGGCCAATTTTTACGGAAGAAATGATAGCACATTATGAGGATACAAAAAGCTACACCTTTTTTAACCAATTGATAAATCTCAAACAAAAAGGTTCAATGATGGAGCACATTGAGGACTTCCAAAAATTGAATATAAGGGTAAAAGATATTCCAGAGGAGCATAGGATTGATGTGTTCATGGGGACTTTAAAGGATAACGTCCAACATGAGGTTCGTCTTTGGGAACCTGGTTCATTGGAGAAGGCATTCAGGTTGGCAAGAAAAATGGAAAGCAAAATTAAGGCAACAAGGAAGCCTACCACTCACAACTATAAAGATGGAAGTATTGTTGCTCCGAGCCTTCCACAACCTACAAGGATGACACCACAACAATTGTAAGAAAAAAAATCAAGAGGACTTTGTTACAATTGTGATAGCAAATACACTGAAGGTCATAAGTGTGTTGAGAAGAAATTATTTTACATAGATTGTGAAGAGAAGGAAGAAAAGGAACAAGAAATTGTTGACACCTAATCCTCTGCGATTGGGTGAATTCGGAATGTGAACAGTCATCAGAAGATGAACTGAGCAGTCACATCCTTTGTATATAACAATAGCTACCTAATGAAATAAATCGAATCAGTTTTCTGCCAAACTGGAGTTACTCCTGGCCTGACATGGTATCAGAGCCAGCTCCTTTTTTAGCTCTTGTGTCTTGTAACTTCCTTGTCTGATTGAGTGCCTGCGCTCTGCTCCATATTCCATTACCTGCGCCCTGCTCCATACAGTACGATGCCCATATATTCGTTGGTGTCAGTTGCCTGACATTTTCTGTCAAGCCTACCTACTCCATTGACTGCTGCTACGTTACTCTGTTGCGTTTGGCTCTCATACGCTCATACGCTGCTATGTCCACCTCAACCCTGCTGCAACTCCATGTGTTGTGTCTCCTTGACTGTTCAAAACTGCGCAGAGGTCTTGCGTTTTAACCAGCGCTTGTACTATGGCTGTTTTGAAACGATGTCACATTGTTTTGAAAGCATATACGTTGGCTTTAGAAACGCTGCAATTGCATAATATTTCTGGCGTCGCCTGAGATGTTAATAAAGAGTTCGAGAGTCCCCTCGTTTAACGAACTTCTGTTTTTACCTCTGTAAAGAACCGCTGTATTTTTCGATTCCTGCGACTATCGTTGTTCCCTTTCCATAATCCTTCTACCTGGAGACTTGCGTTCGAACGCCATTGTTGTGTGGCTAAACGAGATAAGGCGCATCCAAAGAGGCCGAGCTCCCGAAGGAAGAAGCACTGCCACTGCACAATCTTAAGAGACCACGCACCGCTGCTCCTCAGAGAAATCATCACGCCTGCGTGCTTCATTGTTTGGTAATGTAATATGTAATATTTTTTAATGGGCGTATAATGGGCGTATATTACATGTGAAATTTAATGGGCATATATTACATTTAAAGCGTTGAAGTAATATGTAATATTTTGTAATGGGCATATATTACATTTAAAGCATTGATGTAATATGTAATATTTTGTAATGGGCATATATTACATTTAAAGCGTTGATGTAATATGTAATATTTTGTAATGGGCATATATTACATTTAAAAGGTTGAAGTGATATGTAATATTTTTAATGGGCGTATATTACTTTTAAAAGGTTGAAGTGATATGTAATACGTAATATTTGAAATGTTGGATGCTTTTATATCAAACATTGGAGGGATTTGAAGAAAATAAATTTGGAGAAAATATGTTGCATAAAGTTGTAGCTTGAAGTATTGACGTACATATTGGTATATGAGGAAGAGATTTGAAATATTTTGAGAATGCCCTTTTGAGTACAATTTCACTGTATATCAGCAGAAGTATTTTTTCTATCAGCAGAAGTATTTTTTACAGAATGCATTCAATCATCTCTATGGTAGGAATAGTTCTCACTGGCAAGGAGAACTATCCTGAATGGTCCCGGATGATAAAACACACCCTCATCTTCAATGAGTTGTGGAAAGGAGTGTGTGTCGAAGAAAGAGACAATGACCCAGTACAGCCTACCTCAGACAAAGAGCTCGTCATTTGGGAAAACAAGAACAGTAAAGCCTATGCATTAATCACAACATCTGTAAATGAAGAGGTGAGTCGCGATATTTCATCATATTCAACTGCCTTTGAAGCTTTACAAAAGCTGAAAGAACTCTATGACTCACATTCTGCACTTGAAGTTGTTCAGCTCATGATTAAACTCTTCACTCTTGAACTGAAAAATAATGGTCATCTTGCTCTTGCATCTGAAGTAAAGTCTATAATGCATGATATCAAATCCACTAAGGTTGAGCTAGATATCCCTCTTATTGCTTTTCTCAAGGCACTCTATCCTACTTACTCCAATTATCTTGAGTCTTTACAAGCAAATGGAAATCTTAAAGATATAGCCTTTGACTCTCTTGTGAAAAAGTTTGTTGAAAGAGAGAAAGTCTTTGGAAAGAAGACAGTCCCTGAATCTTCTGAAGAGACTGTGTGCCTTGCTCATAAAGAAAAGCATCCTGCTCAAGATTCTACAAGAGGAAGAGGTGGACGAAGAGGAAGAGGAAGATATTTCAGAGGCAGGGGGGCCAGACATTCTCAAGGAGAAAAGGCAGATCTGCATTGCATTCGCTGCAAAAGAAATGGATCACATGATGCTTCTACATGCAAGCTACCATGGGACAAAATTGAGCAGAAAAGAAACCAGCAGAAAGGTAAAACTGATGATACAGACAAAGGTAAAGCACCTGAATCCGCTCACTATATTGAAGCACAATGTAACATTGGAGTAAATGAAGATTTGTTTAATGCTTCACTTGCTTCTTCGAAAAATGATTGGTTGCTTGATTCAGGAGCAACTTGTCACATGACTCATAGAAAAGATTTTTTTGAAAATTTCACTGACAATGTTGATGGAGCAGTATACTTTGCAGATCAGTCAAAAATCAAGCCATCAGGGCTTGGCACAATCAGACTTAAACTGCCTGGTCTTCCAGACTTTCTTCTGGATCATGTTCTATATCTCCCACAGCTCAAAAGAAACTTGTTGTCCTTGGTCCACATCCACCAGCAAGGTCACTCCATTCATATGTTTGATGGCAAGCTTGAGGTAAGAAAAGCATCTGACCACTCACTTGTCATGAGGGGAATAGAAGAAGAAAGGCTTCTCAAACTGCAAGGAACCTCTGCTCATGCACAACATTTCTCATATATTTCTCATCATGAAGAAGGTACACTTCCATCAAGTTTATTATGGCATGCTAGATTTGGACATTTAAACTATGACAGTCTCCGCTTATTTAAGAAAAATGGTGTTGCTGGTTTGCCTACAATTCCTAGGAAACATAAGCAATGTGATGCTTGCATTCTAGGAAAGCATAGTAAGCAGTCTTTTCATGATTCACATTCAAGAGCACATAGGAAGCTTGAACTCATTCATTCAGATTTATGTGGTCCAATGCCTGTCCCTTCTGCAAATGGAAATAAATATATCATGACATTTATTGATGATTACACCAGAATGTGTTGGGTTTATTTATTGAAGAACAAATCTGATGCCTTTCAAACATTAAAGAATTTTCATAAATGGATTGAAAATGATGCACAATCTCATATTGGGTCTATTCGCACTGATAATGGAAAAGAATATACATCAAATGAATTTGAAAACTATCTTCGCCAACATGGGATCAAACATCAAACAACTGTGCCTTATAATCCCCAACAGAATGGTGTAGCTGAAAGAATGAATAGAACAATCTTGAATATGGTACGATCCATGCTTTTCTTCAAAAATGTAAAGATAATGTTTTGGGTTGATGCTGTTCTATGTGTTGCATATATAAAGAATAGATGTCCATCTAATGCTATAAGAAACAAGACTCCTTATGAATTGTGGTATGGACATGTTCCTTCGGTAAAACATCTCAGGGTCTTTGGTTCCACCTGTTATGCTTTGATACCAAAGGTTCATAAACAAACTTGGTGCTAGAAGTCGTAAGTGTATCTTCCTGGGGTATTCAAACACCTCCAAAGCATACCGCCTCTATGATGAAGTAAATAAAAAAGTTTATTGTATCTAGAGATGTAATTTTTCTTGAATCATCCAAATCTGACAATGTTGTTGAGCGACAACTTGATCGCTTGGATAGCTTCGCAAAAACGAAATCATTTCAAGAATTTGATAATCAGATTCCACATCTTGAAGGGGGGATTCCTATTCTAGATCAACATGTGGAATCTTCTTCTGAAGAACACTCTCCCCCGAATGAAACTCCAACAACGGATGATGCTTTAAGCGATGTAATTGATAGAATTGGGAGACTCAATCTTGATTCAGTCCCAACTCAATCAACAGAGAAGCCTGGACCATCTCAGAAAGGTCCCCCAAAGTAGCTGACGAAGACACTTGAAAGTGTTCATCTTGATGAAATTGGAAAAACAGGAACCAGAAATTCAAACCGACAAAATGGAGGTGATGTAGATGACTCTAATTCACCTGTTGATATGGATGTTTCTTATGATTGTGAATTGAGCTTGTCTACAGATTTTGAACCAACTTCCTTCCAAGAAGCTGCTTCTCATGATGAATGGAAAGAAGCAATGCAAAAGAAGTATGATGCCCTCATAAAGAACGGCACTTGGAAGCTGGTTGATCCTCCATTTGGAACCAAACCAATTGGCTGCAGGTGGGTCTACAAGAACAAGTACAAAGCTGACGGCTCACTTGACAAGCACAAAGCTAGGCTTGTGGCAAAAGGTTTTGCACAGAAGGAAGGGGTCGATTATGAGGAAACTTTTGCCCCCACGGCAAAATGGGCCACTATCCGGACACTCTTTGCACTAGCAGCTCAGAACGGTTGGAAAGTCCATCAAATGGATGTAAAAACTGCCTTCTTGAATGGAGATCTAAAAGAGAATGTTTTTATGTCCCAGCCTAAAGGATTTGCTGTGAAAGGACATGAACATAAAGTATGCAAACTTGTGAAGTCCTTGTATGGCCTCAAACAAGCACCGCGACCCTGGTATGAAAAACTACTGAGCATCTTCTGAAACTCAACTTCAATCATTTTGATCTTGATGATGCAACTTTATTTGTCAAAAAAATTGGCAAAACAGTTGTATATCTTGTGGTATATGTAGATGATCTTTTAATGGCAAGGAACAATGAAAGCTACATTGCATCCATAAAGAAGGAATTGGGGAAAAGTTTTGAAATGACTAATTTGGGCTATGTTCATTACTATTTTGGCATTGAAGTAACCCAACATCCAAAATCCATATTTCTTTCTCAAAAGAAATACATTGGAGATTTGTTAAACAGATTTGGCATGACAGAGTGCAATCCTCTTTCTACTCCAATGGAACAAAACTTAAAGCTCACATCTATTGAAGGAAAGGAATTTGAGGATGCAACAAAGTATAGACAGCTTGTAGGAAGTCTCATCTACCTCACTACTACCAGACCAGACATTTCATTTGCTGTTGGAATCCTCTCCAGGTTTATGCAAAAGCCTTGTGAGGGACATTGGTCTGTGGCAAAAAGAGTTCTAAGGTACTTGAAGGGAACTCAAGACCTTGGAATCGAGTATACACAGGTGGACGACTTCAGCTTGGTTGGATACTCTGATTCAGACTTCGATGGAGACAAAGAAACTGGGGTATCTACTTCAGGATATGCTATGAGTCTTGGATCAGGAGCTGTCTCCTGGAGATCACGCAAACAATCAGTTCCAGCAGATTCCACAACAGAAGCAGAATACGTGGCAGCAGCTGAAGCAACGAAAGAAATTGTGTGGCTCAGGAAAATTCTTGAAGATTTGCAAGTAAAACAAGTACAATCAACTCCACTCATGATTGACAACACCTCTGCAATAAAGTTGGCCAAGAACCCAAAGTTCCATGATCGTACAAAGCACATCAATACTAGATATCATCTGATCCGACATCATGTTGAGGCCAAAACAATCCATCTCCGTCATTGTTCCACAAATGAGCAAATTGCAGACATCTTCACCAAAGCGCTTGGAAGAGAAAAGCTTGAAAGATTCAGAAGGATGCTTGGACTCACCAACATCCCTTCAGATTAAGGGGGGAGAATGTTGACACCTAATCCTCTGCGATTGGGTGAATTTGGAATGTGAACAGTCATCAGAAGATGAACTGAGCAGTCATATCCTTTGTATATAACAATAGCTACCTAATGAAATAAATCGAATCAGTTTTCTGCCAAACTGGAGTTACTCCTGGCCTGACAGAAACGTCAAAAGAAGAAGATATACAATAGAAACAAACCCTAGAGAAAGAGGAAATGAATCCGACCATATCTTGTAATGCATTGATCGGAATTACCACTCCTCAAACTATCAAGATAGAAGGACATATCAAGAAGAAAAAGGTAATAGTGTTGATTGATTCTGACAGTACCCATAATTTTATTCATTGTAAGATAGCCAAGGAATTGAATTGCTTCCTATATCGAGCACCAGAGTGTCAAGTGATGGTTGCAAGTGGACGAACCATAAATTGCTCTGTAAAGTGCCATCATATCAAGCTATCCATGGGAGAATATGTATTGAATAGCCCAATGCTTTCCATTCCAATGGGTGGTGTTGATGTTGTACTAAGAGTCCAATGGCTACAATCCTTGGGTACAATATCTTTTAATTTCTAAGAATTTTTCATGAATTTTTTTTCGGAAGGAAAGAAAGTTGAATTAAGGGGTATCGCAGGGAAACCGGGAAAGATAATCAACGCTAACGAAACAACAAATCTTTTAAAGAAAGAATAACAAGGCGTAATTGCACAATTATGTTTGCTAAAGGCTCCCACATCGAAATCATCTATTTCTCCAGATCTCCAAAAAGTCTTGGACAATCATTTCAAGGTATTTGAGACTCCCAAAGGCCTCCCACCTATTCGTGATCATGATCATGCTATTCATTTGATTTCAGGAAGTGCTCCTCCAAACATCAAACCTTACAGATATCCCTATGCCCAAAAGAGTGAAATTGAACGTATGGTTGCAGAAATGCTATAGTTTGGTATAATTCAACCTAGTCAAAGTTCTTTCTCTGCTCCAGTAGTATTGGTGCACAAGAAGGATGGATCATGGTGCATGTGTCCGAATTATAGGGAGCTCAACAAGCTCACTATTAAAGATAAATTTCTCATTCATGTCATTGATGAATTATTGGATGAATTGCATCGATCAATTTACTTCACCAAGTTGGATCTTCGTTCAGGATATCATCAAATCAGAATGAAGACTGAAGACATTCTGAAAACAGCATTTAGAACTCATGAGGGTCATTATGAATTTTTGGTCGTGTCTTTTGGCCTTACCAATGCACCTTCTACATTTCAAGGTTTGATGAATTCCATTTTCAAACCCATCCTTAGAAATTTTTTGTTAGTATTTTTTGATGATATATTAATCTACAGCAAGTCTTGGAAGGATCATGTTCAACATGTTGACAAGGTGCTCAAACTATTGGAGGAGAAACAATTATATGCAAAAAGCTCCAAATGTTTCTTTGGAGTACAAGAGGTAGAATATTTTAGTCATATTGTATCTCATGAAGGTGTTAAGGTAGACCCTAGCAAAATTAAAGCCATTAAGGAATGGAAAATCCCCACATCCATAAAGCATCTATGAAGATTTCTCGTGTTGACAGGGTATTATAGCAAGTTTGTTAAGAATTATGGGAGAATAACAGCGCCTCTAACAACATTATTGAAAAAATATGCATCTTCATGGACTCCAGAAGCAACGAAGGCCTTTGAACATCTTAAAGAGGCAATGTGCCAAGCACCAATCTTAGCTACGCCGGACTTCACAAAAACCTTTATTGTGGAATGTGATGCCTCAGGAAATGGAATTGGTGTTGTTTTAATACAAGAAGAAAGACCCATTGCTTTCGAAAGTCGTCCAATCAAAGAAAAGTATTTACACAAAGCTATTTATGAGAAGGAAATGTTGGCAATACTACATGCACTTAAGAAATGGCAACCCTACCTAATGGGAACACACTTCAAGGTAAAAACGGATCATGGGGATTGAAAATGGCATGGGTTGTGCTAGATGGAAATACCCCAAAACAATCTCTGCCTCCTCCTCCTTTGGATATTCCAGCTTGCTAGCTCTCAATACACCATCGATGCTTCTACTGACCACTCAAACACGCTGATATTTATGTAAACATATATGTACGAGGATTTAATCTAAGTAGTTAAAAGTGATAGACAGTTAATTTTCTCAGATCATGGATAGGAAAGGACCCTATATTAGTGCAGCAACGATGTTGTGTCCCAAATTTGTCAATATTGACTTGATGACGTGAATAATAATACTGATTTTGTTCTGACTTTCCCATTCTCATGGTTGTGAGCCGCAATACATGTCGTTTCATGGAACAAAATTTATGTAAATGCTAACCCCCGTTTCTAGTAGGGAAACTTGTACGATCTAGCTTGGAAACAACATGGATCTGTATTAGTCTCGTTTCAATTTTTTGGAAATGTGCAATTTTCGGTCGAAAGCGGGTCCTTGGCATTTTACGGGTTTTTAAAAACTTTTTTGAAATTATGATTCTGTATCACGAAAATCATGATACAAATTTGAAAATCGTGATACAAATCATGGATTTTTGGAACGGATCCGATTTTGAAAGCTCGTCAAGTCGGGAACGGTCGGGCATTTTTACTAATCGTCGGGAATGGACAATTTTTTTTAAGGGTTGTCTAATTGAATTTCTTAATTGTCGGTGGAGTAAAATGGTGTTTAACATAAAACCTAACCCGCCTCATTTCCATTGTGATCAAAATCCATTGTTCAAGTTGCCACGCTTGTTGGAAAATTGAGATGTTGGCCGAGTAAGTTTGTTGGACACACTGACAGCCGCTTGGCACTTGTTGGAGGTTGGACTCTGGAGTCGTGACACTAGACAGTCGTCTGGAGATTGGAACTTGGAGCCATTTGTCCACCATCCAACTTCCATTTCTAGGCAACTTGCAACTTGCAAGCATTGAGCAGATGTCGGACAAGGTAAGTAAAGAAGTTAGGGGAAGGAAATGAGAGCTTGTGCACCTTGTAGCCAGTTCAAATCTAGTGATAGGAAGTCGATAATTATATTCCATGTTTGTTGGTATAAAGACCTTTAAATTTTATTTCATTGTTTTGTTTGAGCACCTCAGCATCGACAAAGGTATCACCATTGTAGAGCTACAGTGGCATACGGCTTTGGAAAAATGGTCATTTTCATTCTTTGTGAAAAATTACAACTACAATATGTGAAACACGTAGGTTTTTTCAACATCAATTGATTTACCATTAATTTGTTGCCTTCTGACAGACCCTCATGGTTTGAGTGACATAGGTTGATAAGTGGGCAGTTTACAACTTTACAGTTTACACATACAACCTGCTTATATCATGTCTCTCAGCATGACTTCAAATTATTTAGGGACAGCTGATAAAATTGGAACTTAGATCGATATTGCAAGTGACACTATTGTTATAACTTGAAAAATAAGAACATATTGGCTCCTCTTGGTGTCCTCTATTGAGATAGGATTTTGAGATTTCATCTCTTCACACAATCTAATTTGCCACTACACATTTGCGTCCAACAATGCATAATGCTCTAGCTTATGAACTTATATAGCAATTGTTACATGTACATAGAACTTGCTTCATGAATCTAGGCAGATGTCGCAAATGAAAAACTTTGATTTGAAGCCAATCATTATAAAAACTTAAAAGTAAAAGGTTGATTGGAGAACTTGCTTTATGAATCTTGCATATGTTACATCTAAACAGCTTAGATTTGAACCCAATCATTATAAAAATAAATGAGTTGGTTGGACTGTAGTTATCAGGTCAAATTAAAGTTTGGTTATTAGAGGCTTATATTCAAATGTCAGAAAAGTTGATTAGTATATCCCGAAGACATGGGCCAAGTTTCATTCTCATCATTGTAGGACTATTGCTTTTCAAGTGGAAATTCCCAAAGATTAAAATTTAATACATGGGAACTTATGTTGGAACTATGTTTTGCAAAAATAATAAAGTCAATGGCAACCTGGAAAACTTTTAAATTTTGCAAGGGTTTGAGACATTGAGTTTGAATTTGTAATCGTCAAATTTATTTTGCAATTCCATTTACATCATCATCATGGCAACTTCAAGTTCAGTGATTCGTGAGGCAAAGGAACATGAAATTGAATATGTCTCTATTTCTAAAGTTGATCCAAAGTCACCATTTTGGAAATATATAATTGTTGTAGGGAAGATCTAAGGAGGGGGATCATTGGCATGGGTTTGCAATGAGTGTCAAAAGGAGTTTAAGGGATCATACCCGCGGGTTAAAGTACATTTACTTGGGTTAAGAGGCAATGGGATTCGAATATGCACTAACCCACCTAAAGAGAATGGGACATAGGGAAAAGGTTTAAGCAAGGAAAGATCAAAGGAATAGGCCTTTGATCAATGTGATTGCTCAGAGCCCAGAGTGGGCAATGTTTTTGAAGGCAGTGGATTGTGAGGGGCAGATGAAAGATTCTCAATTCATTGTTGACATCTTGGTTGAAACAATTGAATTGGTGGGAGCAGAAAATGTTGTCCAAGTAATAAGTAACAATGCAACAGTGTGTAGAGCAGCAAGCTTAATTATTGAAGGCAAATATCAGCACATCTTTTGGACCCCTTGTGTTGAATATTCATTGAACCTCATGTTGAGCAAGATGGGGAAGCAAATTGAGTGGATTCGAATTATTTTTGAAAAGGCAAAAGAAATTCAAGTCTGCATCACAAACCACCACCAAGGCATCTACAAAAAATTCATGAAGTTGGAGCTCCCTAAGGTACATAAACTTTAAAGTTTATTTCATAAATTCTAATTTCTATGATTCTAAATTCAAATATGTAAATTGGATTCTCAAATGTCATGATTCGTGAATCATAACAGTTATTCAATCAAATTATGATTTTTAATTTATTGAATCATTGAATTTGGCACTTGCAGGTTGTCGAGACTCCTTTTGCTTCTCACATCATAGTCTTAACAAGGCTTATGCAAGTGAAAGAAGCATTACAATCAATGGTATGTAGATCTCTTTGGAATCAATGGAGGCAATCCCAATTTGATAGAGCACAAGCAGATCTCTTTGGAATCAATGGAGGCAATCCCAATTTGATAGAGCACAAGCAGTGAAAAGGTTGGTTGTTGATGATGAATGGTGGGATAGCGTGGAGTACCTCTTGGTATTTACTAAGCTAATTGTGGATTTGCTCCGCCTGTTAGACACAAATATGCCTAATTTGGGAGAGGTGTATGAGGACATTGATTCCATGAAAGAGAAGATAAGGGTGGTTATAAATGCCAAGGAGAAGGACACAGATGAATTCTTTTACAGAGAAGTAAAAGAATATTGACCAAAAGGTGGAACAAGATGACCGCCCCGTTGCACCTTTTGGCCTATGCAGTGAATCCAAAATATTATGTTGCAGAGTTACTAAGTGATCCAAAGAGAACCACACCAAACAAAGACCTAGAAGTCTCACAAGGATTTAAAAAAGCTTTTAGAAAGCTTTTTGTAAATCTTGAAATTGGGATTCAGATTTTGCTCATTTCGTGGGATCAAAGGGAAGCATTATAATCAATGGTATGCAATTCTCTTTGGAATCAATGGAGGCAATATCAATTTGATGGAGCACAAGCAGTGAAAAGGTTGGTTGTTGATGATGAATGGTGGGATAGGGTGGAACACCTCTTGGAATTTACTAAACCAATTGTGGATTTGTTCCCCCTATTTGACACAAATATGCCTAATTTGGGAGAGGTGTATGAGGGCATTGATTCCATGATAGAGAAGATAAGGGTGGTTATAAATGCTAAGAAGGACACAAAGGAATTATTTTACAGAGGAATCAAAGATATATTGACCAAAAGGTGGAACAAGATGACCGCCCCATTGCACCTTTTAGCCTATGCAATGAATCCAAAATATTATGTTGTAGAGTTGCTAAGTGATCCAGAAAGAACCACACCAAACAAAGACCTAGAAGTCTCACAAGGATTTTAAAAGGCTTATAGAAATATTTTTGTAGATCCTAAAATTGGGATTCGATTTGTTCAAAGTTTGCTCATTTTGTGAGATCAAAGGGTTGGGGTTCTGATATTGATTGTATGCAAGGCAAGACCAAATTAAGTCCAATTGATTGGTGGAACTACTGTGGTGGAGAACTTCCACGTATCCAAAAATTATGCAGAGCAGAGGAACAAATTGCTCAAAAAAACAAACATATGATTAATTAAATTAATTTCTCTCAAAACTTGGTTTTACAAATGAATTACATGGCTATTTATTCTAGAGGAGGAAAACTCTCGAATTCCTCAAAGAGAGAACTCCTTCCTAGATATTTGGAGGTTGAGAGAAATCCTCTCAATTCTAGGAATCTATCATAACTCCTTAATCTCCAGCAAATTCTAGAAGTCTCCATAAAGTCTAGAATTTTCTAAACTTCTCCAAACTAAATAAATACAAAATAGGAGATGCTCCTACATCAAAAAAATGGCCATCAGGATCTTGTCACAGGGTGCTAGTTCATCTTCGGAAGAAAGGAACTAAAGTACATATGGCTTCATCCATTCAATGAAGCGTAACAAATTGGGCTCTAAGAAGGCTAAGGACCTAGTGTATGTTCATTCAAACCGTCACCTTCTATCACACAGGAGAGACGAATACAAATTTGGGGTTGCCAAACTATGGGATGTGGAACCAGAGTTGCCTGACTTGGATATGACATTGAATGGCACGTCTCATATGACTTTGTTTGATGAGGGGGCATCAATAGTTGGACCTTCAAGTGGACATGGAAATAATGCTCCCACTTCTGAGAGGATGTGGTTCTTAGTGATGAGAATGAAGACATATTTGATGACATGTAAATGTAATTTATGATGGTGTTTTAAACTTTTGAACAATGAATATTGAATACCATAATATGCCATATGAATAATGATAGTAGACTGCCAGTCATAGTTCATTTTGTACTTTGTATTATGTAGTGTGCATTATAAATTTTGTTGAAGATGTGGTTCTTATTGATAAGAATGACGACATATTTGATGATATGTAAATGTAATTTATGATGGTGTTTTAAACTTTTGAACAATGAATATTGAATATCATAATATGCTATATGAATTATGAATAATGATAGTAGACTGTCAGTCATAGTTCATTTTGTACTTTGTATTATGTAGTGTGCATTATTAATTTTGTTGATGATGTTGTAACTTGTCATGTTGATGATTGAAATTTGAAACAGAAACTTGATGATATGTTGAATCAAGAATGTTATATAATCATTAATGATGACAACAATGTTTATGCTGAATTGATGATGATGACAGATGATAATTGATTATGTATTTTTAGATATAGAATCTGGATTCTAAAAAATGAATGGTAATATGAAATTCTTATTTTGTTGTATATATGTGTGTGTGTGTGTGTGTGTTGTTTCCTTGTTGTATCATATCCCAATTTTTTGAAAATTTGTTGTATCTGTATCCATTCCCATATCTGTTTTAGTGCAACTTAGGTTATAACTCGAGCATGTTGGGAGAAAACAAAAGAATACTAACAAGGGTATAGAGGAGTGGAATCCACTAATTAAAAGAGATCCTCCTACTACTTCCTGAATGGTGAAACAAGGCAAATATGATTCCCATCCAACCAGAAGTGCAGTAGTTAATGCTTGATACTAGACATTTGAATTCCATGTTGACTCATTTTCTCTACCCTCTAAGGCCAAAAATATTACTTTGTATTTGTTGATTGCAGTGTGGTAGGGGAAGGAATTACTATGAATAATAGTTACAAACTAGATCAATTTTCAAATAATCATCAAAGTGCATCCTAAATTATAATAAAAATATGGAATTCTTGAAAATTTCTGGGCCATACTCAAAAATACAAAAACAAACATATAAGAAAAGAATGAAATCTCTAAGATAATATTAGAAATAACATTCAACAATTTGAAAGGAAAGTTTGGGGATAGGGATTAATACATGATAAAATTCCAAGATCCTAAATAACATAATAAAATTAATGCAATAAATCTTGAGTTGCCCACTTAAAGGCTACAGTCAATGCTTTGACACTGCATGACAATACTCCACAATAATATAATGGCAATGAAAAATAGAGAAAAGTAATCATTTATTTTGAGAACTCGAGTATAATATAACCAGGACGTGAACCCCCTTTAATACTATTTATGTTTGCATTAAGAGGTGTAATTAGTAAAGTTGCCTTTTGGGTCATGTCATCATGACTCCCAAGGTCTCATTTTTGTTGTATAATGCTTGTAATATTTCTGATATAATTGAAATTTCTCACTCACGGTTAAAGAAATGTTGTGATTCAATGGGAAAGCAAAATATTACCTAAGACTCCCAAGGTCTCATTTTTGTTGTATAATGCTTGTAATAATTCTGATATAATTGAAATTTCTCACTCACGACTAAAGAAATGTTGTGATTCAATGGGAAAGCAAAATATTACCTAAGCAGAGATTGCGGAACTACAAGTACAAAATTAAAAGAACACACTTCTACTCTGGAATCTGGCTATTTTGTTGCCAGTTGAAAGAATGATGAGACAAATATAACACAGAAGGTAAGCTTTTCCCATACCTCTTGCAAGACCCTTGCAGCCAAGTCCTCTGCTGTGTCATTTGCTAGAACAGGAACAACTCGTTGAGCGAGGATTCTACCAGTATCATACTTTTCATCTACAAAGTGGACTGTAGGGCCTGAAAATCTGTAAAAGGAAATCGGACAACAACATTAGAGAGACTTTGCAGGGTATTTAAGGAAGATAGGATGTAAAAAGAATAGATACACTCATGCATACCACCACCAATGCATCTTTAACATAATGGAACTTCTAACATGACTTCAAAGTAATGGCATATGCATTGTAAGGCATGCATTAGAGAAATTTTGCGGTCAAAAATGGGCCTCAAAACAAAAATGCACAGCAAAAATCAACTTTATAAAAACCAATAAGATTCAATATGGTGATGTCAACCATGAATTCACCATTTTTTGAGTAAAAAAAAAAAACTATTTTTCGACTTGTATTTTCAACTTATCTCCCTATGATTTTACTCAAACTTCGAGTGGGAGCACTTATTGGATGCAGAATTTAATTTTGCATCCAAGGAGTACCCATGTTGCATACTTTGGATAGACCCTACTACACGAAAAATGTGAAATACATGAAAAATGTGATTGCACACATTTTTGTGAAATAGAGTCAAAAAATGCGAAATACATGAAAAAATTTGATTGCAATCACATTTTTCGTGTAGGGTCCATCGAAAATATGCAACATGAGTACTCCTTGGACACAAAATTAAATTTTGCATCCAACGAGTGCTCCTGCTCAAAATTTGAGTAAAATCATAAGGAGATAAAATAAAAATACAAGTAAAAAAATCCATTTTTTCCCTCCAAAACTTAATGAAGTAATCTAATCTTATTTTATTATTTCCACTATTATTTTATAATATTTGTTAAGAAGCCTATTTTAGACCTCAAAATTTATCTAATGACTAATATTGCATGACTTTAGAGAAATGTCATATGCATTGTAAGACATGACTAATATTGTTGTCCCTGAGTCTCACTATAATTGAGAGTTGAGATTATTGTACATCTGAAGACATTCATTTCCAAGCATTTGTAAAAGATTCGAAAGTTATATGAGTCTGAAAAGAAGGCTGACAGCTTGTTCACCAGCCAGTCACCTGGTAAGATATAATAAGAACCAAACCAAGCCATCTACACTCATTTAAAAACATCCTTTACAGAAATTTCTGGAGAATGGCAGAGTCAGATATGGCCTTCCGCTGGTTTTGTGCAAGCTGATAAATCAACAAAAATATGGTTCGCTAACTGATTATGTGATAACATATTTACGCTGAGATTCATGTAAAACAACCATTTATTTTTATAATCCCGCTATAAACTACCAGATTAATTAATATCTGGCCTTCAAATCAGATATGGACTTCCAATGGTTAGCGCAAGCTGATAAATCAACAAAAAAATATAGTTTCTCTAACTGATTATGTGATGACATATTTATTCTGAGATCGTGTAAAACAAATATTTATTTTATAATCCAACTATAAACCGCCAAATTTATTAATATCTGGCCTTCAAATCAGCAAGAGGGGAATTTCAATCCAATCAGCTCTGATGCCATGTAGAAATTTTTTGAAATACCACTTCTGAAATTTCAAAATTTCAACTAAATCGTGAGGCTTGATCCAATCTCTATGAACTTTCAGCCTTGGGCCTGATCTCAAATATTACACTACAGAAGTAATATTTCAATTCTCTTCAACCTAATTTCACCTGGACTTACAAGAGAATAAATAAAGTGCAGTTCAATACCATAATGCTACAGCCCATGGAACACGCTTTGCCAGGCATATAACAGATATGAATTTTCTTATCACAGCAAACTACACCAGAAACAAATCTGATATTTCATCTTCAAGATATGTGTTAAATCACCTAACCAATTCAGCTATATGTTATGTAAAATCAGCATGAACAAGTGCTGGAAACTACACCATGTCAAATTAGCATGAAAATCAAATCTGCAAGTACACAATATTTGGATAGCTGGAAAGTGGAAACCATTGTTATCATAACTGGACCGGAAACAGAGGAATCAGACAGCTTGACTGGTTTGGAGGCAAAATCAGTCGATTCAGTGCAACTAGTTGCCCTGAACCATAAAAAGCCAGTTCAGCATCAAACAGGCCAGTTCCTATACAGAGCCGGTTCTGCTGAACCAGTCATTTTTCACCAAAAAAGCTGGTTTGTACAATGCAACTAAGGACTCTGGGAACTCAATTTTTTTAAATAAACAATAATTGATGAATGGGTCAGCCTAATACTTAACCCTGGTGCGCTACTAATGCTATGAAATTAATCATAATATTAAATTATTAAAAATAAAGGAGAATGTCATAATGAAAAATAAAAGAGAATGACACTTTTACATAAAATTTTAACATTACCATTAATTGTTTCAGAATGTTTAAAAGTGGTTCCAAGTTCCAACCTCATTGGATTTCATATGGAGAAAAAGTAGAATATTAGATTCCACTTAAAACCCAGCAGACTTAACAGTTTTTATAATTTCAAGATTGGGGCATTGCAATGTTTCCATTGGATTATGCCATGAATAAGGGTATGGACCTAGGATTTAATCTAGAGCATCAAGTCCTCTATGTACCTTGATGTTGGTGGCATTAAAGCTAAGTTACCGGATCCAGCAGGGTGAGGGCCAAGACCCCAGATCTGCGGATCCGATCAGCCTAAATATGCGGAAAATACAGGATGCAGGCGGATCAGTGAAATTAAGAAACGGATCCCTGTCAACAGAAACGGATCCTGTGTGCTTTTGCCAGAACCTTCCAAAGTAAAAAACATCAGCCGCACTTCTAGGTTTGCCCTTTAGGTTCTAGGTTAAAGACTTTTCGTTAAAGCATCACCGTAACCGGAATGTGCTTTACCGTTTCACCGACTCCAGGCAGTGAACAGGCAGAAGTTGCAATCAGCGGCATGAACAGTTCGAGCGGCTTAAGCCTTATTCCTTACCGGCTATTCCTCTCACCGTTCGGGCGACTTATTCCTCACCAGCTCAACGTTCCGCAGAGGACCACAGTATCGTCGCAATAATATATAGGCAAAGGACCATGGTTCGGCATTCCGCGAAGGCCAACTTGCCAAGGTATCGTCGCACGACACAATTATATATATATATATATATATATATATATATATATACAGTTTAAACTTTAAACCTTGAGGCTTGGTCCTTATATCATATTGATATATGATTAATCTCTAGTGAATAGCTTACTCGGTGGTCAGAGAAAAGTATAAATACGACTTAGTCTGGTGAAGAGAATCACTCCATCTTTAGAGAAAGTCTATGACCCTGTCCAATGAAAAGAATCATACTGTTTTCAATGAAAAATCAAATATGACTTTATTTATTAAAGCTAACCACTTCTTTTTTTGGAGAAATGCCTAAGCAAGAGATTGTTTATAGAAGACAAGTCACCATGTTTTTAAAGAAAATGTTCAAGTATGGCTCTCTGTTGGGAAAAAGAGTTCATTTTCAGAGAATATGTTTAAGAATGACTTTGTCAATAGAAGAGAATCACTTTGTTTTAAATCGGTAGAACAAAAAGTCACTAGTCATTTTAGGGATAGTAGTGTTTTACTATTAAGAAATTAAATTATTCTAATAGTTTGTTTTTATTTTTTCATTGTTTTTTTTTTTTGGTATTTTTTATGTATTTACTCCTATTTTCAATTTAGCCATTAAGAACATGGTATATTAAATTTTAAAATCTTATTGAAAGTATACTATATCATGACCTTATATCATGTGTTAGATGAAGTGTATTTTAATTTTTAATTGTGTATTGATAATATATTATAATTTGAATTTTATATGCAGTAAGGTAACCTATAGACCATTATCATTATAGAACCATCACAGCATGAACAAAGTGAAGGGGAAATCATCAAAAGAGACCCAAAATCTCCTCTATGGTAGTATGTGGGGATTATTGGAAAAAATCCCGGAGGTGGTTCATTTAAATGGAAGTGCAATGAATGCCAAGATATCAAAAATGGCTCATATACTAGAGTGAAGGCCCATCTCACTGGTCAAACTAACACAAGGGTGCAAGTATGCACCAGGCCAAAATATGCAAATGGAAAACCTGGCCAAGGTTTGAGTCCTGGAAAAATGAAATTCTATGCATCTTTGTGAGAAGCTGCAGATAGGAAGTTTGCAAGGGAAAACACCCTGTGCAAAGCTCTACAACTAGGCGTCTATTGCCATCTAAGCCTGCTGCCACAACTAATAAAAGCCCCACTTTAGGCCCTCTTGAAGCAGCTTTCAATAATCAAGGTAGAGACATAGCCAATGAACATGTAGCTCGTTGCATCTATGCAAATGGGCTAGCATTCAATTTGGTGTGTTCCCCTTATTGGCAACAAATGATTAAGGCAGATAATGAAGCACCAAAAGGGTACAAAATCCCTGGATATGAAAAAGTCCGCACTTCTTTGTTGGCATCAGAGAAACAATCCGTGGATAGACAGCGACAAACAATCTAGGATACATGGGAAAAACAGGGGTGTCCATCATTTCTGATGGATGGAGAGACCAAAGAAACCATCCATTAATTAATGTTTTTGCAGTATGCCCCCAAGGGGCAACATTTTTTAAGGTTGTTGATTGTAGTGGAATAGAGAAAGATGCATCTTTCATATCCACAATTCTTATTGATGCAATAGAAAGTGTGGGGCCACATAATGTTGTCCAAATCATTACAGACAACGCACATGTTTATAAAGTTGTAGGTTTGATTGTGGAGGGTCGATATGATCACATCTTTTGGACTCCATGTGCAGTACATTTATTGAATCTTATGCTTGCCAAGATTGGTGAGATTGAATGGATTAATGAAATATATGGAGCAGCAAAAGAAATCCAAATGTTCATAACCAATCATTCAATGTCCCAGGCCATATATTGAGGTTTTGCAAAGTTGGAGCTATTAAAGGTACTTTTTTTAATCAATATTATTTCAAATTTGTGTTGGAAATTCTTAATTTTAATTACAAATTTATATATGATTTCTCATTTAAGATTTCACTTTTTGAAACTTGTAGGCTGTTGAAACTCATTTTACCTCCCACACTCTTGTCATAAAGAGGCTTGTGGAGGTGAGACAAGCGTTACAAGCAATGGTCATTGACCCTCTTTATGAATCATGGAGGACTTCCACTTCCGATAGAGGGAAAAAAATCAAGTCCATCATTCTTGATGATGCATGGTGGGACAAGGTCCAATACCTTCTATGGTTTACTGTACTAATCTTGACCTTGATCAGGGCATTTGACACAGATACACCTTGCTTGGGGAAGTTTATGAAAACATTGATAGTATGTTGGAGGATAAGGGAAATTATCAGGGCAAGTGAAAATGACCCTTTTGAAACATTCTATTATTAAGTGAAGGATATAGTTACAGTTACATAAAGGTGGAACAAAATGACCACACCATTACACCTTTTGGCCTATGCATTGCACCCTAAATATTATCATTCCAAAATTTTGTCTTTGCCTAGTAGAACAGTGCCAAACAAGGATTTTGAAGTGGTACAAGGATACAAGACAGCTTTGAGGAAAATTTATAAAGATATGGGAGTTGCAATGGAAATACGCCAAGAATTTGGAGGATTTGTACAATCTACTGGTAGCTTTTCAGAGCCAATAACTATGGATGATCAAGGGCATCTTGATCCTATTACTTGGTGGGGCTTCCATGGTGCGGATAGCATTCATCTCTCCACTCTAGCCACCAGGTTGTTATCACAGGTTGCTAGTTCCTCATTAGCCTAGAGGAATTGGAGTACATATGGGTTCATCCATTCAATGAAGAGCAAACAGGCTAGGAGCTACAAACGTTGAGGATCTTGTGTATGTTCATTCCAACCTCCGTCTTCTATCACATGTTGAACCAGAGTATAAAAAAGGTCCGAGCAGGATGTAGGATATGGAGCCTGAGATCTCTGACTTAAACCTGACACTGAATGCCATGACTCACCTCAACCTACTTGAGGATATTGTTCCGCCACCAGTCCAGCCTACTGATGCAACTTCCTACATTCCAGGACCCCCATCATCTATTCATGATGTAGAGTTGCAATATGCAGAAGATAATGTAGATCCATTTGAGAATATGTAAATGTATTTACTATTATCATTTATGATATTATGATATTTTTTGTTACTTTGGATGAGGGAGGATGCATCATTTCAATGTTTCAGTTTTCATATTTATAATATATCTAATGGTTTCAATTCGAAAAGTGTTTGATGGTTTCAAGGAGTATTTGATTTTTGAACTCTAAAGTGTTCTTTTAAATTTAAAAAATATTATTATTTTTTATTTTTTTTGTACTTGACGTATCCTTGCCGTATCCGGATCCTGGATTTTCAAAAAACTAGCGGATTTGTATCTGTATCTGTATCCGTATTCGAATCCTGGTAACTTAGCATTAAAGCCGTCTATGCATTGTTGCCTCAGAATTTAGTAGGCCTTGTGAGGGAAGCTCACAAGGCAAGCACTAGACCAAGGGACAACAATATGAGGTGTGGCCCACTGCCACCACAGCCACTACCTCCTGCTTTTTAGTGGACTTCACCAAAGGGGAGGCTTCCCTATAGTATGTCATCAAAAGGATTTGTCAAGTACCAGGGGTAAGGTGACAAAAATAGGCTTGAGGAGGGTTTCTCTTCTTAAGAAGAGGGATTAGCTAGCACGACAACACAATGTGCATCCTCCAAAAAGCCTAATTAGGGCACAACATGATCTAGGGCTCAAGAATAAGCAAGGTTAATAGGCTTGTCTAGGATCACAAGGCCAAATAAAGGCTTCAAATAAGCAAGGTTAATAGGCTTGTCTAGGATCACAAGGCCAAGAAAAGGCTTCAAATAGATGTATATAATCAATTTATGGAACAAGTGTAGAAAATTTGTGTCATGTAGCCCCACCCAGTTTCAAGTTGCTTTTCACATCAACTTTAATGCCCAAACCCCATTGTTCATTGTTGACATTTATATTTGAATGTAAATGCAATTAAAACACTAGAAGCTACCACTACTTTTTCACAAATCAGCTGATAAATTTCACAAGCATGAACAAAATTTAGACATTGATATTTGGTCAATCAGACCCTAGAAAAACCCCGAAGGGAAAACCAGTAGGAAGAGGATTTTTATTTGTTTTTTCTCAGAGAAATTTACAGCATTAATTACACAACAGGGGTACTTATCTCCCTCCTAGAAATTTGGGCCAGCTCCTTGAAAACCGTGTTGCTACCTAGAAATTTTTGCCACAGTCCAGCACCTCTGCCCTTGAAATTCATGCCACTGTCCAGACTTCGAGCCCTTGAATTTCGTGCCACAGTTCAGCACTTTTGGCCCTCGAAATTCGAGCCTCAATCTGACTTTTCTTCCCTCGAAATCCATGCCTCAGATCGACTTTTACCTTGAACTCTGTGTTGTGAGCAGCAATAAATGTGACCTGACTCCCTCGAAATAAGCACTAAATCTTCTCCTCAATTTTCGGGCTATTATACCTCTTGTACCTTATTGGTTTGCATGTCACACTTCCATCCTAGAATTTCGGGTTGTTATATGTCTCTCCTTGCTGCAAATGCTTGCTATCTCAGCCATCTCCTTCAGCTTCTCCTCTCCTCTGCACCTCTTCTCCAAATCTACACATGAAGAATAAATGAGCCTCCATTTGCCTTTTTCCCCTTTTTTAGTCTCCATAAGGATGGCAAAACCTATCCCTAAGATCAAGGGTTGAGATTAGATCTCAGCTTCTCTTAATCAAGGGTGGAGATCTAAACTCACATTGACCCCCCCTTATGTCTCCCCCTTCATTAATGGCACCCTCTAGTCACTTTAATAACTTATTGTACCATGTATTTTTTGCCTCATAAAGTGACTAAAAAGTCACATGACTTTAATGATCTCATAAAGTCACACTAAAAAGGTGGGTTCACTTGTTTTCCTAGGCTTAGGAAAAAAGCACTAAGAAACACCTCGGCACATTTTTCAACAACAAGAAGCCTTCTACAAGCCCAAAGTTGAAGCCTAGGGCGAACTAGGGCATTTGTAGGGCACAATTTGCCTAGGGAAAGAGATGTTAGCCCTAAAATAAAGAGATTAGCCACGGGAATGACTTGATTTTGAGATAAATACCTTACCTCCGCGTGTTGAATCCCTTTGCCAGGGAACTTTTTAAAACTCTATTTGGAAAAGGTGCCCTAGCCCTGGCTACTAGCTTACCTTAAGAAGTCGAAATTCCAAGTTTAGGGGAGAGAAGAGTGATTTTATGAAAGTTTTCCAAGTGATCAACCATGTAACCAGGACCAGTGCCTTGACCTTGGGTGATGGAGTCTATGGGAGGTTTTAAAATGACTAAACCTTAGCAAAAGAGTCAAGGAATAATGAAACCCTAGGTTTCAAACCCTAGCTACCATTTTTGTGAGGGAGCAAAGTCAATAGGGAGAGCTAGTTGAAAGATTCACCCATGGGATTGTCATTCAAATCCTATAAGTGGGTAAAGCATGCAATATTATCATTAGAATCCATAGAATAATTTTCAACAATAACTTGCACATAGAAACCCTAGATAATCAACCATTACATACAAAGATTTATCAAATACAAGGTACACTTACAAAATAGAATGCATGAACAAGTCCTTTATTACTCCAAAATGACCTCTCCAGAGCCAAAGAATAGCTCTGTAAGCAAAAATCCACCATAGATCACATCACCACAAGATATTCACAAATTTAGCTAAGTTGAATTCTCTAAGAAGGCCGAATTAGTCACAAGTGATGATGATAAATGAATGAGCCTATCCTCTATTTACGAGGATTAGGTCTCCTAATTTCGCCTACAAAGCCCCTAAAAACATGTTTTATCATTAAATTACTTGGGTTACAAGCCAACCCATTAGCTAACATTAAAATATGCCTAATTAGCCCACACGTGAGTCGTAACCTCTAAATTGTTGACGTCATGCCTCATTTAGGCTCCAATGCCATGCAAAAGAGTGATCAGGAGTCCAAATGTGTGTAAATGCCTGTATAATCCAAAATTCGAGGGTTGGCCCTCAAATTCACCTCAATATCTCCTATAAGATCCCAAGATCCAATTGGGGTGCCATCAATTGGTCTCCATGGGTCTCCAACTGTCAAAAGAGGCCTCCTCCTCTCCAGTGTTAGGGCTTCCTCTAGTGCAACAAGACCTCCCTAGTCTCTTAATAGGAGCACATCCTCAACTAGGCTCTAAATCAACTCCATCCCATCAGGTCGTGTCAAGGCCATCCTGGGGGCATACTAGGTCCAATGGTGTCATCATGAAGCATCTTCAAAACTAGGTTAAAGTAGACCAACATCCTAGGTCATGGAGGTACTCTGGGATATGTGTCATCTGTTAATGTTGTTAGAAGCCTCCAGTCTCTCAACACTGCACCTGTTTACACCATGTACTCCTCAAGAAAGCCTGGGTATCTGTGGAGTGGGTACCCAAAGCTTGGGTCGTTAAACCACCAGACAAGAACAACATGGATTCTAGTGAAAGCAACCATCCATTAGAAACTAAGATCAATAATGCATCTAAGTGAACCAAACTTGAATGTTAAGGGCAGTTTAATACTTCGAACAAAGATCCCCTTCCAAAATCGGGAACAAGTTCTCCCAAACGTGTTTCTCCCTTGGTAGGAGTGGCTAATGGTCAACCCTATTAAGTGCTTCGAGCCCCTAAGGGGAAGTAACAGTTCGTTGGTCCACCCTTCAATTTTAGGTGTTAGTGTATAATAATAATGTGTTAATGGAGGGGAGAATGCTTCATGGTCAAGTGCCATGGTCAAAGGGACCAGTTGACGGCGGTGTCCACATCCTAAGTGTATAGATGTGAGGAGGGAGTATTCATGGATGCATGAGCTACTAGCCCAGACTAAATTTTCCACCCTTCTTGTGCGTCTTTTACTTCTTGATTATTCCTTGTCTTACAACTTACAGCTCAAGGATTAGAGCTTGCTTCGTATGATGTAATAATTTTATTACCCCTTTAAGGTGAGTCAGTCTATCACTAATCAGAATTGGGACATGCAAGGGTTCCTTTTTTATGTAATGGAGCATCATGTGCTCATGAACCAAGTGATGGCCATATGAGGTAGTTAGAGCTCATGCTAGGCTTTTGCCCACGTGCTAATCTTTATGTCCCAACCATCTTTTACATTTTGATTTTTCTTTCTATTGTTTTGTTGTGCCCATGCTATGCTTTTCCTTTTCTTTTAGTTGCATCAACCTCCCAAGGCAGAGTTTCAAGGCCCTACTAGTTGTACCCAAAGAATGAAGGTGAGATATGAGGCTTGTAATGTGGCATGGAAAAGGTTGCGTATGGTATAGAGAGAATGGAACATGCTATCTCAGTCTTGGCTTTCCAAGCACTGCCCCTCCTATAACCCAAAGGGTCTTAAGGGAGGTCCCACTAGACTAGGGTCAAAGATTAACCCCCCTGATAAGGTGAGAGAACAAAATTACATTCAAGGTTTGTGAATCTTCCAGATCACCTCGTCATTGATACTAAATGCCCAACCTGATTACAAAATGATCAAAGTACCTTTTCAATAGCAACCCACCTTCATCCAAGCACCAATGTTGTATGATAAGTGTTGAAAAGTGTAACTAGGTTCGGTCTTCATGATGACATGTAATTATGATTTTATGTAATGAGATGTAAAGAAGAAAATAGAATTATTGTATTGCTTGCTTCATGGGTTTCATGAGCAAGAGATTTTATTCTTGAGTCAAGACTCCCATTGAGAGTCTTTAGGAATTATTTGTCATCTAGTCATAAAATATTAGAGTCGTTGTCATCTAATGAAGTCATGTTACACTTTGTAAAAGGTCAAACTTGTCTATGTAAAGTATCCTCCAAGACCTTGTCACTTATCCTCTTCAAGTCGGCCTACAACAATGGAAGAACTTGCTATAAGAAGTCGGCCTACCTACTTGAGATCATGTCAGCCTAAGGGACATGAGGTCAGGTGTATAAGTAGCCACAATCAGCCTCACTTAGAGGCAAGCAACCCAACAAGCATTCGGTGAAGAAGAAGTACGAAGAAGAGGCCACAAAGAAGAAGTGCAAAGAAGTGATAAGAAGGATTCTTCTGGACATAACGAAGGAGAGTTTCTTATGGGCAAACGAAGGAGAGTTTCCTCTAGGCAAGCAAAGAAGAGTTCCTTCTGGGCATAGCAAAGGAGAAGTTTCTTCTAGGGTTAGCGAAGGAGAGGTTCTTCTGGGTCAACGAAGGAGAGATTCTTCTGGGTCAGCAAAGAAGAGTTTCTTCTGGGTCAGCAAAGGAGAGATTCTTCTGGGTCAACGAAGGAGAGTTTCTTTTGGGTCAGCGAAGGAGAAGTTCCTTCTGGAGATAGCAAACGAAGGGTTCTTCTAAGGTACATGTTTTGGGTAACTGAGCTAGAGACTAAAGACCGAGATTTTCTAGGGGAAGCCAAGAAGAAGTAGTGTGAAGGATAGAGACCAAGTTTCTCTAGGGGAAGCCAAGGAGAGCAGTTCAAGATCAAGAAGAAAGTCGAGAAAGGGAAGAGGCAGAGCATCAAGGTTAGTGACAAGGTTCTTGGGAGGATACTTGGGTCAAGGGTCTTTGTCATGATCTTGGTGCTCATCAATTGAAGATCTAAAAGAAGAATTTTGATCGGGTTTTCCTCTCAAGAGGTGAGAGGTTTTGGCCCTAACTGACAAGCCTACATACTGTGTCACTTGTCTTTTATTGTGCATATTGGTAATTTTCTTGATGAAAAGAACACAATAGTAACATAATAAAGAAAATACTATAAGCTAAGAAGTAAAAGTATACCACAAGCAATTATCAAACAGAAAAATCTTTTAACTATTCATACCCTAGATTTCTCAACATGGTATCAGAGCTTAGGTGCTAAAGTCAAGAAGGGGCATTCAATCAAGAAGGATCGTAGCAGATTCATGGGCTACCAAGGTCAATCTCTTCAAAACCCTAGATTGAAGAAATATACACCAACAAGAGTCTTGAAACCATCTTCAAGAAAGAAGGAAGACTAAAACATTCAAGAAGGATCGTGAATCAAGCTCTCTCTCATCAATCTCTCAAGAAGAAAATCCTCTATCAACATCAAGATAAAGGAGGAAGCAAGCATCGATTTCTCAAGTAAGTCTATGACTATATCTGATAATAACAAAATGTCTTTTTGCAAGGAAAGCAATAAATTGGTTGGCATTGCAAATTTCCTTGCATGGAAGAAAAGGACAGACCTAAATCTTATTGAGAATGAGGTCATGGATCACATCAAAGGATCGATAACCCAACCTCCAAAGGAAGATACTCAAGCACATGCTAGATTCATGAAGGGAGAAGTGAGAGCCCAAAGAATTCTTATAGAATCTATAAAAGACTCTCTAATCCCATATGTATCAAAGTTGGAGACTGCAAAAGCTATATATGACAAATTGGTAGAGTTGTTTTCTGTAAGTACTACAGGAGAAGTAATCTCATTAAGGCAAGAACTCTACAAACTAAAGATGTCCAAGGAAGATGGAATAGCCTCATACTTCATGAGGATATCAAAAATTTGAGATCAACGTCAATAGCTAGGAAAATTCATGTCTGATAGAGAGATGACCACAGTGGTACTGAATGCACTACCTAAAGAATGGGGTAACTTCACTTCAAGTTTATATGGGAAGAAAGAGACTACTCCATTTCAAGATCTATGGTCACTATGTAAGATCGAAGAAACCAAACGTAAGGCAAAGGTTGATGTTGGTTCCTTATGCTTGAGCAAAATCAAGAATATGTTGCTTTGGCAAGAAGAAAAGGGAAATTTTAAAAGATTGGTCCTCAAAAGGAAAGGAAGACCATGGCTAAGGTAAGATGCTATGGATGTCAGTAACTTGGGCACTATAGAAGAGATTGTCCTAAACGTAATAAGGACAAAATGGATAGGGAAGAAACCCATATTACTGAGGAAGTGAAAGAACTTGAAGAAGGAAGAAGTAAAAGATCTCTACTATAACTGAGATTATCTTCTTCACTAGAAGGTACTTTCCACTTGTAATTTATAGATAGGAAGCAATGTAAATAAGATAGGATGCATCAGATTATAGCATCATGGTAGAAGCATTAGAAGTAAGAGCTCTTGACATGAGAAGCAGAAAGAATGTCTGGAATAAATTCTATTGATTACAAAGAATAAGGGCTCTTAGAAACCTCATTGAAATCTCAAATAATACTTAACGAAAGAAGTAGAGGTCATCATTGAATGGGATCATCATACAATAGTCAATAAGGAAACATATGTTGGGTGAGGATATGAAAGATCCTTAAGTTTCTCTGAGAGAATCCTTATCAAAGGATTCACTGATCTAGCAAGAAAGCAAGTGTTTCATCAAGAATTCCAACTCATGGGATTCAAGGGATGATGGTATGGTGACATAACAGTGAAGTGGGATAAAACTCGTTCGTTCAAAGGAAGCTGCTACATAGATTATTATGAAAGTCATGTCATATGGTTGCAGATAATATGGATCACTAGTTCCATCTTGGGAAACATGATCAAAGAAAAAGGCTATCTCCTCCTCCTAAAGATTGCAGAAAAGCATAAGTCACACTAGATGAAATCAATATAATATGTTCTCATATGAATCATGAGGAAGCTGACTACAATTAAGAAACTCTGATTGGATGCTCCTCGGAATGAAGTGTGGAAAGAAAGGAAGAGATCGTAAAATATGCAACAAAGGTAGAAGGCATTCAACATCTGAGACCATGAAGAGTTCACTGAAATATCTCCCAAAAAGATATGAAGACTCTAATGAGAGTCGGAAAAAGATGGAGACCCTTAACAATGGATATCTTTGGGAGATGTGTCAACATGTATGCAGGATGTTGATACCTACAGGAAGATGTCATGATAAGAGACCATCACAGAGGTAATTTTGATTTAAGTGTTCATTTTGTATTTTTGAACTAATATCTAGATGGGCTTATGTAGCCCTGCCAAAGGGAAGATCTGTGGATGAATTCCAAGAAGACCATATAGAAGGATGTAAGATCCTTCCAAAAATAGGCATGAAGAAAGCAGCATGACATGAAGCAAAACCAGATGGAAAAACTAATGAATCACTTTCTGATGAAAGGAATGAGGACATGACTGACTCAAAACCAGATGGAAAAACTAATGAATCACTTTCTGATGAAAGGAATGAGGACATGACTGACTCGTGAACGAAAGTGATGGATGGTCTGTGCCCTATGAAGAAGTCCCAAAAGATGAATTCGTGACATCAAAGGAAGAAGCTCTTCAAGCAACTGGTTATTCTATGATCTCCACATGAGGAGCTATTGTAGGTCCCTAGTTAATAGGGAACCTGAAAAAAAGTTTCTTACTTAGAAGAAACTTGAAAATTCCTAAGCAAAGAGGGAGCTTACGTACATTCCTTTTGTAGGAATGAGTACATTCCTTTATTGGAATATGCCCTCCCTATCTGAGAGGAAGAGAAAGACACATCATTTTGGTCTTCACCTAGGAAAACAGAATGGAGGATTGGGTAATTATTTGGCATCTGATACTCTTTGAGGATGAGATAGGGCATCCAATAAAAGAGTAATCGTGGAGAACCGATATTCTTTTAGGGCTGGGGAGTCCAAAATAAGAGTAGTCCTCATGGAACACAACCTGAGTACCCAGGTAGGGGATGTTCCAAAAGAGACAATGATGAGAGTGTCTATAAATCATTGGTCTTGCCAGCATTGAGCTCAAATCTTGTGGAGAGATGGAGTTGTTAGTCAAGGCATTGCTATGTGACAATGTTGGTTGATATGATGCTATACAAATGAGTTACCAATCCGAATTCTTCTTATGAGAAATTCTTAAGATTGAGAATGACCAAGTACCATTATGAATACCTCCCCAGTTAAGAGGGAGTGCAGAAAAGTGTAACTAGGTTCGGTCTTCATAATGACATGTAATTATGATTTTATGTAATGAAATGTAAAGAAGAAAAATAAAATTATTGTATTGCTTGCTTCGCGGGTTTCATGACCAAGAGATTTTATTTTTGAGTCAAGACTCGCATTGAGAGTCTTTAGGAATTATTTGTCATCTAGTCATAAAATATTAAGTCATTGTCATGTAATGAAGTCATGTTACACTTTGTGAAAGGTCAAACATGTCTATGTAAAGTATCCTCCAAGACCTTGTCACTTATCCTCTTCAAGTCGGCCTACAATGATGGAAGAACTTGCTAGAAGAAGTTGGCCTACCTACTTGAGATCATGTCGGCCTAAGGGACATGAGGTGAGGTGTATAAGTAGCCACACTCGACCTCACTTAGAGGCAAGCAACTCAACAAGCATTCGGTGAAGAAGTACAAAGAAGAGGCCACAAAGAAGAAGTGTGAAGAAGTGATAAGAAGGATTCTTCTGGACATAGCAAAGGAGAGCTTCTTCTGGGCAAGCGAAGAAGAGTTTTTTTTGGGCATAGCGAAGGAGAGTTTCTTCTGGGTCAGCGAAGGAGAGATTCTTCTGGGGTCAACAAAGGAGAGTTTCTTCTGGGGTCAGCAAAGGAGAAGTTTCTTCTGGAGATAACGAAGGAAGGGTTCGTCTAGGGTACTTGTTTTGGGTGACCGAGCTAGAGACTAGAGACTAAGATTCTCTAGGGGGAGCTGAGAAGAAGCAGTGTGAAGGATAGAAACCAAGTTTCTCTAGAGGAAGCAAAGGAGAGCAGTTCAAGATCAAGAGGAAAGTCGAGAAAGGGAAGAGGCCAAGCATCAAGGTTAGTGACAAGGTTGTTGGAAGGATACTAGAGTCAAGGGTCTTTGTCATGGTCTTCGTACTCATCGATTGAAGATCTAGAAGAAGGATTTTGATCGGGTTTTCCTCTCAAGAGGTGAGAGGTTTTGGCCCTGGCTGACAAACCTACATACTGTGTCACTTGTCTTTTATTTTGCATATTGGTAATTGTCTTGAAGAAAGGAACACAGTAATAACATAACGAAGAAAAGACTATAAGCTACGAAGTAAAAGTATATCACAAGCAACTATCAAGTAGAGAAATCTTTTAACTATTCATACCCTAGATTTCTCAACAGTGAGAAGCATATGGTGTTAATTTGGCAGCTCAGTGACAAATTCCAATCATTGGCCTAGATTCATGTTTCCAAGAGGACCAAAATTGACCTTTGAAGCACTGAATTTGGATAAGGAAAAATGTATTTTTGAAGTCAAGCCCACAGGTACACAAATTGTCAAGGTCGGCCTAAGAGGCAAATTAGCCCTCCTCCAATGCCTATAAATTCATGACACCTCAAGCTCATTTGGACATCAATCATCACATATCTCTCTTCTCTTCTTGGGTTGGATTCAACTGATAATTGCAGGAGTTTTTTTCACACGTGTGGGCAGAAAGGAGGACGAAATTACAGGTAGCCAAAAATCTGAATTTTTCTGCAACTTTGTCCAGCATTAGCTTCAACCTTTGAAGGAGAGTTTGACTTTGAATTTTCTGGGGTATCTCGGTCTCATCAGGTCGCATATTTTTGGCACAAAAACCAAGGCAATTAGAGTAGTTTGACTTGTGTTGACCACAGGAAAAATTGCAGACTTGACTGCAGAAGTTTCCCTCTCATTTGACCGAGTTTGACTGGGTGTTTGTGGACTGTTTTTGGCTCTGTTTGACCAGCTCTTGAGGCTGCACTATTTGACCTTTGACAGAGTTTGATTGGAGCACTTAAGGCACGTTGATTGTTGTTGACTGTTGACCAGAATTGCAGATTATGACAGGTGACTAGATTTGACTATTTCTTCATTGGCATATTGATTTTTGGATGGTTGATTTGTTGGACAAGTCAAACTTTGACTTTGACTTTTATTTATGGATTTGGGCTCATTGTACTCTCTGTTGAACATTTTATGATTTCCCCCTTGTGGGGTTTTTCTCTGGTCTTTGACCAAATCGGTGTCTCTTGTTGTTGTTTTCATTGTCTCCTATTGTCATTGCATATATTGGTCTATCTTCAATTATTGTTGATTATTGGAAGAATCAAGTGTTATTGTAAAGATTGTTTAATGAAGGATTGTTAAAATTGGCAGCTAGGGGACAAATTCCACTTTGAGCAAGTCTTTTGAAGAAGATAATTATGGCATTGAATTCCCCTTTTCCGACCAAAATTGACCTAAAGATCGCTAAATTTGGATAAGAAAAAATATTTATTTATTAAAAAGAAATTTTCTAAGATATGACCTTATCAAGGCAGGAAAACTGAAAATTTGAAATTTAAATTTGCCTCCACAATTGTCAAGGTCGGCTTCACCTCCATAAGGACAAATCGGCATGTCTATTTGTATATATATGTGTCTCCAACCTCATTTGGAGATGCATCCTATGGGCATCAAATATCTGAACTAGGGCAGCGGATATGAGGCTAGGGTAAGGATGCGGCTAGCACAAGTTTGTGGTAAAGGTGGTCTCCCTCTTAGGTGTGGATGTCTTGCAGCGAGAGGCCGCAGATGTCTGGGCTTGAAACAGTCAGCAAGGAGGTGTCATAGGGCTGATTCAAGATGGTTTAAGGCAGCGGACATCTGGCCAGATCAGGACGCAGGAGCAGAAGTGAGTTAAGTGTAGTTGTGGGCTTGTTTTATGGATCATTATCTCTGTTCAGTGGGCCACAGGATAGTGCTAACTTAGCAGCACGTTCAAGGACTGTTGTGAGAGCCAAGAGACCTAGTCTAGGGGTGTTTTCCCTAGCCGCAGTCAACCTACATCAAGTCGCAGATATACAGAGGTAGCAGAGGCTTATCCAAGGTGTTTTTCATGTCCCAGGAAGGCCGCATATAGTGCTGTATCTGATCTATCTATATTAGGTGACCTGTGAAGGTTCCAAGGCCTACAATAGTGCAGGAAGGCAGTGTTGAAGGGCAGTAAGTATCACTGTGTCTTGAAGCACGATTAGGGTCACTGTGTTACCCTAACTGAAGCTCAGAACTTTGCTCAGAACCAATGTTGCGAATATCGGCATCATGATAAAATCAGCAAGGGTCCGGAAAACCAAAAAAACGTAAAAATCGGGAAACTATCAGTAAAAAGTCGGAAAACATCGGAAAAAAATACCATAAAAATTGTCAATCAGCTAGGCCAAAAAATCATGATTTTGAGATAAAATCGGGATGTTATCGAGATGTTCGCAACACTGCTCAGAACCCTTGAGCAGCAGCAGCGTATGTCACCAGCTTCAGAAGACATCATTTGACTACTTCAGAATTGCATCTCTGAACAGACCATCTGTTTCTCTAAAGACATAGATTGGAAAGTCAGTTTTGACTTTGAATTAATGTATTTTTCAATGTTGATAATATCGGCATCGGGATAAAATCAGCAAGGGTCCGGAAAACCAAAAAATCGTAAAAAACAGGAAAATATCGGTTAAAAATCGGCAAACATCAGAAAAATTAAGATACCATAAAAATATCTTTAAAAATCGTCAAACATCGGCTAGGCCAAAAAATCATGATTTTGAGATAAACTCGGGATGTTATCGAGATGTTCGCAACACTAGTATTTTCTCTCTCTCTCTCTGCTGAACATTTGATTCGAATAATAAGAAGAATTGATCAAGGGTTTTCCGCATCTTGGGGTTTTTCCCTGGCTTGAGCCATATTCTTGTGTTCTCTTGTCTTGGTTCGTCTTCTACATTTATTGTTGATGTTCTTTCTTCAGTTACTGTCAATGATTTATGTGATTACTAATGGAAGTGAAATAGATTGATAAATGGGATAATATGGATCATTGAAGTAACCATCCTAAGCAAAGAACATGTTTACTTAAAATTAACATGGTATCAGAGCTCAGGACAGGTCAAGCCCAAGCAAGAGTAAAAAGAAACCTCAGAAGGATTTGTTGACAATTCTTTGTGCCTCCTTCTTCAAAGATCATACTAGTCTTAGCAAGAAATGACCTATCTGAAGTTCGTATTCCTGCCCTGGAGCACAACCAGCCCTTTGGATGATGGCACAATTTGCAATTCTTTGTATAGCTCAGCTTGGTTTGGAATCTACGTATGGACTATGCTCCTTCACAATCATTACAGGTCTAAACTATTTTTAACTCTACTCTCTCACAGACTTTTCAGGACCTCTCTCTGTCTCACGCAGATGTTTTAGATCTGCATTGACACATCTTTATATATATGGTATCTGTGTTTCTGAGTTATAGTCTTTACTTCATATAAATCTCCTCTGTGTATAGTCTCCGCAGTATTCCAGCACTGTTGAATACATTGATTCCAGTTTAATGTAGCATCGTATATGTAAAGTAATCCTGATTTAATGATTAATCTTTGCACCTTATATACACCTTTCTTGGCATCCATATATATACATGCATTCTCGGCATAGTTGTTCTGGCTTGGAAATTGGTATGATCTTGGCACAATATTACCGAAGTGTTTCAGCCTCGCATTTGATGATATCTGGCAGCTTGGTATTCAGAGGCATTGCTACAAGCATCTATATATTCCCACAGAGTTGCAACAGGCATAGCTATATTTTTACAATGGCATCTTTATATCAGCATTGCCGTGTTATTTCACTGTCCACAGGAACATCAATATATTCATTCTACTCCGTTCAATGGTTCATCATCATGAATTACTACAGTGGTGTGACAGTGACTCATTATGTCTTCAAATCAGTTTGATATGTATCTTTTCTAGCAGTCTGCTGAACTCCATAATTCGATTCTTTGCTTGAGACTCGCATGTTACAAATTAATTTCTCTAAGTATACCCCAGTCGAAATCAAGATACCTGCAGACGAAGGCAAATGACAACCTATATAGTGTTTATCCTACACTGACCAAATGCATATGCAGGGCCATTTGGCATTGGTCCATCTGCACTGGACTTATATTAAGTATCATCTTATTCATCCTTACTGAAGCCTTTCAAGGAGACCACTTAATGCTTTGTTAGACTTTCTGCAACCAAATGCAAGTTTGGCTGATGTAGGGTTTAGGGTATTTCATAATCACCCTCCTTCTCCTCCTCCTAGGGTTTCTATCACAGAGCGAAGCAATCCAGGGTTTAATTCAGAAGATATCTACTCATTGGCTAAAGAAGGTGGTGTTAAGATATGCTCCAGTTTGTGGATCAAAAGCTTCCGATGACCCCAGAAGGTGATAACCAGCGTGACTGGTTATCTCAAGAGATTCAAATTATAAGTGTTGACTTATCGAAAGGTCTGTGCTGATGAGATTGGCTCATTTCTGCACCATAATGAATTCCATATAAGTGATATGGAACAGCTTCTGGCTCTGAGAAATGCAATGCTGGAATCTTAAGTTCATATAGGTCAAGCACCTCAATCAGTATATCAAGTCTCCCACAGACAAGACTGCATCTGACCTCATGTCCAACAGGAAATTGAAAATATTGATGTTAAGTTCATAGCCATCTCTCTTCCACAACAAGTTTGTCCATGAAGCGTTGCTTATGATTATGGAACCAATACATGAGGCCGTTTTGAGGCCTGGGAAGACTGCACATACAAGACTCTGATTCATCAGAAGTGAATTTGCAGGTTATCTTTGGTATTTGAAGAGCTACTTGAGTACTATCTTGGATGGTGTCTGGGTTGGAATTATGATAATGCTCTTGTGAGAGATAAGTAGTTGACCTTATCAAGTCTGCTCTCACAACACCTGTTATCACCAGTCAACCAAGGAGTAAAAAGGAGAAGAAATGCATGACACTTTGGAACAGTTCTTTGTATCAACCCCTAACAGCATGAAAACAGAAGTACTTTAAAGAAAGTACATGACTGTTTGCCACATTTTTTGTAATAACTCTGAATCTTAGAAGAAATTCAGTACAGCTGAGAAATAACTTGGCATAATTTGGCCTAAGACATCCATTGTTTGGATTCCCTTTGGTCTACCAAGAGTATGGCAGAAAATGTTAAGATCCGTGCTAAGTTCTAACTAGGTCTAGGATTCTGGATCCGTGATGTATAAGACAGCTTGGCATAATCAGTCTTGGAACAAAGCAAATTCAGAGCAAGTCCCTTGGCAACATCATACAGACAGTCATATTTGAGATATCTATTGATATATTGAATGGGCAGAGCATGTGAAAGTCTTTAACTGTGCATTACTGAGGTCTGGTAATCAGTGCATTGATGATTCAGGTTCAGCATGATAATCTCCCATCTTAAAGATAAGGAGCAGATTGATAAAGGTTGATATCCAACTGAAGCAGAATTCAGAGGGAGCTATATGGATGACTTTGACACATGGACCTAAAGGAAAAGAACAGGAAAAGTAGCCAGTTGCAGATAGCTCAATGATTATGATCTGGGCAAAGTCACCTTCTTGATACTTAGAGGGAGCCATGATCAAAGATGTAGCTTCGGTACATTACTTCCTAAGACTAAAGGTCTGATAAGATGGTGTAGCTACTGCTTCAGATATGGACAACTTGTGGGGATCCTGATGTTCTACCTGATCAGATTATACCTTGCTATGGCTACTTGTCTATCTATGATCTGATGTACTCCACCAAGAATTTAAGATTTCATGGATTTTCTGACGTAAACTGTGCTGGCAGTATGAAGAATGGAAAGAGCACATCTAAGTGTTGTAGCCCCTGAGAATCAAAGGCTAAAAGTCTGTTGCTTTGAGAGCACCATTGAGGTTGATTGTAGAAAGCAGCAAGCATGGCTTATTATGAAACCATTTGATTGAGAGAAAGCTCATCAGTGAGCCATTTGAGCATGTAACCACCATTTTATATTGCAGAATGTGATTTGCCTTTCATAGAATTCCATGTTTCATGACCATTCCAAGCATGTTGGCATTAGGTACTACTTTATTTGGGATATGATACAACAGGAAGCAATCAAGCTCCATCATTGGAAGATGGAGTGCGATTACCGACATCCCCACAAAGCCTCTTGATATGTTCAAGTTTATCTTCCTTCCGGGAAAGGTGAGGAGTCATGGACAGACCCTACAAAGAGGGTCTCGATCGAACATTGAGCTTTGGGAGCTCCTGAGGGCCTTGGGTACTTCTTGATGCTATGTGCGACCATAGGGTGAGTGGTTCACATTCCCCTATAGGTACATTGTGTACAGGGTGAGTGGTTCACCTTCCCCCGTGATACTCCATGACGATATATGAGAGAATAGGCTGAGTGGTTCACCTTCCCCTATAGCTGATGATATATGCATAGAATGAGTGGTTCACCTTCCCCTATAGCTGATGATATATGCATAGAATGAGTGGCTCACGTTCTCCTATGGCATGTAAGTAGGATGAGTGGTTCACCTTCTCCTGCGGGCACCCCAGCGAGAGATGCATATAGATATCTGCTGGTTGTCACATGTGGACATGTTAATGGGATGTTGTTCATCCTTTCCCCACATGTAGGAAGCTCATTCCCTACGATCAATGGTTGACATGTTAGTAGGATGTGGTTCATCCTTTCCCCACGTGTAGGTTCCCTCCTACGATTATTGGTTGGCATGCATGTAGGATGTGGTTCATCCTTTCCCTACTCTCAGTGAATTTGCGTAGGATGTGGGTTATTCTTTCCCTATGATGATTGTGATATGTGACTGTAGGATGTGGTTCATCCTTTCCCTACATGTGGTTGTGAGCAGGATGTGATTTATTCTTTCCCTGCTATTGCTCTAGTATCATCCTACCCATGTAGTTCAGGACACATGGGAAGTACCTGTCATCTGGCCAATGAGTTGGGAAAAGTGGATAGGGACCATAGCATTACCGATGGATGCATTGTGCACTGTCGTACTCCCTATGTCTAGGATGCATGATGTTCAAAAACTTGATCACTTGGGATCAAGTCCGATTGGGGTTCAACCCCTGGTTATGTGAACTAACTTTTGTCAAAGGAGAGTGGCAAGGTCTTATGACTCACTCTCAATCAATTCTTCTTCATTATCTATATCAATGTTCGACAAAAATGAGACGACATGCAGAGATTGTTCATGACAACAGGATGGCATGATAATGAATGGATTAACATGTGGAATTTTCCCTAGTTGAAAGGGAGTGTTAAAATTGGCAACTAGGGCCAAATTCCACTTTGCGCAAGTCTTTTGGAGAAGATAATTAGGGCATTGAATTCCTCTTTTCGAGAGGACCAAAATTGACCTAAAGATCACTAAATTTGGATAAGGAAAAATATTCATTTATAAAAAAGAAATTTTATAAGGCATGACCTTATCAAGGCGGGAAAATTAAAAATTTGAAATTTAAATTTGCCTCTACAATTGTCAAGGTCGGCTTCACCTCCATAAGGACAAATCGTCATGTCTACTTGTATATATATGTGTCCACCAACCTCATTTGGAGACCCATCCTATGGGCATCGAATATCTCAAATAGGGCAATGGATATGAGGCTAGGGTAAGGAGGCATCTAGCACGAGTTTGTGGTAAAGGTGGTCTCCCTCTTAGGTGTGGATCTTGCAGCGAGAGGCCGCAGATGTTTGGGCTTGAAATAGTTAGCAGGAGGTGTCTTAGGGCTGATTCAAGATGGTTTGAGGCAGCGGACTTCTAGCTAGATCAGCAGGAGCAGAGGTGAGTTAAGTGTAGTTGTGGGCTTGTTTTGTTGATCATTATCTTTGTTCAATGGGTCGCAGGATAGTGCTACCTTAGCAGCACGTTTAAGGGTTGATGTGAGAGTCGAGAGACCTAGTCTGGGGGTGTTTTCCCTAGCCGTAGTCAACCTACAGCAAGCCGCAGATATATAGAGGTAGCAAAGGCTTATCCAAGGTGTTTTTCATGTCCTAGGAAGGCCGCATAGAGTGTTGTAGCTGATCTATCTATTATTGGGTGACTTGTGAAGGTTTCAAGGCCTACAATAGTGCATGAAGGCAGTGTTGAAGGGGAATAAGTATCACTGTGTCTTGAAGCAGGATTAGGGTCATTTTGATACTCTAACTTTGCTCAGAACTCCTGAGCAGCAGCAGCGTATGCCACCAACTTCAAAAGACATCATTTGACTACTTCAGAATTGCATCTCTAAATAGGCCATCTATTTATCTAAAGACAAAGATTGGCAAGTCAATTTTGACTTTGAATTAATGTATTCTCTCTCTCTCTCTCTCTCTCTCTCTCTCTCTCTCTCTCTGTTGAACATTTGATTCGAATAATAAGAAAGAATTGATCAATGGTTTTTCCCTGGTTTGAGCCATATTCTTGTGTCCTCTTGTCTTGGCTTGTCTTCTGTGTTTATCGTTGATGATCTTTCTTCAGTTACTGTCAATGATTTATGTGATTACTAATGGAAGTGAAATAGAGTGATAAATGAGCTAATATGGATCATTGAAGTAACCATCCTAAGCAAAGAACATGTTTACTCAAAATTAACAAGGACTGAATTGGGCTAAAGTAATTGACATAGCATAGAGCAGTGGAAAATTAACATGGTATCAAAGCTAAGGTGAAGAACAAGCCCAAAGGAGACAAGCGCTAGAGCAATGTTGCACGAAGCGGGAGCGAAGCGGAAGCGCGGAGCGCGGAAGCGTCATTTTCCAAAAATCTAGGAAGCGAAGCGTCCGCGGAAGCGTCTGCTATATATATATATATTTTTTTTATATTTTTTTGCATTTATACTCAAAACCAGTGTTGCAGGAATCGCCCCCCCCCCCCCCGGATCCGAGGCCGGAATCGCGTCCCGTACGGAAGCGTTCCGGAACCTCTAGGCGAAGCGCGATTCCAAATTTACTGAAGCGCGATTCCTTTTTTTTTTCACGATTCCTGGAATTATGGAAGCGTTGGCCCGGATCCGCGCTTCGGAGGGCGCTTCGGGCCTCCGGAAGCGCAACGCTTCAGGCCCGGAAGCGCACGCTTCAAGAGGCCCGGAAGCGCGCTTCCATATGAATCCGCGCGGTCAGCTATCAAACTCGGTTTTTTTTTTTATTTTTTTAAAAGTTCACTTAACTTAGCATGAGGGGGTGGGTTAGGGTGAGGTTAGGGTTAGTTTAGGGTGAGTTTAGAAAAGAATAGAGCCCCCATTCTCTTCTCATTTTCTCACTTTGAGTTTATGAGAGTTGGAGAAGAGAAGAGAGGAGAGGAGAAGAGAAGAGAGGAAAGGAGAGGAGAAGAGAGGAGAGCTTGGAGGAGTGAAGAAGGAGGAGCTAGGAGAAGGAGGAGGAGCTTGGAGCAAGAGCTTGGAGGACTTCATCTACAAGAGCTAAAGAGGTAAGTTCAAACCCCAAACTCCCTTTTTTTTTGAAAAAAAAATTGTATTTTTCTCCTCCCTCTCCTACTCTTTCCCATTGTTTCTACTTGCTCCTTTATTTACAGGTTGTCCACCACCTATATCCATATTCCAAGATGGTGTTCTTTTGGCTTCTATGTATCATTCCACTCTTGGTTTTAATGATGGCAAAGGTGAGGAATAGAGGGGAAGAGGAAGGGGATGAACTTGGTGACCCAATGTATGATGAGGAGGAAGGGTTTGAAGAGGAAGGGGATGAACTTGAAGGGGACACTGAAGCACAAGATGGGAAAGGTACAACAACACCCTTGTGGAACTATGTGACCAAACTTGATGGGGGAAAGGGTGGTGGATCTTACAAATGGATGTGCCCTCATGATTGTCATGGAGGAAAACCATATTGTGGTTCATATACCCGTCTGAGGAGGCATCTTTGTGGGGTGCTGGACAGTGATGAAAAAAAGGGTTCTGTGGGGGTACAAATTTGCCCAAAAATTTCAGCTGAACAAAGAACAAAATACATCCAAATAGAGATGGCTGCACAACAAAAAAACAAGAAACAAAAAACTCATTCTGAATCAAGTGCAACCTCTAAATTTGGTAGTTGCCCATCTCCTCATGGTACTTCTGCAACCTCTGGAGGTAGAAAAACAATAGGGGATTTCCTTAATGTTGCTGGGAGGGATGATGTGGATGGAAAGATAGTCCGTTTTCTTTGTGCTTGCGGTGTACCATTCAATGTGCTTCGCTCTCCCTATTGGCATGACATGGTAAAGGCCATCAATGAAGCCCCAAAAGGATACAAGGCCCCCAACTATGAGAAAGCTAGAACAGTGTTATTAGAAAGAGAAAAAGCTAAGGTTCAAAGAGCTTTGACACGTTTTACACATGAGTGGGTGGATTCTGGGGTATCCATTGTATCAGATGGGTGGACAAATATTAGAAACCAACATTTGATAAATGTTCTTGGTGTTTCTTCTAGTGGTGCAGTATTTATTGCATCTCATGACTCCTCCTCCATCAGTGCAACTGCACAAAACATTGCAGATCTCCTATTGAAAACAATCAAAGATGTTGGTCCGAATAATGTGGTTCAAGTGATCACAGATAATGCAGCAAATTGTAAGGCAGCAGGAAAAATTATTGAGCGTACTCATCCACACATCTTTTGGTCTGGGTGCCTGGTTCACACATTGAACCTTTTGATGCATGATATTGTGAAACACAAAGATTGTGGGTGGATTGCTGAGGTTTACAGGAAAGGGAAGCAGCTCATTAAATTCATCACAGGGCATACAAGGGTAAACTACTTCTATGGCACTTACTCCAAGTTGCAATTGCTTAAAATTGCAAAGACAAGATTTGCTAGTTATTACCTCACCTTTAGGCGGCTAGTGAGGGTGAGACAAGCTTTAACTAATCTGGTGTGTGCTGAAACATGGGATGAAATTAACACTGACACAGATGGTGCTAATGAAGTCAAGGACACTGTTCTTGACAGTTACTTTTGGTCACAGGTTAAATATGTTTTGCAATTCACCAAACCAATTTATTACATGATCAAGTTTGCAGATTCAGATCGACCAGTAATTGGGGAGGTGTATGAGCAAATGGATAGCATGTTGGGGCAGATTAAAGACATTGTTGAGCCTAGAGATACCACCTTGTACAATTATATTCGTGCAGAGGTGGAAAACCGATGGGAAATGCTAAATGTTCCATTGCATGCATTAGCATATGTTTTGACACCTAAATACTATCATCCATCATGGCTTTCAAAACCAGCACCTGGGGGGGAAGCAGGAAAAAACCACACCAAGATAGAGAGGTTCACGAAAAATATATGGCTGCATTGAGTAGATTAATCCCTGATAATGAGGAGGCTGCATTGGTACGGAGACAGGTGAGCAACTATACGAGCAACACTGGTCCATTTGGGAGCATGCATGCAATTCAAGATCGAGAGCATTTTTCTGCTCTTGAGTGGTGGAACATGCATGGAGGGCCTACTCCACTTCTACAGAGTTTGGCATTGCGGGTGCTATCACAGGTGGTAAACACTTCTTCTGCAGAGAGGTGTTGGAGCTCTTATTCTTTCATCCACAGTGTTAAAAGGAACAGGTTGAATTTAGACCGGGCAGAGAGCTTGGTTTATGTTCATTACAACTTGCGATTGTTGTCCCATTACTGTGAAGATGCAAAGTCTAATAAAGACTTGTTGACTTGGGACAAGAATCCAGAGGAGCCCAATTTGGAGGATGGAGTGTTGCGACTAGAGCAATTAGAGGATTCTCTTATCCAGGTATGTCCATTGTGGTATGAATTTTCCAATTTTCCCTTATAAAGCATTTCTCTAATTCATGTTTTTAATTTTTTTGTTAACTAGTGTTTTTTTTTTTGCATGAATTTTTTGAGCGATTCTAGGATGATGACACGGGTGTTGATATGCCACCACCCCCACCCCCATCTGGTCCCTTGGTTTCTAGGTTCCATGGTTCAACACCAACGGCAGGGGGTTCTTCTTCATCAGTTCCAGTGCCACGACTTACACAGGGACCATCTTCTTCATTGCCACCACGTGGAGGCCCGCCATCACGTTCTATTCGTGGTGGAAGGAGGAGAGATTAGTAGATATATTCACAATCTACTTCTTTTTGTCATAGATTACTCATTAGACTTGTAGACTTGTTAATTTGAATTTTGAACCTTTTTGGCTTGGCGGTGACCAAGTGACATATTTTGTAAACATTATTATTTGAATTTTGGACATGACAAATGTTGACAGTTGCTCACTTGCTAGATAAATCATAATATGCTCTATGTTTTATGTTTTATAATATGCTTAAATGTTTTATGTTTTATAATATGCTTAAAAATTTGATGTATGTTTGTAATAGCTAGAATATAGATGATTGTTGTACATACTAGTAACTACAATGGAATCATGGATGCCATATCTATCTTGATTTATGCAAAAATATGCATGTTTTCATGTCTTCTACAATTAATTTGGTATTTGGGATGTTTGTTTTGAGTATAAATGCAAAAAAATATAAAAAAAAAAATATATATATATATAGCAGATGCTTCCGCGGACGCTTCGCTTCCTAGATTTTTGGAAAATGACGCTTCCGCGCTCTGCGCTTCCGCTTCGCTCCCGCTTCGTGCAACATTGCTCAAAACAAACATCCCAAATACCAAATTAATTGTAGAAGACATGAAAACATGCATATTTTTGCATAAATCAAGATAGATATGGCATCCATGATTCCATTGTAGTTACTAGGATGTACAACAATCATCTATATTCTAGCTATTACAAACATACATCAAATTTTTAAGCATATTATAAAACATAAAACATTTAAGCATATTATAAAACATAAAACATAGAGCATATTATGATTTATCTAGCAAGTGAGCAACTGTCAACATTTGTCATGTCCAAAATTCAAATAATAATGTTTACAAAATATGTCACTTGGTCACCGCCAAGCCAAAAAGGTTCAAAATTCAAATTCACAAGTCTACAAGTCTAATGAGTAATCTATGACAAAAAGAAGTAGATTGTGAATATATCTACTAATCTCTCCTCCTTCCACCACGAATAGAACGTGATGGCGGGCCTCCACGTGGTGGCAATGAAGAAGATGGTCCCTGTGTAAGTCGTGGCACTGGAACTGATGAAGAAGAACCCCCTGCTGTTGGTGTTGAACCATGGAACCTAGGAACCAAGGGACCAGATGGGGGTGGGGGTGGTGGCATATCAACACGGTCATCATCATCCTAGAATCGCTCAAAAAATTCATGCAAAAAAAAAATAACACTAGTTAACAAAAAAATTAAAAACATGAATTAGAGAAATGCTTTATAAGGGAAAATTGGAAAATTCATACCACAATGGACATACCTGGATAAGAGCATCCTCTAATTGCTCTAGTCGCAACACTCCATCCTCCAAATTGGGCTCCTCTGGATTCTTGTCCCAAATCAACAAGTCTTTATTAGACTTTGCATCTTCACAGTAATGGGACAACAATCGCAAGTTGTAATGAACATAAACCAAGCTCTCTGCCCGGTCTAAATTCAACCTGTTCCTTTTAACACTGTGGATGAAAGAATAAGAGCTCCAACACCTCTCTGCAGAAGAAGTGTTTACCACCTGTGATAGCACCCGCAATGCCAAACTCTGTAGAAGTGGAGTACCCCCTCCATGCATGTTCCACCACTCAAGAGCAGAAAAAGTCTCTCGATCTTGAATTGCATGCATGCTCCCAAATGGACCAGTGTTGAGCGTATAGTTGCTCACCTGTCTCCGTACCAATGCAGCCTCCTCATCATCAGGGATTAATCTACTCAATGCAGCCATATATTTTTCGTGAACCTCTTTATCTTGGTGTGGTTTTTTCCTGCTTCCCCCCCCAGGCGCTGGTGTTGAAAGCCATGATGGATGATAGTATTTAGGTGTCAAAACATATGCTAATTCATGCAATGGAATATTTAGCATTTCCCATCGGTTTTGCACCTCTGCACGAATATAATTGTACAAGGTGGTATCTCTAGGCTCAACAATGTCTTTAATCTGCCCCAACATGCTATCCATTTGCTCATACACCTCCCCAATTACTGGTCGATCTGAATCTGCAAACTTGATCATGTAATAAATTGGTTTGGTGAATTGCAAAACATATTTAACCTGTGACCAAAAGTAACTGTCAAGAACAGTGTCCTTGACTGCATTAGCACCATCTGTGTCAGTGTTAATTTCATCCCATGTTTCAGCACACACCAGATTAGTTAAAGCTTGTCTCACCCTCACTAGCCGCCTAAAGGTGAGGTAATAACTAGCAAATCTTGTCTTTGCAATTTTAAGCAATTGCAACTTGGAGTAAGTGCCATAGAAGTAGTTTACCCTTGTATGCCCTGTGATGAATTTAATGAGCTGCTTCCCTTTCCTGTAAACCTCAGCAATCCACCCACAATCTTTGTGTTTCACAATATCATGCATCAAAAGGTTCAATGTGTGAACCAGGCACCCAGACCAAAAGATGTGTGGATGAGTACGCTCAATAATTTTTCCTGCTGCCTTACAATTTGCTGCATTATCTGTGATCACTTGAACCACATTATTCGGACCAACATCTTTGATTGATTTCAATAGGAGATCTGCAATGTTTTGTGCAGTTGCACTGATGGAGGAGGAGTCATGACATGCAATAAATACTGCACCACTAGAAGAAACACCAAGAACATTTATCAAATGTTGGTTTCTGATATTTGTCCACCCATCTGATACAATGGATACCCCAGAATCCACCCACTCATGTGTAAAACGTGTCAAAGCTCTTTGAACCTTAGCTTTTTCTCTTTCTAATAACATTGTTCTAGCTTTCTCATAGTTGGGGGCCTTGTATCCTTTTGGGGCTTCATTGATGGCCTTTACCATGTCATGCCAATAGGGAGAGCGAAGCACATTGAATGGTACACCGCAAGCACAAAGAAAACGGACTATCTTTCCATCCACATCATCCCTCCCAGCAACATTAAGGAAATCCCCTATTGTTTTTCTACCTCCAGAGGTTGCAGAAGTACCATGAGGAGATGGGCAACTACCAAATTTAGAGGTTGCACTTGATTCAGAATGAGTTTTTTGTTTCTTGTTTTTTTGTTGTGCAGCCATCTCTATTTGGATGTATTTTTTTCTTTGTTCAGTTGAAATGTTTGGGCAAATTTGTACCCCCACAGAACCCTTTTTTTCATCACTGTCCAGCACCCCACAAAGATGCCTCCTCAGACGGGTATATGAACCCGTATATGGTTTTCCTCCATGACAACCATGAGGGCACATAAATTTGTAAGATCCACCACCCTTTCCCCCTTCAAGTTTGGTCACATAGTTCCACAAGGGTGTTGATGTACCTTTCCCATCTTGTGCTTCAGTGTCCCCTTCAAGTTCATCCCCTTCCTCTTCAAACCCTTCCTCCTCATCATACATTGGGTCACTACTATTAGGACCAAGTTCATCCCCTTCCTCTTCCCCTCTATTCCTCACCCTTGCCATCATTAAAACCAAGAGTGGAATGATACATAGAAGCCAAAAGAACACCATCTTGGAATATGGATATAGGTGGTGGACAACCTGTAAATAAAGGAGCAAGTAGAAACAATGGGAAAGAGTAGGAGAGGGAGGAGAAAAATACAATTTTTTTTTCAAAAAAACAAGGGAGTTTGGGGTTTGAACTTACCTCTTTAGCTCTTGTAGATGAAGTCCTCCAAGCTCTTGCTCCAAGCTCCTCCTCCTTCTCCTAGCTCCTCCTTCTTCACTCCTCCAAGCTCTCCTCTCTTCTCCTCTCCTTTCCTCTCTTCTCTTCTCCTCTCCTCTCTTCTCTTCTCCAACTCTCATAAACTCAAAGTGAGAAAATGAGAAGAGAATGGGGGCTTTATTCTTTTCTAAACTCACCCTAAACTCACCCTAAACCCACCCTAACTTCACCCTAACCCACCCCCTCATGCAAACTCAAGTTAACTTTTAAAAAAAAATAAAAAAAAATCGAGTTACATTGCTGCACCCGCGGACTTTTCCGGAAGCGCGGATCCGGAGCTCGTGAAGCGTGCGCTTCCGGGCCGAAGCGAGGCGCTTCCGGTGGCCCGAAGCGCCCTCCGAAGCGCGGATCCGGGCCAACGCTTCCTATATTCCAGGAATCGCATAAAAAAACAGGAATCGCGCTTCATAAATTTTGGAATCGCGCTTCGCCTGGAGGTTCCGGAACGCTTCCGTACGGGACGCGATTCCGGCCTAGGATCCGGGGGGGGCGATTCCTGCAACACTGCGCTAGAGCAATCATCTTTGGAAAAGTTGAAGGAGTCTATCTAATCAAGTTGAGATGTCTACCTCATTCTTCAAGGAAGCTCAGAAGCTGGGACACTCATCAAACTTTGTTGCTTGGAAGATTAGGTTGGAAATCATAGCTGATGACAGTGGTGTTTGGGAGTACATACAAGGAAAAGTTCCTAAGTCTCTGGAAAATGCTACCGTTGTTGTCAAGAACAAGTACAAGAAAGGTGATTTAAAAGCAAAGAAAATTATTGTTGATGGTTTACAAGATCAGTTACTTGCCTATGTTGGAAATTTGAAGAAGTCTAAGGATATGTATGATACGTTGATCAGCATGTATGAAATCAACAATTTGAATGAGATCGTCTCCTTGAAAGATCAACTCAAAGATATGAAAATGAATAAAGAGGAAATTGTGCAATCCTACAGCATGAGGATATCTCGTCTTAAAGATCAATTGCAAGGAATTGAGGAAATTGTACCTAACAGGGAGTTGGTGTTGGTAACCCTTAGAGGTCTCCCTCCTATTTGGGAAACATTCATTACCACCATAAGCAATAACAACAGTTTCCTGTCATTTGATGAGCTTGTTGGAAAACTCACTCAAGAAGAATCCAAGATGATTTCAAGAGGGAGAATTCAAAAACATGGAGAAGGGGAGCCTGCTACAATTGTTACTAAAGACAAGAAAAAGGGAAAACGAAGACCATGGCCCTCTCTCAAGTCAAAGGACTCTAATAGAAGATCAAAGGGATATTGAATGTTACAATTGTCACAAGCATGGTCGTTTTGCCCAAGACTGTCCCATAAAGAGAGATGCTCCAAGATCCGACCGAAGCTACAACAACAACCGGTACAATGATAAAAGAAGAAGTGATGATAGAAGAGGGAGAGACGATCGAAGAAGAAGAGATACTTTGGATGATCATGAAGAAAGTCCTCATCCTAAAAGAAGTCAAGAAACTCTAGGTATGAAAGTAACGCAGCTACTAGTCAATCTAAATACATTCTTATTTCAGCCCTTTTTGGTTCTTCTCCTCCGGATTCATATAATAGTTGGTTGGTACATAGTGGGGCTTCTAGACACCTCTCCATGTAGAAGGAAGTCCTCTGAAATCTGGTTGAGAGAGAGACAAGTTTGAAGATTATTCTTGGGAACACACTTCATATCCAGTTAAGGGCTTTGGTACTGTCAAATTTAATTTAGACTATGGAGAATATATTTCGCTTCATTATGTGATGTATGTGTCAGTGTTAAAGAAGAATTTAGTATCTATATTTGCCTTGGAGGACAAAGGAATGAAGGTTGCCTTTATGAAAGCAAAAGTACTTGCCTAGCCTATGGGATCCCCTATGAGAGATGCTTTCACATTGGAATCTAGATTTGTTCTATAGGGTCACTGGAAGACCTCTTCTAGCAGTGGTCCACGACATTAATCATCAAAGTGAGCTATAGCACTGAAATAAAAAGAAGTCAATGGGACCACTCCCCTCTAGTAGAATCAAGACCAATCATAATATCGAACAGAATGAAGTGGTCGTGAGAAAACAGGTTTGGAAGGATGCTAAGGCCAAAAAATCAATTATGAGGAACGGTGTTGTTCCGAGACCTCAAGGAAAGTCTAATGCAACTTCAAAATGGTTATAAAGATGAAGCATGAAGCAGATGGGAGCATGGAAAGTTGTTAAAATTGGCAATTAGGGTCAAATTCCACTTTAGACAGCTCATTTGATGGAGATGATGATTGTGTTGAATTCCTCTTTTCGAGAGGACCAAAACTGATCTAAAGATCATCAAATTTGAACAAGCAAAAATGTGTTTTCAAAATTATGCCCACACGTCTAAATTGTCAAAGTCGACCACATCATCATGTAGACTCATCAAGCCCAAGAGACATGTCACTTCACCCTCAACAACTTGTATAAATATAAGTGACCTCTCACCTCATTTGGCAACATCATCACTCACATATTCTCCTCTCTCTCTCTCTCTCATTGGTTCCTACAACTATTGGGCATTCTCTCTCACTTACATGTGTGGCAAAGGAGGACGAAATTCAAACAGAATTACAAGGCCAAAAATTTCAGACTATCCTGCAATCTGACCAGTGTTAACTTTGACTTTCCAAAAAGATTTTGACTTCGCTTTTCTGGGCAGATTTATGTTTGGGCAAGTCGTACACCTTGGCACAGAAACTAAGGTATTCTGGAAACTTTGATTACAGCATAAAATTGCAGGTTGACCGCAGACTTTAGGGCTGAGTTTGACCAAGTTTCATTGTTGATCCGTTGACTATTTTGGGTTGATTTTGACCTCCTATTCAGGCCGAGCTTCAAAGGAGACATTTTGTTGTTGATTTGACCATTGTTGACTTTCTGGTTAGGGTTGAATTTGACTGCAGATTTGACAAAGTGGCTTTGACTTTAATTTGGCAAGTCAGCTTTGACTTTTTGTACTCTCTCTCTATTGAACATTTGATATAATAATAAGAAGAATTGATCAAAAGGTTTTCCCCACATTAGGGTTTTTCCCTGGCATCTGCCAAATTTGGTGTTCTTTTGTCTTGGCTTGTCTTCTGATTTTGTTTCATGTTTTATCTACTTTTACTGTCAATGTGATTAATGGTTAAAGTGATTTCTATTGGAAATTAAATTGGTAGGCTGCTAAAGTACTTTGAAGTAATTGTGCTAAACATAGAACATACCATTGTTAACTAAAATTAACATGGTATCAGAGCCCAGGTGAAGACAAAGCCCAAGCAAAAGAGAGAAAAGCAATCATTAAGAGAGATCTATCGGACAAGTTTCAATGGCTTCTACATCTTACTTCAAGTCTGAGGATAAGCTCAAGGACAAATCTGACTGTCACACATGGAAGATGACTTTGGACTCGACTTTGGAAGAGCATGATGCCATGGACTATGTGCAGGGTAGAGTGGTGGACCTTCCTTCAAATACACCTGTTGCTGCAAAGGTGGTTTCGATGAATTATTGGCTAGATGCACTCAAGAGGAGACGAGGATCATGGAAAGAGACAAGCCTTCAAATGGAAATGAACCTACTACTTTCTCCGTTCATGCTAAAAGGAAAAAAATGTTGGTCCGAGGAGATAGGGTCAAGGATTCAAGCAGGATTTCAAAGGAAGAAAAGAAAGGTGCTACAATTGTAACAAGTTCAGCCACTATGCTAGAGAGTGTCCTCACAAGAAGAATTCTCCAAGGGATGACGACAACAACAATTTCAAAGGCAATAGGAATTAAAGGAACAACAGGTTCAACAATAAAGGAAAGGAATGCTCTCGTTGCTCGATATGGAAATGGTCGACCTCCCAAAAGGACAAGAAATTCCAGGTATGAGGAAAGTAATGTTGTAGAAAAAAAAATGAATTTTATCTTATTTCCGATCTATCTACTACCTCTCCTCTGAATACCTTGAATCATTAGTTGATTGATAGTGGAGCCTCAAGGCACTTCACTGGGTTCAAGGAGGCCCTCTCAAATTTGGTTGAAAAGAAAACTAATTTGGAGATCATACTTGGAAATAATGCCACCTACCCCGCGAAAGGGATAGGTATTGTCACTCTTCACATGAATCAAAGTCAAAGCATTCATCTAATAGAAGTGTTGTATGTGCCCGATTTGAAGAAGAACCTGGTGTTTATTTCTGCGATGGAAGTGTTGACCACTACGTGTCAATGACCCATAGCAGTACACCCCCCTTTTCGCAAAGGAATAGCACCTGATCGATGTGTTCCTACCATCCAGCTATCATCGTCAGCCTGAGGATCATGTTATAATATAAACCCATTATGCATGTGTATAATGTAAATAATCTCAGCAAATATGTGTCGTGTATGTAATCACCTAAGTCACATGACAAGAGGACACGAGACACGGAGGACATGTAAATACGAGTATTCAATACGAAACGCAGCGACCTGGAAACAGGACACGGGGGACATGTTTTATATATATTTAATAAAATATATATATATATATATACCGAAATATAGTTTTTTATCCATATTAAATTACAGGTTGCAACTTATCTAATCAAATTAAAATATAATTACTTCTCAAAGTTCATAGTTCACTTTAAAAAAATAAATAGAATCAAAATTTACTATTTAGAAATTAGAATGTGATATGCTTGGTCTTGATTCTTGAATATTCAATGTTCATTGTTCATGTACAACTTACAAGCACATAAGAAAATAACTAAAGTCTAATCCTATTGATTTCCTCTGCCCCTCTTGCAAGAAAATGCCACAGCTTTCCCTTTCCCTCTAGATGTAGATGCTGGTACTGGTGGAGTTGGCAATGAAGTTTGCTATGCTCTAGAAGCTGAAGAACTAGAAGTAGGAGCTATAGGAGGTAGACCACGTCCTCTACTAGTGGCAGGAGTAGCCCGGGCAGGTGGTGTCACCTGAAAACATTACAATCTCCCAATCCTGAAATCCTGAAAAACTGATAAGTCTGCTGCGTTTTGAATGAAATCTAAAATTCTACTTTCTCCATATGAAATCCAATGAGGCCAGAACCACTCTCAAACATCCTGAGTCATTTCATGGTAATGTTAAAAATTTAAGTAAAAGGATGAAAATGAAGATTAAGGATAATGTCACTTTTACTTTAAGAATTTAACATTACCATGAATAGCATATCAATACTAGGGCCTAGACTTGATCATTAAGCTGCCCCACTCAAAAATTATTTGTTTATTTCAAAAAAAATTGCAGCTTATGCAGGCAACGTTTTCTATCAACAGAATACGCATTTTCCAGATGCAAGACACGACGAAAACTAGCGAATACATTTTACATTTTACAGGACACGATGAAAAATGTTTTCGACACGTTTTAGGGCCGTTTTCGCGTCCGGCACATAAAATATGGGACACGGGACCTTGGAGGACGTGTCCTGTGACTTAGGTAATCACCTAGGTAAACCTACTTTTCTGGTGACGATCTACATTCCAGAAGGTTTTTTGTCTCACCGATCCATTATTGGATGGTCAACAGAGTTTCCTTCAGCCTTACCCCAAAGCCACAGTGGATTTTGTCACTAGGATCTTAAGGGAGTCATAGTGTTATAGATCGAGTCTCTGTAAAAATGATTTGGGAATAATTCTAACTATTTGGTTAGGTTATTTTATTACAAATTGCTTAGTCTGTTGGATTATATTTGTGTCGCAAAAATGGGTAGTCTGTGAGGGTCTATTTCAAATGGGTTTTCCCCCTTGAGATGTAAAAAATATAAAAATCATGATGTAAAGTGTCTTGAGGGTTAGAAGAATAATTTATTCCCTCATAGGTTAATTAATTAAATTTTCTAGCCAAAATTAATTACAATCCTAAGCCATAACTTTAATTAATTATAGGTCCTAAGTAAATTTAAATTTTCCAAAGGCAAAATTCGTGGGTCTTTTAAAAATTAAATTTAAAGAGGTCTAGGGACTAAGGTTAATTAATTATTTTGTTAAATTTTAAGCCTTTGGTCCCTAGGGTTAAGTCAAAGTCAAAATTTTAAAGAAATTAATTCAAAATTTTAATTTTTGAATTAATTAAAATGCATTTAATTGAAAAAATCGAAATTTCCTCAATAATTTAAAATTCGATGGATGAGATTAAAAAAAAATTTGATCCTCATCAATGATCGAGATTGCTTTAACGGGGATCACTCGAACTAGTCGTTGGAAGATTTATATTTAAATAGGAAGTCATTTGTCAATTGACATGATCTGATCTCTGGATCGTGTACTAAGCTCTCAAGCTCTCTTGTATACTTTTTTGAATTAATGCAAAAGTCTTTGGGGTTTCAACGTGATGTAGTGTTCCTCTTCATGAATTTATGGTAACATTGTTTTAATTTTTGTTTAATATTATGTGAAAACTATCAATCAATAGCTCTCTTAGAATAATCTGAATACAGGTATCTTATTTAGTTTGTTGGATCTAGGGTAACATTTTTAATTTTGATTGAAGTAGCAAGTATCTCTATTTCTTCAGAATTTTATTGTTGTTCTATTTCTCTACTTGATTTGATGGCTGACCTAGTGTTTGCAAAAGATCTCTCAAGTTCTCATTGATCGTTTGGGGATAGTCCTCGGTTGGACCAGCCAACTCTCAACACATATTTTTTGAAGAGCCTACTTCATATAAGCCTCAGGATTTATCTAACGATAAAAAAAATTCTACAGGGTGTTTTTGGGCTAGCACCTCTCTAAAATTTCAAAAACTTTTAAATATTTTGTGGAAATTTTGATAGATCTGGCTATTAAAAGCCTTAGATTATCAGATCTGAGAGCGGAGTTGGACTCATACTCCTCAGATCTGATAGATCTGTAAATTATTTGTATAGATCTGTATTTTATTTGTATAGATCTGTTATTTACTTATGTAGATCTGAAATTTTTATAACATAATTTTGAATTTTATTGGGTTTTGGGATTTTCTCAATTTTTGTACATATTGGGTATTGGGTTTTTCTCTTTTCACTTGTGCAGGAATAGATCTGAGAAATCAGCCAAGTAAATCTTCAGATTTTAGCTAGATCTAGGCCCTAGAAGGCAAGATCTGGGCTCAAAGATTGTTTGCAGGAATAGATCTGAGAAATCAACCAAGTAAATTTTCAAATCTGAGCTAGATCTAGACTCTGGAGGGCAAGATCTCGGCTCAAAGATTGTTTGCAGGAATAGATCTGAGAAATCAACCAAGTAAAGCTTCAGATCTGAGATTTTTCAATCAGATCTGGAGGTTTTGAGACAAATCTAGGCCCTGGAGGGCAATATCTTATCCCAAATCTTTTTACAAGGCCATCCATTAAAGATTTTGCAATAAACCTGAAAATCCGAAGCACAATAAATTTTTCAGAACAAGGGTTTCAAGTTTTGGGGCTCCTAAGCCCAGCTCTGCCTTCTCCTAGCCCAACGTTAGTTCTATTGACCCTGTGCTAGCTCTCATTGGCCCTAGATTCCCTTGCTCCATTTCTGATTTGAATATCTAATTTTTTGAAGCTAATCATTGGTGGGTTTTTGTAGAAAATTTGGTAAAAATTTGTGTTTCAAGTATTGACATTTTCTTTTGGCAACTTTGGCAAGTGATCTTCAAGGCCTAAGGCCTAAGAGTTTGATCTCTAAACCATCTTTTTCCTCATTGTTTGCTACAGTAGTCATATACCTTTCTAATAGTGGTAAAAAACACATCTAAGTGGTTTGAAATTAACTAAAAAATTGCTAAATAAATTAATAAGTCATTTATGTTTTATGTGTATCAAGAATTTGGCCTAGATCTACATTTTGGGTCACTGTTATCTCTAAATAATTCTGTTTCTGAAGTCTGAAATATAACAGTGGAAAAATTTCATGTGGGTTAGCCTAAAATCAGTCCCTAAATTGTTTAATACATTAAGGAATTAATTTCTTGAGTTGGGCATTCATCATTAGGCTTATTTCATGTTTTAATTGTTGGTTGTAATAAGTATATCAGATCTTATATAATTCCGGAAATCACATCATAACAGACTGAAATTTTTTTATAATTCACGAGGGAAAGCTTGGCAAAATTTCGGTAAATCTTTGGCATAAAGATATCATTGATAGCTTACTGTTTTCATTGACATATTGCTGCTGTCATAAAGTTTTTCTTACTACTGCCCTAAAAAGTAATTTCTGAAAATTAAGTGATCTGTCATGTAATTGTGATAAAATGCATATCTTTCGTTTTATAAACTAAGTATTTTTTGAGCATTTGTTGATATTAATTGCAAAGAAGTTTTCTTTCTCTTTGAGCTATAACTGTATCAGAAAGATTTGAAATAAGCTTGTGTTCTAATTGTAATATCTTCAGGGATTTAATTTTGAGTCTTCATCTTAAAAAAGGCGAGCATTTCATTTGGGTAATTGAGGACTTTTGCGGCATAAGTGTTTTCCCATTTTCGAGTCTAATTTCATCTCATCTTCCGATGCATTTGCATATAAGTTAACTTTGCATAAATAAAGTTTACTTCCAAGCATAAGCTTGGTCGATAGACAGATCGATCTCCATCCATCTTTTCTTGAGAGCCTGTTTTAATAGTACTTAAAACGGTGACCTTACAGTTGTCAGAGCCACAGTTCTTTGCAGCGCCTAAGGCACTGAGTATGTTAGAATTTCAGGAGAGGTATCATTAATCACACCTTAGTGTGCTTCTCCGAATTTTCTCTCTACCAATTACTATGAAATCAGGCTCAACACAAAAAGGATTGAAGAGGTTCACATTTAAATAGGCATTTAACTAAAATTAACCAAGATTCTTCCATCTCACATTAGTTTTATGATCTGCATTTCATATAAAATAGTTATCCATCTAAACAACAGTTGTTAATCGATTACTTGGCCTTGATTTCCCTTGCAAGATCATTGACTCCATAAGGCACTGGAATCAATCTTTTAAAATCTAATCAAATCCTATAAGTCTTGCTAAATCTTAATCAAGTACTTGATCGCTTCACTATGTCTTCCGAACTAATTGTTTCCCAACTAGTTCTTCTTCATTCCACTTTTCCATAGGGTCTACCCCCCTTAGCCTGCTGTAAAGAGACAGCGTAAACGGAGAGATTGGGGATCAGGGCATTGTTTTAAGATCCGGCCGGCTCGGAACCGACTCAGCTGAGTTGGTCCGAGCCGGAAAAAAATTTCAACCCGGCAAAAAATTCAGTTCGATCGGCCGAGTTATGACTAATGGCTATGACTCGGCCGAGTCAATCATAACTCGGCCGACTCAGCTGGATCCGTAACTACTCGGCCGAGTAGCTAACTATGGCTAGTGAACCATAAAAACACGCCTTTTTTAAAATTATTTTTAATTTTTCTAAGTGTGGGGGACTCCAAAGGGGTTTATGAATTAGTTTGCTGGTCTTTGGGGTCCATTCCCCTCTCCCAAACCCTAGTATTTGATCATATTGCCCTACTAAAGCTATGCTATTCATGGTAATGTTAAATTCTTAAAGTAAAAGTGACATTCTCCTTAATCTTCATTTTCATCCTTTTACTTAAATTTTTAACATTACCATGAAATGACTCAGGATGTTTGAGAGTGGTTCCGGCCTCATCGGATTTCATATGGAGAAAGTAGAATTTTAGATTTCATTCAAAATGCAGCAGACTTATCGGTTTTTCAGGATTTCAGGATTGGGGGATTGCAATGTTTCCATTGAATTTTGTCATGTATTAGGGTATGGAACTCGTATTTAATCAAGAGCACCAATCCCTCTATGTACCTTAATGTTAGTGACATTGGTTGTCAAACTCCTCTGGGATTCGCTCCCAAACCGGGAGCTTCCGAAAATGTAGTTCCCGCTCCAGTTTTCGTTCCCGCTCCCCGCTTTCGCTCCCGCTCCCAAGTAACACTGAGCCAGATGATGTTGGCAACTCTAGCAGTAGCCAGTGGTATTGGTCACATACTTTTGTTGTAAAGGCCATTTCTAGCCTCCTTGGTTATGTGTTTTTGTTTTGATCTCTATATCATCATCGTGTATGTATTGAACAGTGCACTGGGCACCAATTTTAATATAATGGATATATTCATGAGCCTACTTTGATCATATGTTGTCTTCTATCTATATTCTAACGTTGTGTGTTTGGAAACATGAACGAAAATCTTTAAAATTATGTGTTTTTATAAAAAATAAATATTTAATGTATTTTTTACAACGACCGAGTCATTGAAATTGAGCCGGCCGAGTCAATACTGAGTCAGAGTCGACCCTCGGCCGAGTCGAAGTTTTAAAACATTGGATCAAGGTGACAGCCCCCGATCTGAGTCGTTGTCGCAATAACTAGACATTCTATGCGACAACGTTTTTTGCATTGTTGCCGGGGATATTTTATTCTCGGCACTTCAACGACATTTTATCTTCATTCTCCTCATATCATCTTTATCATTTTTACTGGCAATGCCAACATTTTTTGGCGCCGTTGCCGAGGATATTTTATTCTCAGCACTTCAACGACATTTTATCTTCATTCTCCTCATATCATCTTTATCATTTTTACCGACAACGCCAACATTTTTTGGCGTTGTTGCTGGGGAACAATTTATTGGGCCTTGGCTCTTCGACATTCATCTTTCATCTTTCTCATCTCTCATTCGAGCGGACAAAACCAACACATCTCGGCATTGCCTCCAGGGACCAATTTATTAGGCCTTGACTTTAAGACATTCATCATTTCAATCATCTCATCTTTTCCGCCATTCATTAGCCTGTCAAGCGGCACAACATTTCCTGGCATCATTTGATCTTTTCATCGCCCTATCTTTCGTCATCTCATTAATCGTTTCATCTACACTTTTAGCACCTAGACATATCGGTTCGTTTCTTGTTTGGGTGGCGACTCCACTTATTCATCCATTATTTCTCAAACAAGAAACCCTCCCTTATATCCAATTGTTTTTTCCTTTTGGATCCTAGAGCTAGATTCATGTTCAAGTAGCGACTCCACTTCTTCCATTTCTTACAAGAATTTCTATTAGAAACTCGCTTCTTATGGATCTCTTGATTTTCTTGAGCAGGGGTCTCTCTCTAGCATCCATTTGGTCCCTCCTTATCCCTTCAAGCAAGTCATCATGGATGATTCGTTTACCTCGTGTCATTTTACTGATTTTCTCCATGATATACCGGAAGCGGCCATTCATAAATTGCCTTTGTTCTCAGGTGGTGATTCAGTCGCTGTTATAAAGCATCTACGCAGGGTTTCTCATACAATAATCAAATATTGTAGTTCTCCCCAGTATAATCATGAAGATGTCAAAATGCGTCTATTTTCCTTTTCTTTAGAGGGTGATGCTTTGAATTGGTTTAATAATTGTCCTAAAGATTCATTCGTTTCTTTACAAGACATTGTCAATGCTTTTACAGATAGATATGGTGATCAAGGTAGCTCACCTTGTGCCCCTAAAATTATGCAACAGAATGAGAGTGATCTTGTAAAGGATCCAACTGTCAATGAAAAATTTCAAGACAATTCTCCATATCCAACTGTCAATGAAAAATTTCAAGACAATTCTCCATATCAAAATGTGCCATCCACTTGTATCGTTGCAAGACAAATCCATGATAGTGGAAAAGCAGGAACAAGTTATGAAATCAGTGTCGACAATGAAAGGGAAAATGATAAGCAAATTATAGAAGAACTAAAGCAGTTGGTTAGAGACATGCAGTGCAGTCAAACGCAGCTGGTAAAAAATATGGAGCTTAATCAAGAAAAATTTGTAACTGATTACGTCAAAGATATGAGAACTTTATACACCCACCTGGAAAAACGTGATAAGGAGATGGAAATCATGAAAATTAAACACTCTGATCACATAACCAACATACAAAGTCAACATGCTAAAGAAATGGAAACCATGAAAGCTAATCATGACAGGGAAATTAATTCTATGCAAAACAAGTTATTAGCCCTAGAGGAAAATATGACGATCATGGAATTCAATCATTCAAATCAAGTGACTGCCATGGAAGCAAGTTATCAGGAAGAAATAAATGCGATTCAGAACAAGTTGTCAACTATGGATGAAGAAATGACCATCATGAGATTCGATTATAATAATCAGTTAGCTATCATACAAGAAAATCATGATAAAGAGATAAACTCTATGCAACATTGCTTGATGACCATAAAAGCAGATAGTGACAAAGTAATAAAAGATATGGAAGCTAGTCAGACATGTCTTCAGAATAAGTTATTGAGCATAGAAGAAGACTATGCCAAGGAAGTCAGTGCTATGAAGGTTGAACACTCTAACCAGATGGATGCCATAACAATACAGGTAAAGAAACTTCAGGATCAGTCAGAGAATGAAAGAAACAAGGAAACATCAACAAATCATAAGCCTCCCTATCTGCTGCAGCAAGCTCCATCTTATTATGAGGTCCTTTGTTCCATTGAAAAGTGCCTAATTGAAGGTGACCTGGATAAAATGGAAATTAATAATCAGGCTGATGCTCACATGGTTAATCCTCCAATCATAGAGGATCAAGTTATAACTTATGACACCTGTGAGACTGATCCACCATTCTTGACAGAGCAGATGCAGAATGAAGAGAGGCGTGTCATGCATATCTTACATACTTCATCTGAGAGTTTTGAAACAGAATGTTCCACATCATTAGTGATACAGCCTGCCACAAAGAAAAAACGCAAGAGAAAGAGAATGAGAAAGCGATTTGATGCATCAGATGGTCGCGAGCAGCTTGATTCTCGGATAGGAAAAAGTCCTACCGTATGCAGAATTGGACATGGCACATCCGAGAAACAGCCGACGGATTTGCCTGAAAGCAGGCAAATGCTCAATATGCACTATATTGAATGCATCTGATGCCATGGGACATCTTTGTATTGTATTTCTAACCTTATGCCCTGTTATTTTAGTGTTTCATTTTGTAATTAGATTTGGTTTTTCATGTTGTTAGACTAGTTAATAAATGAACAACTTATATCTTTCTTGTGCTTCACATTATATGATCATTTTTGGATAGACGCTACTTATGTTTTGTTGTGTGTTGCATGGATGCAGATTTTGGATTCTCAAATTCCTCCAGTGCAACAACGTGTCCCCAAGTAGAGCCAGAGGTTGACCACTACGTGTCAATGACCCATAGCAGTACACCCCCTTTTTCGCAAAACGGATAGCCCCTGATCGATGTGTTCCTGCCAGCTATCATCGTCAGCCTGAGGATCATGTTATAATGTAAACCCATTATGCATGTGTATAATGTAAATAATCTCAGCGAATCCGTGTCGTGTATGTAATCACCTAGGTAAACCTACTGTTTTGGTGACGATCTACATTCCGAGAGGTTTTTTGTCTCACCGATCCATTCTCGGATAGTCGGCAAAGTTTTCCTTCAACCTTACCCCAAAGCCGGAGTGGATTTTGTCACTGAGATCTTAAGGGAGTCCTAGTGTTATAGATCGAGTCTCTGTAAAAGTGATTTGGGAATAATCCTAACTATTTGGTTAGGTTATTTTATTACAAATTGCTTAGTCTGCTGGATTATATTTGTGTCACAAAAATGGGTAGTTTGTGAGGGTCTATTTCAAATGGGTTTTCCCCCTTGATGTAAAAAATGTAAAAATCATGACGTAAAGTGTCTTGAGGATTAGAAAAATAATTGATCTCCTCATAGGTTAATTAATTAAATTTTCTGGCCAAAATTAATTAAAATCCTAAGCCAGAAATTTAATTAATTATAGGTCCTAGGTAAATTTAAATTTTCCAAAGGAAAAATTCATGGGTCCTTTAAATTAAATTTTAAAGAGATCTAGGGACTAAGGTTAATTAATTATTTTGTTAAATTTTACGCCTTTAGTCTCTGGGGTTAAGTCAAAGTCAAAATTCTGAGGAAATTAATTCAAAAATTTAATCTTTGAATTAATTAAAATGCATTTAATTGAAAAATTCGAAATTTCCTCAATAATTTAAAATTTCGACTGATGAAATTAAAAGAAATTTTGATCCTCATCAACGGTCGAGATGAAATTAAAAGAAATTTTGATCCTCATCAACAGTCGAGATTGTTTTGACGAAGATCACTCGAACTAGCCGTTGGAAGATTTATCTTTAAATAGGAGGTCATTTGTCAGTTGAGATGATCTGATCTCTGGATCGTGTACTAAGCTCTCAAGCTCTCTTATATACCTTTTTGAATTAATACAAAAGTCTTTGGGGTTTCAACGTGCTGTAGTGTTCCTCTTCATGAATTTATGGTAACATTGTTTTAATTTTGCTTAATATTATGTGAAAACTATCAATCAATAGCTCTCTTAGAATAATCTGAATACAGGTATCTTATTCAGTTTGTTGGATCTAGGATAACATTTTTAATTTTGATTGAAGTAGCAGGTATCTCTATTTCTTCAGAATTTTATTGTTGTTCTATTTCTCTACTGGATTTGATGGTTGATCTAGTGTTTGCAGAAGATCTCTCAAGTTCTCATTGAGCGTTTGGGATAGTCCTCGGTTGGACCAGCCAACTCTCAACACATATTTTCTGAAGAACCTACTTCATATAAGCCTCAGGATTTATCTAACGATAATTTTTTTCTGCAGGGTGTTTTTGGGCTAGTATCTCTCTAAAATTTCAAAAACTTTTAAATATTTTGTGAAAATTTTGATAGATCTGGCTATTAAGAGCCTTAGATATCAGATCTGGGAGCGGAGTTGGACTCATAGTCCTCAGATCTGATACATCTGTAAATTATTTGTATAGATCTATATTTTATTTGTATAAATATGTTATTTACTTGTGTAGATCTGAAATTTTTATAACATAATTTTGAATTTTAACACTTGGGTTTTTGGGATTTTCTCTATTTTTGTACATATTGAGTATTGGGTTTTTCTCTTTTCACTTGTGTGGGAATATATCTGAGAAATCCGCCAAGTAAAACTTCAAATTTGAGCTAGATCTAGGTATTGGAGGGCAAGATCTGGGCTCAAAGATTGTTTGTAGGAATAGATCTGAGAAATCAGCCAAGTAAATTTTCAAATCTAAGCTAGATCTAGACTCTGGAGGGCAAGATCTGGGCTCAAAGATTGTTTGCAAGAATAGATCTGAGAAATCAACCACGTAAATTTTCAGATCTGAGATTTTTCAAGCAGATTTGGGGGTTTTGAGACAGATCTAGGCCCTGGAGGGCAATATCTTATCCCAAATCTTTTTACAAAGCCATCCATTAAAGATTTTGCAATAAACCTGAAGATCTGAAGCACAATAAATTTTTTCAGAACAAGGGTTTCAAGTTTTGGGACTCCTAAGCCCAGATCTGCTTTTTCCTAGCCCAACGCTAGTTCTATTGGCCCTTTGCTAGCTCTCATTGGCCCTAGATTCCCTTGCTCCATTTTTTATTTGAATATTTAAATTTTTTAAGCTAATCATTGGTGGGCTTTTGCAGAAAATTTGGTAAAAATTTGTGTTTCAAGTATAGAAATTTTTTTTGGCAACTTTGGCAAGTGATCTTCAAGGCCTAGGGCCTAAGGGTTTGATCTTTAAACCATCTTTTTCCTCACTGTTTGCTACAGCAGTCATATACCTTTTAATAGTGGTGAAAAACACATCTAAGTGGTTTGAAATTAACTAAAAAATTGCTAAATACATTAATAAGTCATTTATGTTTGATGTGTATTAAGAATTTGGCTTAGATCTACATTTTGGGTCACTGTTACCTCTGAATAATTCTGGTTCTGAAGTCTGAAATATAACACTGGAAAAATTTCATGTGGGTTAGCCTAAAATCAGTTCCTAAATTGTTTAATACATTAAGGAATTAATTTCTTGAGTTGGGCATTTATCATTAGACTTATTTCATGTTTTAATTGTTGGCTGTAATAAGTATATCAGATATGATATAATTCCGGAAATCACATCATAACAGGCTGAAATTTTTTTATAATTCATGTGGGCAACCTTGGAAAAATTTCGGTAAATCTTTGGCATAAAGATATCATTGATAGCTTACTGTTTTCATTGACATATTGTTGTTGTCATAAAGTTTTTCTTACTACTGTCCTAAAAACTAATTTCTGAAAATTAAGTGCTCTGTCATGGAATTGTGATAAAATGCATATCTTTTGTTTCATAAACTGAGTATTTTTTTAGCATTTGTTGATATTAATTGCAAAGAAGTTTTCATTCTCTTTGAGCTATAACTGTATCAGAAATATTTGAAATAAGTTATGTTGCCAGGAAACGTGGGTTTGGGGACGGGGACAGGAACGTCATTTTTTGAAATAGGGTGTGTGAGTTCGTCGGGGGTATATTATAATTTATATATATAATATATAAATACTATATTTTATAAATTATAATATATATGAATTTGTATATTTTTCAACTTTAAACAAGAAAACTAAAATATTTATGATTTAACCGTATTGATTTCAGAGGTTAAAGGTTGATCGAATATCCTCTTTCAAGGGATAATAGAGCCCAATTTATGTCTCCTTATTCACTATCCAAATTTCAAGATTTTTGCCAAATCCTGTAGCAACTTGCCTACTCAAGAAATCAAGTTAATTGCAAAAGCTCTGACAATCAGTAAGTTGAGGTTCTTATCAGATGGAGCATGTTCCAGGTGTGTCCTTCGCAATGGCATTGTAAAATTTGGGAAATTTGCTCTTAAACAATATCAGGGTTTGCCTTGTTAAACAACGATTTTTCAGAGAACAAGCTATGTTTATTGTTGATCCATCTCTGCTGTAGAAGACTGATTTTAATGGCTGAAGATCTATTATTTAAAGGTTGATATTCCATTGATATACTTGTTGTAATACTTCCAGGTTCCACCGTTTTGACCTTCACTACATCTATTGGTGTCTAGTTAATTGCATGGTTGTTTATGCTCAGAAATTTTCATCATTTTAAGTTGTAACAGCAGTGAAAGTATAATTCTGAGTTTATAAATAAGTTGTCTAGTTATTTGAAGCATTTTCCCATTGCTGCAATGACCCTTATCCACGTCACTTGAGAAAAAATATAAAACCAACATCTACAGAAGTTGTCCTTCAACTATTTGATAAAATACCTCAATTAAGACTCATTGAAACTCAATTGAAAACTCAGAAATTTTAAGAGAAAATTGAGTATATTTGAGTTGGAATATTACATCTACATCGACACTTTGCAATCCTTTCCGATGTATCAAAAGAACCCCGTTTATAATTTTGAAGTCTCAGGTTCTTTCAAGAAGAACCGGGTTCTTCAGGGTTCTTCTCAGAGGTACCCGTTCCAGCACCCAGAACGTGGGGACAGGAACCCGGGACGGATTCGAGAACCCCACCCCTGGGTTCGGGAACCCGTGCAACATAGGAAATAAGCTTGTGTTCTAATCGTAATATCTTCAGGGGTTTAATTTTGAGTCTTCATCTAAAAAAAGGCGAGCATTTCATTTGGGTAATTGAGGACTTTTGCGGCATAAGTGTTTTTCCATTCTCGAGTCTAACTTCATCTCATCTTCCAGTGCATTTGCATATAAGTTAACTTTGCATAGATAAAATTTACTTCCAAGCATAAGCTTGGTCGATAGACAGATAGATCTCCATCCGTCTTTTCTTGAGAAGCCTGTTTTAATAGTACTTAAAACGGTGACCTTACAGTCGTCAGAGCCACAGCGCTCTGCAACGCCGGAGGCACCGGGTATGTTAGAATTTCAAGAGAGGTATCGTTAATCACACCTTAGTGTGCTTCTCCTGATCTTCTCTTTGCCAATTACTACGAAATCAAGCTCAACACAAAAAGGATTGAAGGGTTCACATTTAAATAGGCATTTAACTAAAATTAACCAAGATTATTGCATCTCACATTAGTTTTAGGATCTGCATTTCATATAAAATAGTCATTCATCTACGCAGCAATTGCTAATCGATTACTTAGTCTTAATTTCCCTAGCAAGATCATTGACTCCATAAGGCACAGGTATCAATCGTTTAAAATCTAATCAAATCCTATAAGTCTTGCTAAATCTTAATCAAGTGATCGCTTCACTGTGTCTCCCGAACTGGTTGGTTCCCAACTAGTTCTTCTTCATTCCACTTTTCCATAGGGTCTACCCCCCTTAACCTGTTGTAAGGAGATAGCTTAAACGGAGAGATTGGGGATCAGGGTGACAACCCCCGATCTGAGTCGTTGTCGTGGTGCCTAGACATTCTATGCGACAACAGGAAGATAAAGGCTTCAAGGTAACATTCATTGATGGAAAGGTACATATTTGGCAAAGCAACCCTAAGAAGCATTCACTCTTGGATTTAGGGTTGATGGTCTCTATCAAGTTGGAGGAAGTCCTTTGGGAGCCTTGACTTGCGATACTTCTCTTCAATCTGAATTATGGCACCGGAGATTTTCTCACCTTCATTACAAAGCCTTACCTGGGGTAAGGAAGATGGTCACAGGTATGCCCGAGTTCAACATGAACCATGAAGGAGTTTGTTAGGGTTGTGTAGTTGAGAAACTTACAAGGGGACCATTCCCTTCTAGTGAAAGCCAAACAACCAATGTTCTTCAATTGGTCTATTCTGACCTATCTGGTATGTTTCCTATAACATCATTGGGAGGATACTTAAACTATGCAATCTTTGTGGATGACTTCTCACACAAAACATGGATCTATTTTTTGGAAAAGAAGGATGAAGTGTTCAAATGGTTCCGTTCTTTCAAAGTTTTGGTGGAAAATCAAACAAGGAAGAAAATCAAGATATTGAAGACCGACAATGGAACCGAATATGAATCAAATGAATTTAATGAATTTTACAAAGAGGTTGGCATTATGAGGGAGACAAGTGTTCCATACACTCCTGAGCAAAATGGAGTTGCTGAAAGGAAGAATCGAACAATCATGGAAGCCACTCATGCCATGCTCCATGATCAAAGCCTACCAAAGTTTTTATGGGGAGAAGCGCCAACACTGTTGTGTATGTTCAAAATAGGAGCCTGCATCAAGCATTAGATTTCAAGACACCTGAGGAAGTTTTCACTAGTAAGAAACCTGATGTTTCTCATTTTAGAATTTTTGGTTGTCCTGTATACTTTCATGTGCTTAAAGAGAAAAGAAACAAGTTGGAAACATTCGAGAAGAAAGGTATATTTGTTGGCTACAGTGAAAATTCAAAGGCATATAGAATCTATGTGGTTGGTCAAAGAGATTTGGAATTAAGCCATGATGTCATCTTCGATGAAGATACTACTCTTGGGAAAGCCGAGGTCTCCCTATCCCAAGGAAGGACAAAAATGTTGTTGCAGAAAAATAGGATGAGCCTATGCCCAATGTTGAAGGCCCGATGGATCCCATTGATCCACCTCCTATTGATCCCTCTACCTCAAGGAAAAGACCTTTGTGGCTCAAAGATACTCTCAAAGATGTTGAAAAACATACTGCTCCAAGAGGGACATTTAGCAAAAGTAAGAAGTCGAACAGGTATCAAGGGTACTTAGCTGTTATGAGTATTATAATTCAAGTTGAGCCATGTACGTTCGAAGAAGCCATAAAGCACCAAGTCTAGAAGGAAGCGATGAATGAGGAATATGAATCTATCATGAAGAATAATGTCTGGGAAGTGGTGCCTAGACCCAAGGTCAAGTCTGTAGTCACCTCAAAATGGCTATACAAAATTAAACATGGAGTTGATGGGAGTGTTGAAAAATATAAGGCCAAGTTCGTTGCTCGAGGCTTCTCTCAAAAGGAAGGAGTGGACTATAACAAGATATTTGCACCATTTGCCCAATATACCACTATCTGATCAATTACTGCTCTCGCTACCTCTTAAGAATGGAGCCTACATCAAATGGACGTTAAGACTCCTTTTTTGCAGGGCTCGCTTTAGGAGGAAGTCTACTTGGAACAACCTCAGGGGTTCGAAGTACAAGATCGAAGGACACACATATGTAGGTTGAACAAAGCCCTCTATGGGTTAAAGCAAGCCCCTAGGGCTTGGTATGAAAGGATTGATATCTATCTTATGACGCTGGAATTTACAAGGAGTGATGTTGATCCTAACCTATACTTCAAGGTTTAAAAGAGCATGCCTCTCATTTTGGTCCTTTATGTAGATTATCTTTTTTTGACAGGTGCAAACCCTCTCATTTATCAATGCAAGAGGGAGTTGGCTTCCAAGTTCGAGATGAAGGACCTAGGTCTTATGCACTACTTCCTAGGCCTGGAGGTCTAGCAAAATCCAGGTGAGATTTTCCTTTCTCAAGGAAAATACATTGTGAAGTTGCTCAAAAAATGTGGGATTGTGGATTGCAAGTTTGTGTCCACTCCGATGGAACTCAACTTCAACAGAAATCCAGGTCAAACTAACCAGTGATCCAAGTGCCAAGTCAGCCCTCCAAACTATGCATGTTTTGTCCACGAGATAGTTGACCAATATGCCATATACTTGTCCTTAGATGCCTCTGAATCTTGCATTATCATGCACCTCTAAATCTTTGAAACTCGCATCTCTATGTATCTCTGAAACTTTGAAACTCACATATCTATGTATCTTTGAAACTCTAAAATTCACTTATCTATGTATCTCTGAAATTCTGAAACTCGCATCACAGAGAGGTAGAAACTCACATCATCAAGAAGATACATATCACACAGGGTCACATTATCATCATCACAAAAATTCACATTATCAAGGAGAGACATATCACAGAGAACTGCATCATCATCATCATAGAATTCGATGTCTTCCTACCAGTGTTATCAAAATCGGTCGGTCCAACCGGTTTGGGTCCAAAACCAGTCCAATCAGGGCATCAGAACCAGAATTGGTCGGTTCAGTACCGAACCAGCCAGTTCAAGACCAATTTTGTGTGTTTTGTACCTTCCCAGGCCAGCGTAAAAAAAAAAATTGCCTATTTTTTTGATATTTTGATTTTTTCATTTGGTTGGCCCACTTCTAATTCTCTCCAAGGCCAGCCTAATATTCAAGCCTATGGCCCTCAACCTAAACTCAAGCTTATGGTCCTAGTATTGCTATGTAATTTATGATAATGTTAAATTCTTAAAGTAAAAGTTTCATTTCCATCATTTTACTTAAATTTTTAACATTACCATGAAATGACTCTAGATGTTTGAGAGTGGTTCCAACCTCATTGGATTTCATATGGAGAAAGTAGAATTTTAGATTTCACTCAAAATTTAGCAGACTTAAAAAAATTTCAGGATTTCAGGATTGTGGAAATTGCAATGTTTCCATTGAATTTTGTCATGCATGAGGGTAAGGAACTAGTATACAAAGAGCACCAATCCCTCTATGTACTTTGATGTTAGTGACATTGGTTGTCGAACTCCTCTATCATGACTCTACTAAAAATGTACCCATCACTCAAACAAAATATTGACTTGACATGCTATGTTTTTTCTATCTTATTTCAATGCTTAGAGGGTTATTTTGATGACGAAGATCCCAATGTAGGCAATGATTTTGATGATATGTAGGTATTTGTTGTAGCATGAATTTTTTAATGCTAAAGGCCATATAGAGCCTATTCGTTGATTTATTTTCGATTTAGGGATGGAATGCACTCAATGCTATTTTGGCTATGTATCCTTACATGCTATATAAATGAGAACTTTTGCTTATTTGTGTATAAATGGTTTGGATTTATATGGATGCACATATATATATTCCTTTAAAAATTGAATATTTATGTGTTTTTGGTTGCATTTATAGAAATAGAAGGTGCCACAACTTTGTGTTAGAGAATTAAAAAGGCAAAAATATTTTCTTACCTTGATAATTACTTGTGATGTATTGTTATCTTCTTTAACTTCTTTATGTCTTCTTTTATCTTCTCATCATCAAGCAACTACCAAAACATAAACATATGAAGATCAAAACAACAAGGACACAGGATGTAGGCTCTCAGCCAGGGCAAAACCCCTCTCCTAGGGGAAAACCCAACAAAATTCTCCTCTTCTTCAAGAACCAAATCAAATGAGACAACCAAGACCCAACAAGACCTCCTCCAATCCACCAAGTCAACCTCCCAAAAAGATTAGTCAAACTTTAGTCAAGTTCTCCAAAAGTCAACACAAGTCCATCCTTCCAAAACAAGTCAACACGGGTCTCGCCCCTCTCTGCAACTCCTGAAATTCGCCCTATACCTTCGGCCTTGCAATTTATCTCAGTCCTCTCGCAAGCGTGGCAGAATACACAAAAAAATTCAGCCCTTTTGCTAGATAAGAGTCTCTTCCTTCTTCACTATAGTTCTTTGCAATGATATGAATTCCTTTTTCTAGGCTCCTCGCATTTTCTTCTTACCTTAGAAATGTAGATCGAATACTTTGTCCACAATAGGTTGAATGTTGGCCTATATATAGTCTTATTTGTGAGGTTGAATCATCCTTATGAGGCCGACTTGGTGGAGGAGGTATGAATGACCATATTACATAAATTTAATTTTTCTTCTTTGATACAAAAAGCCCAATAAGGGTCTAGAACATGATGACAGGTACAGTGGCTCATGACACAACCCTAGAAGCACTCAATGGGTGCTTAGACCTATAGACATAATAAATAGAGCATGAAACTCATGCTTGCAAAAATAATTTTGTTTGATTTTTACAGTGATTTTCTTTTCTTATTTTTACAAATACATAAGAATTACATCATGTCATGAGCCAAACAACAATTATGAAAATCGATACTAGTTACATTTTCGACACTCCCTCTTAACTAGGGAGGTAGTCATAATTGTTCAACCGGTACAAGGATGGCCTCAATTGGAAATGTTCCAAGAAGAGCACAACAACATATGCAATGCTAGATACCATCTAGGCCAAAACTGCCAAGGTATCAATCCATCAAGGTACCATCTATGATTTTTGCCAAGGTACCAACTCAACATATCAAAGATCCAAGTGTCAAGACACTAATTCAAGGATCCAAGTGTCAAGACACTAACTCATCCAAGTATCAATTACCAAGACACTTACTCATCAAAGGCCCTGGTGTCATCTAAGACACCTAATTATCATAGATCCATTGGTGTCATCTAGGCCAATATATCAATTCCAACAGAGCTTTGTACATCATCTAGGCCAAGACACCAACACAACAGGGGATCTAGACATCATCAACCACCCTAGAAAGGGATACCACCCTTGAAAAGGATTTAAATATCAACAAGATGTCCTCCCCAGTACCATATACACACTCGCGGCCTAAGGTGCTCATCTCTCCCTCAAATCAGAGACCTATATCAATCCAAGCATGCTTATCAAATATTCAAACTTCCTAGGGAGAGATCAACACATCAGCTACTTGTTCAACTATCGAAACATATTGTAGCTTCACGACCCCAACCAGTATCAAACTTCCAATATATTGGTTCTTATTATCAATATGCTAGCATAAAATCTGGGGTCTACAACCATTCTGATGTTGCTTAGGTTATCACAATATCCAAACAAATCTTGACGGAAGCTTCCTTTTCCAACTTCTCAAGGAGCACCAAACTTAGCCTCAGCACTACTCAAAACAACTGAGTCTTGTTCACAACTCATCAAACAAGAATACCCATCAGTAGTGCTTTACGCATTCTTCGACCTTATTCTCTCATCATGGCCTTCACTAGACGTATGGTTATTAGTACTGGCCTAGTGCATGACACATGAAGTAAAGAATCATGTCCTCCCTCTCAACTAGGGAGGATATACACTTTCCTTCATAAAAGAAATACATCCAAGCTCCCTCTCAGCTAGGGAGGATATACACTTTCCTTCATAAAGGAAATACATCTAAGCTCCCTCTCAACTCGGGAGATAAGTCCATCATCATCAACTTTATTCTTCTAGCTACGCAAGCTCTTACTTTTGCATCATCATGTCATCGGAGAACTTCGACCTTCAATAACATCATTTTTATCTTCGTGTGGCAACAAGGTCATTTTTTAATCATTAGTGTAAACTTCATTAGGGTTCTTGGTTCTTACAACTCCCTCTTTCTATTATGCTCAACATCATCAAAAGGTCATCATCAAGTATGAGGCAAACATACAACCTCTTGAAAACTATGTACCTGCAAATCTCATCAACAAGTACAACCAAGCACAAATATATGTGTACAAGAGCATGAAATTAACTTTATCAATCTAGGGTTATCATGTTCTCACAAGGAGAGCATCTAGAGTTATCAAAACTTCAAATAAGAAATTAAACCTTAAATATCCAAAATCTAAACCTTGTTAGGGTTTCAATCGTACAGAAACATTTACATCTAGGGTTTCACTTTCATGCCCTAGGATCTTATATCAACCTCTACTAGGGTTTTGTCATAACCACTAGATATTATCATCAAACCCTAAAAAAGTTTGGGTTTTATCAAAGTGAATAAATAGAAAAAGATAATATTACAAGGGTTGATTTGATCTAGAGATCAAGTATCCTAACAATATTAGAATCTTCATGATTCTATAGCAAAATCCTAGAAATGAGAGTCATAAAGAAAAACTTTAAAGAAAAAATCATCATACCTGCTTTTATGATGGAGACCTGCTACAACTCTTATACTCTTAAACATACCTTGAGTTGCTCCTTCTACAAACCTTGAAGGGCTCCCTCTCACCATGACAGTCTTCTTCAATGAAGCATCAACATCCTCATGGTCCATCTTCATATGAGTCTACCTTTGTCAGAGTGCCCAAGGATCCAATTTGATTACCAAGTTATTATTCTCTTCATTCATCATGCTCTTCAGCATTTCTTTATATACCTGCAACATTCACCGACAATTACCACCAAAAGTATATAAGTACAAGAGCATGATTATGATTTTCACAATCTAGGGGTTTCATGGAATCTTTGGAGAGGGAGAGTTCCTAGGGTTTCCAAATCCAAACCCTAAGTTTCTTGATGTTACCTTTCAAAACGTAAACCCTAGGGTTTGAATTTCAAATCCAATTCTATCCTCACTGGGGTTTGTCATTTCTCCCTAGACTACCTACAAACCCTCATGACCAAAAGCTAGGGTTCCTATGAGGGAACAAAATAGAATAGGGTCAAGGTTTCTCTTTTGATTAGGGTTTCCAAATACCAACTAGGGATTAGAATAACTTAGATGCCAACAACCTCCAACAATATGAAGGCTACAAACCCTAGAACCAAAAATGAGATCTCAAAACCCTAATCCAATTTGAGTTAGACCTTATATAAATAAAAACAATTATATGTACCTCAAGAACTACATACCTAAGTCCTCCAAGATCACAAAAAGTCTGCTACAAAGGCTTCTTCAAGATGTCATGATCTTCTTGCTGCTTTCAAGATGCTCTTATAATATCTTAAAAGATGACACTTCAAACTAAGATTCCTTTTCCAAGATGACAAGACGTTGCTTGACTTCTATAGGTGCTGCTACAAGACTTCAAACTATACCTTTTATGTTGTTGCTAGCTTCATAGTTCCCTTAAAAGATCATTCCCTTGATTTGCTATCCTTAAAAATGCATTTGGTGTCTTTCTTATGATTGTTGGTTTGAGCACATATTTTGCAACTTCGGTCTTCTTGTTAGGGTATTGATTTTCACTGTAAAAGACATTTAGATTAGATTTATAGCTTCCTCTACTAGGTACGGTCCAATTCCTCCTATAAGGTTACTTCTCTGCTTGCTTATAGGGATACTTCTCCAAAGAATTTTAGACTTATACCACAAAGCCAAATCATCTTGCCATAGAAGAGATCCTTTTAAAAGCCACCAAGACTTATTTCTTCCTTGCAATTGGAATACTTCAAAAGATGATGGGAGTACTTGATCTTCACGCCGCCTTTTCCCTTCTTACCTCATCTTAGCTCTGATACCATGTTAGAAAATTAGAAAGGTAGAAAGATTTTCTTATCTTGATAATTACTTGTGATGTATCAGTATCTTCTTTAGATCTTCTTTAACTTCTTTATGTCTTCTTTTATCTTCTTATCATCAAGCAACTACCAAAACATAAATACATGAAGATCAAAACGACAAGGACATGGAATGTAAGCTCTCAGCCAAGGAAAAACCCCTCCCCTAGGGGAAAACCCAACAAAATTCTCTTCTCTTCTTCAAGAACCAAATCAAATGAGACAACCAAGACCCAACAAGATCACCTCCAATCCACCAAGTCAGCCTTCGAAGAAGATGAGTCAAACTTTAGTCAAGTTCTCCAAAAGCCAACGCAAGTCCATCCTTCCAAAGCAAGTCAACAAGGGTCTCGCCCCTCTCTGCAACTCCTGAAATTCGGCCTATACCTTTGGCCCTACAATTTATCTCAGTGCTCTCGTACATGTGGCAAAATACACAAAAAAATTCGGCCCTTTTGCTAGATAAGAGTCTCTTCCTTCGCTATGTTCTTTGCAATTATATGAATTCCTTTTTCTAGGCTCCTTACACTTTCTTCTTATCTTAGAATAGCAGATTGAATAGCTTGTCCACAATAGGTCAAATGTTGACCTATATATAGTCTTCTTTGTGTGGTTGAATCATCCTTATGAGGCTGACATGAAGGAAGGGTAGGCCAACTTGGTGCAGGAGGTATGAATCACCATTATACATAAAAATAGTTTTTCTTCTTTGATACAAAAAGCCCAATAAGGGTCTAGAACATGATGACAAGTATAATGACTCATGACACAACCCTCAAAGCATTCAATGGCTGCTTAGACCTCCTATAAACATAATAAATAGAGCATGAAACCCATGCTTACAAAAATAATTTTCTTTGATTTTTACAATGATTTTATTTTCTTCTTTTTACAAATACATAAGAATTACATCATGTCATGAGCCAAACAACAATTGTGAAGACCGATACTAGTTACATTTTCAACACTTTGATCTAATACCACAGAAGAAGGTGCCTTAGAATCCATGCCACAGATCCAAATTGCTATCCATAGAAGAGACCCTAGTTGAATGCCAAATGATGGAGGATATGCGCCAATATATAGTTGTCCGTTCATATGAAGAGTCACGTCCTTTGGGCAGGCCGACTTGTCTTTTTGGAGGGTTGACTTGGCGACTTGGAGGGACAAATGACACTTAGAAAAATTTGAATTTTCTTCTTTTGGGTCACGAAGAACATGCCCATTTATATTTTCTTTTGACCAAAACAAAGCATGAAGAACATGCCTGACAATAAAAATAATAATAATATTTTTTTCATCTTTTTGTTTTTACATGAAATACATATTGATACAAGTATAATCATAATTATGAAGACCAAACCTAGTTACAATTTCAACACCTTTGGCCTTCATTTGGGGGTTCACAAACAAAGCAAAGGGTGCCCAAACTTTGTGGGTCCATCGAGCTTTGAAAATCTTGTTGTTGTATCCCCTTTAGTCTATCTTCATGTTAAAATGTGCAACTAGGGCCAAATTCCACTTTGGGAAGCTCATTGGCCAAAGATGATTATTGGACGATATTCCTCTTTTCGAGAGGACCAAATCAACCTTGGAAGCACTAAATTCGGACAAGGAAAAATATGTTTTTGAAGTCAAGCCCACAAGAGTACAATTGGTCAAGGTTGGCTTGGGGTCAATTAGACAAATTGAATGTTGATTTTTGTAACTTGGGAGGTACTCCAAGCCTTGAGGGTCAAGGGTTTGGAAGAAGGAGCTCCACAAGTGCCTTTGTGGGCTTGAAACCCAAGCTTGGTGTTTTGCACCCAAAGTTGTTGGGCCAAAACCATGACAAGATTTGGCATGTGATGGATGGAGATGATAGAGGACGTTGAGACGAATCCAACGCAATGAAAATCATCAAATTCCAAGGTCTACAAGTGAAGATATTAATTTTTATGTGTTATGGTGGGCTTGGAGGGACATGAAGGCAAGTCGGCCTTGTGTTAGAGTTGCCCTTTGGAGGGTTTTTTGATCCCCACATGAAACATATAAATAGAGACCTTGTGAGACCTCATTGTGAAATCCAAGTTCATCAAAATCAAAGGAAGAGCTCTGAAATTGGACAGAGAAGGAGGCAGCAAGTACACAAGGGCTAGAACACAAGACTTTGGGAGGATTAGTTCTGTTTTTAGTATGAGTTTCTCTGTGATGGAAAGCTGCAGCTCTAGGGCACTTTGTGTGGGAGGTAAGGAAGTGTTGGAGAAGTCTGTTGGCAGCCAAGAGGAAGGGCTTCATAGGTGTTGGATGCCCTAACTAGGAGTAGATGCCACAGCGAGGATTGGTCACTCGTGGTCTGTTGGAGGGTAGCGTGAGAGTGGACCAAGTGTGGACAAAGATTGGCATTTTTTATCTGTTGGAGGACAGCGTGCTAGTGTCCAAGATTGGAGCCCGATGTGCACCATCTTCATGGATTTAGGTGGTTGCAAGAGTGGTAGTTGCTGAGCTCAAGGTTTGAAGAGCCAGAGGAGCAGTTGAGCAGCCCTAGACTTGTGTGTGGAGAAGCACTTCTACAGCAGATGATGGTAGTCCTACTAGCCCATGTTCATTGTGGGAGATGGACATCTTGCAGTGATAGGTGGCAGCCCTCTCTGCCCTATGTTAGCCTTCATCGGAGCAGCGCAAGAAGACAATATTGGGTTGAAGTCCCTGAGTAGCTGAGGAGAAACAGTGGGCAGTTATGAGTTGTTCACAAACAGAGTTGTGAACAACTCAACAAGAGTCTCGATGTGTTGATGCATTGATGGATGAACGATCAACGAGAGAGGAAATTGTTGAGCCGAGATTCAGTGGCCAGATGGACTTGAAGCATTGATAGAGGCAGTGTTGTAGATCGGAAGCCGAAGGACCGAGCAGGTATAGAGTACTACTGAGAGTAGCTGAGAGAGTGTGCTACAGCCAGATGGTCGAGTATCTTGTTGAGCGTAGATTGGTTGTCGATGCACTGACACCAATCCCCAGTTTTGTATTCTTGTACTAGTGGATGTATGAGGGCCATTATCCTTGGTATGGGAGCCCTAGACTGTTGCATTATTCAGTTTGATTAATATAAAGTTGGGTTGAAAATTGTAAAAAGTTGTCTATATTTTGTGCACTAGTAGTTTTATTGTTGTTTATATTCTGTTGTGCAAAGTAGCTTCATTGTGATTCTTGGTTTGGTAGCATCAGAGATTTAAGATTCTATCCTAGACACCAAGATCGTGGAAAAGCAACATGGTATCAAAGCGTGTCTGAGCTACTTTGAGGGACAATGAATCAGAGTGTGCACAACAAAGCAACTCAGACAGAGTTGTGGGTGTCTAGATCATGGAGCAAAGGGTTCAGCTGAAGACATGGAGATGTGGTCTTGATTGGCTTGGCAACGAGGTTGGCTGGGAGTTTTGGAGGATTGGCAGAGAGCCTGGTGAATAATAGTTTGTTGTAGGGCGGATTGTTGATCATGAACTTCCGTTGATTTGTCATGGATTGTTGGGACAGCTCGAGGATTTGTTTGGCATGGACGAGATTGGCTTGATCGAGATTGCTTCGTGTGATGGATTACAGATTGGCAGGCTAGAGTCTTCATCAGATCATGATGTTGCATATCCAAGATTGGAGGGATTTGCACAAGTGGTATTTGATTCAGGAGGATGAGTGCTTACAAACTGAGCCAGTGGATATCGTGTAGGCGAAGAGGGTGTTAGTCAAGGTTGTCATTGATGTCAATATGGAATTGTTTGTGATGACAAATTTTTGTGATGCATGATATCCTAGTGATGCAAGCCCTAGAACTAACCTTGTTGTCGGAATATGAAGATGCCATAACCTCGTGTATATTATGAATCAAGGTCTCTTGAAGACCTAATGTCATATCCTTGCTCTTGATGAAGAAGCCCTAAACTCTATCCTAGACATTTAACAAGATGATGACATGAATGATGACACACTTGATGATATGGACTTGATGAGATGGATGACGGTTGGATACCACATAATGGCACACTTGATGACAATGGATGATGATGGAAGACCATACTTGAAGCCCTAATAAAAATACCCTAACCCTCACCCTTATACATGAAGAATCCTAAATCCCTAAGGTCTGCACTAAAAATTCCAAAACAGTCATCCTAAGGTCTGCACCAAAAATTCCAAACAGCCATAAAGAAAATTATTATTTGACATCTTGAAGACATCATATCATAATGATTCCTTGACTGTCTTGTAGAGGACTCTTCCCTCTTTCCAATGAGCCCTCACTTAGCCACTAACTTCCAATAGTCTAAGAGAAATCGAATTTTTAAGTTGACATATCCTATTTTTTAATCTAGTCGGCCTCCCTCAAGACATGTCCATTCATTCTAATGTCAAACTCATATAAATAGGAGGTTCGGACTATCCATTTGACTAAGCAATTTTCAGTGAAAGACACAGAAATTCAGATAGAAACTACAGGAAGCCGAGGAGAACTTGAAGATTTATTGTTTGGGTTAATTAATTTTACAGTGGTGGACTGTCATCTTCAGAACTCCGATTGCAGAGGCAAATTTCCGGACAGCTTGAGAAGATCTGTGGATTTAGAGAACAGGGATATCACTGGTTGAGCAATTTTTTATGGTATACCATCTCTTCTAGCTCAGACTTGTTGATCTGTAGGTGAGTTGCACTCTTCTCGGAACTACAGTGAGCCAGTGAACATAACTCGGACCTAACCACAGTTTTACGATTTCGGATCCATTGGAACAGTCAACACTTCGGATCTGTGGTTGGTGGAGCTTGGATCACCTACAGTCGTGACACCTCTTCTTGAACCTGCACTTGGGATGTTAAGGCTCAGATTGACAAGGGGCTATATATGTGACAATACCTCTGAACCAAACCTCAGATCTGTTGAGTGATAGCTACAGCAATTCGGACCTGTTTTAGTGCAGAAATAAGAGTCCTCATTTAAGGCTCCATTGACAGAGGTAGCCACCTGTTTGGAGGCTCAGACTAGGACCTGTTCCCTCTGTTAGTTTGGATCTTCTTGTTAAGGGCCTGAAGTATATCACAGTCAGTTCGGATCTCATGTTTAGAAACTGAACTACACCAGTGTCAGTTCAAATTTTTTTAAGGACTGAACTATACTACAGTTAGTTCGGATCTTTTGTTAAGGGATTGTACTACATCACGGTTGGCTCAGTTACATTACAATTCGGACCTTTTATTATTGCAGCCTTGAACCTACCACAGTACTCGGACTTGCTGGAGTTAAGGCTCAGCTCAGAATGGAGAGTGGAAGGATCCTTGAAGTCTTTTTGAGACAACTTCTTAAGAGCATTGATGACTTAAGAATCTTGGAAAATCTCTAGTATTGTTGGAGGTCTCTTGAAATCCAGTATGTAGATTTTGGGAAGACTTGTTGATAGATGCAAACTTGCGCAAACTATTGAAGGCATTTCTTGGAACAACTGATTGAAGACATCTTGAGGCAAGACCAAGCATTAATTGAAGTCTTGGAGACACCCTTGGAGATCATGATGCATTGAAGCCATCATGAGGTGACCTTTAGAGATCTTTGCTTGGGTAATATGAAGAGCAGTGGTGACATCTTCTGAGAAGACAAGGTTGTCATTGATGAAGTGATTTGGAGGCGGCTTTGCTGAAGATAGACAGGGCTCGTTGAATAAGATATTGGAAGCCGTGAAGAATCATTAAACCTATCTTGATGAATTGAAGCTGAGGGTTGGAGCCCTAGAGGATAGGAGTCCTCAAGAGACCAGGTTGGAGCTTGTACCAGAGATAGGGTTCGAGCCCTAGAGGTTGGTGCCTCAAAGTGACAAGGTTGGAGCCTTGGGAACTCCAAGCCAGTGCTTGGCAAACTACAGGTTGGAGCCTGGGAGATTGAAGATTGGTGTCTTATCTAGGGTTGGAGCCCTACACATTATTGTATTGAATTTATTGTAAAGAATAGATTAATAAAAAAGTATTTATTCTTATTGTTCATTTTGTGTTCCAATTATAAGTGATCTAACTAGTAAAAATAACAATGGAAAAGAAATATTGATTCAACCCCCCCTCTCAGTACTTCCAACAGAGGGAGTCTAACCTCAGAGAGAGCAATCCTATGGAGGTTTGGGATCTTCAGGCTCAGATGTGATGAGGCAGAGGCACTACCGAGATTGCAGTGTTCATTCTACAGAGCATGTCGCAACGATGGACGCAAGATGGGCCAGTATCGCCAAATGATGATAGTTACTTCCTAGTCTTGCAAGTACCTCCCTCGCTAAGAGGGAGTGTTAATTTTTGTGACTTGGGAGGTACTCCAAGCCTTGATGATCGAGGGTTTGGAGGAAGGAGCTCCACAAGTGGCTTTGCAGGCTTGAAACCCAAGCCTGGGGTTTTGCACCCAAAGTTGTTGGGCCAAAACCGTGACAAGATTTGCGCAAGTGATGGATGGAGATGATAACGCACGTTGAGACGAATCCAATGCAACGAAAATCACCGAATTTTGAGGTCTAGAAGTGAAGATATTGATTTTTATGCATTATGGTGGGCAAAGAGGGACACGAAGGCAAGTAGGCCTTGTGTTAGAGGTACCCTTTGGAGGGTTGTTCGATCCCCACGTGAAACATGTAAATAAAGAGCTTGTAGACCTCATTGTGAAATCCAAGTGCATCAAAATCAAAGGAAGAGCTCCGAAATCGGACAATGAAGGAGGTAGCAAGGACGCAAGGGCTAGAGCACAAGATTTTGGAAGGATCAGTTTTGTTTTTGGTGCAAGTTTCTCTGTGAGGGAAAGTCATAACTCTAGGGCACTTTGTGTGGAGGCAAGGCAGTGTTTTGGGGTAGTTTATCTCGCAAAGTGTGGTGTGAGTTCATTGCAGGTCTTGACCGCAGTCAAAGGTATGTTTTAGAGCTATTTTTTGTGCTTGGTTATGTGTGGAAACCTCTGTTACAGGTAGCCGCAGGGTGCTGTAGCAAACAACAGTTGTTTGGATGAGGTTTGAGAGACGTGAGGCCTTGTGGAGGAGCCTCTCTCTAGGCCGCAGCATCTAAGAGGTCCAACGAAGGTAAACAAAGGTAGGGACAGCTTCAACAAGTGGTTTTGCTTGTGCCTTGAAGCAGCCTAGTTTGTTGTAGCAGTCTGAGATGGTTGAGAGCCTTGTAGAGTGCCCAAGGTGTCTTGAAAAAGTCAAGGAACAGACAGCAAAGTAGATGACAGTATGGATAAGCAAAATAGTGATTTTGGAGTTGTGGTTTAGGGTTGTTGTGTGCCCTAACTAGTATTGTACAGGGATAGAAACCAGGGCAAGAGGGCAGTAGCAAAGGAAGTTGCAGATGGTCTCTTGATGGTTGGATGCTAGGCGGATGGTTGTCCTAGACTAGGACAGTTGGTGGACATCTTAAGGAGCAGATTACATCAGCAGCTTATGTGACATGTCAAGAGGAGCAGCAAAAGGTTGCAGAACAAGTATGGTTGTCCTCTTGAGTTGATGTGACTTGCACATGAATGGGTGTCCTAGGAGAAGTTTGTTGGCAGCCAAGAGGAAGGGCTTCATAGGTGTTGGATGCCCTAACTAGGAGCAGATGCTACAACGAGGATTGGTCACTCGTGGTCTGTTGGAGGGTAACGTGAGAGTGGACCAAGTGTGGACAAGAATTGGGCATTTATGATCTATTGGAGGACAGCATAATAATGCGCAAGATTGGAGCCGGTGTGCACCATCTTCATGGGTTTAGGTGGTTGCTAGAGTGGCAATTGTTGAGCTCAAGGTTTGATGAGCCAAAGGAGCAGTTGAGCAGCCCTAGACTTGTTTGTGGAGAAGTACTTCTACAGCTAATGATGGGCAGTCCTCCTAGCCCATTTCATTATGGGAGATGGACATCTTGCAGTGATAGGTGGCAGCCCTCCGTACCCTATGTTAGTCTTCATCGAAGCAGCGCAGGAAGACAATAGTGAGTTGAAGTCCCTGAGTAGCTGAGGATCAACAGTGGGCAGTTGTGAATTATGAACAAACAAAGTTGTGAACAACTCAATAGGAGTCTCGATGTGTTGATGCATTGATGGACGAACAATCATGTAAAAATTTCTCATTTCCCACCCCGGTTTTCAGTTTCACCTTATTTCTCCAAATAGTTAAATGCCCTTTCCCGTATCCATACATTTAACAACTGAAAAATAATTTTTGTTGAAAACACAAATTCTGGATTTTTACAGAATGCTGAAAAATGCAGAAATATAAAAATCAGCACATATAAACAGCCATTCAACACATTTAAACACAGTAATTCTTTGTCAAGGTGACCCTGGAAAAACCCCCTACAACTCTTGGGGAAAACCAGTTCGAGAGCTCCTTATTTCTAAAAAATTCTTTTTACAGTGAGAAATATTCAACAAAATAACAGCAAGCAAACTTCACAACTTATCTCGTTTTCATGCCTCACAGCCAACTGGAAAACACTAGCAAACAGCAAAACAGGACAGCAATAAATGTTGTACGGCCTCCTCGATTTTCGTGCCTCTTTCAGCCTTAAATGTTGTTGTACGGCCTGCAATAAATATGTTGTACGGACCTCGATTAGCGTGCAAAAAAATAGCAATACGTTGTATGGATTTCCTTGGAAAATGTGCCAACAAACTGCTCCTCGATTTCTGTGCAAACTTCTCCTCGATTTCTGTGCAAACAGCTGTACAGATGTCTAAAAAATCGTGCCAAAATCTGCCTTTCACTGTGTGCTAACTCAGCTGTACAGATTTGCTAAACTGCTGCCTTGGAATGTGTGCCAAGCTGTTGTCTCATTCTCCTCCCTGTTCAGAAATCTCCCTTGCTATCTTGCTCTCCTTCTCCCAATCTGCTCATGAAAGAATGAATGACCTTTTCCTCCTTTTCCTCCTTTTCCTCCCTTAATCCAACCCTAAGTGACTTTTGGGTGATCCCTAAATCCAATGGCTGAAATAGATTGAGATCTAGTGCTGAGATTAAATGCTCATTTAAATCTCACTTTTTATTTTTTAATTCACCCCACTTTAATAAAAACCCACTTAGTCATTTATTTCCAAAGTCACTTTTCCTTTCTAATTTTACATTGACTTTAATAAAGTCACTTTAAAATTAGACTTTAGTAACTTTATCATTTAAAGTCACCTTTAAATTAGATTTGACTTTATAAAAAATTATAAAGTCACTTTAGGAGAAAAATTAAATTCTTTTGGACACTTTTCCCTAGGCCAAAGATCAAAGCCTTAGGGAACCACCTGTCCTTCGGTACCAAATTTCAACACTCCCTCTTACCGAGAAAGGTGTTCCTCACCACACCCATCTTGTCTCTGAAGTAGTCATGCTTGCCCCGTGGTAAGGCTTTGGTAAGAATATCTGCAACTTGCTCATCAATGGGAATATACTCAAGCTTCACAGCGCCCTTCTGAACACAGTCTCTAATGAAATGATATTTGATCCCGATATGCTTTGACCTGTCATGAAATACTGGATTCTCTGTGAGTTTAATGCAACTTTGGTTATCACAATAAATCACTGAAGGTCTCAACGGCTGACCAAATAAGCCAAACAACATCTTGCGAAGCCAGATGGCCTCACAACTAGCTAGACTGGCTGCCATATACTCTGCTTCCGCTGAACTCAATGCTACTGACTGCTGCTTTCGGCTGAACCATGACACTACTGCTGAACCCAACCCAAAACAGCGCCCTGAAGTGCTCTTCCTATCAGAAGCTCAACCTGCCCAATCAGAATCAGTATAACCTGCCAATCTCACTCCATCCCCCTGCCTGTAGTCCAGACCATAATCCACTGTCCCCTGCAAGTACCGCAAAATGTGTTTTGCAGCCACCTAGTGAACCTTCCTAGGCTCACACATAAACTAACTCATTGTGTTGACTGCAAAACAAATATCTGGTCTAGTGTTGACCAAATACATCAAGGAACCAATCAGCTGCCTGTACAATGTGGGATCCACCAACTTGGAATCCGAAGCATGAAGCTTCTTCCAGTTGGTGATCATCGGTGTCGACATGGGTCTACAATCCTCCATGTGGAATCTGCCAAGGATGTCCACAATATACTTCCCCTGCCCCAAGAAGAAATGCCCCTCCTCCTGCCACACCTCCAATCCCAAAAAGTAATGCATCAAGCCGATGTCCTTCATCTCAAACTCCACCACAAGATCTCTCTTGCAGTGCTCTATGAGTCTCTCTGCACTTGTAATGACCAAGGCATCCACATACAGCACCAGAATGAGAGGCTCCTCACCTATCACAATATAGTAAAGGTTCGGATCTGCCTCACTCTTTGTGAAACCCATCCCCTGCAAGTATGTATCTATCCTGGAGTACCAAGCTCTGGGAGCTAGCTTCAGGCCATAAAGGGCCTTCTTTAGTCTGCACACATGGGACTCCTTCCCATGCACCTCAAAGCCCTGTGGCTACTCAATGTACGCCTCCTCCTGTATGAAGCCATTGAGAAATGCAGTCTTCACATCCATCTGGTGGATCTTCCAACCCATCTCTGCTGCTATCGATATAATGGAGCGGATCGAAGTATATCGAGCCACGGGAGCGAAGGTCTCCTCATAATCAACTCCCTCTACCTGGGAGAACCCTCTAGCCACAAACCTCGCTTTGAATTTCTCAATGCTGCCATCTACAGCATGCTTTACCTTGTAAAGCCATCTAGAAGTAACCACGGATTTGCCCTCAGGCCTCGGCACCACCTCCCAAACATCATTCTTCATGATAGAAGAATACTCCTCCTGCATGGCCTCTCTCCAGACCTGCTGGCTAGCTGCCTCCTCATAGCTAGAAGGCTCAGAGTCAAGGATGTTGGTAACCATTGCCATATAGCTACAAAACCTCTCAAGTGGTCTACTCTCTCTGACCGGCCTCTTAGGCTCAGCAACAGATGTGGCATCTCTCAAGGTGTCCTGAAGCCACTTGGGCTTCCTCTTCCCTGAGCGCACTTCTCCCATAGGAGAATGAAACTCCTCCTCCTCATCATCATCAGGAGCCTGAACTCCTGACTCTCTGTCTGCTGTCCTCCTGCCTGCACCTGAACCTGTAGAAGCTGAGGTACCGTGTGAACTGTTCATCAGTGGACTCCCTAGTGAACTGCTCTGTGAACTGCTTTGCATGTTGCCCGGACCACCACCCCTCTGGCTCGGCAAGCCACTGCTCACTGACGGACCTGACATCCTCATAGATGTACCTCCGGATCCTCCTGATCCCTGCCCACTCGATCCCTACAACTGACTCAACTGCTGCTGAGGGTCTGGCTGATCCAGATACTCTAACTCTCGTGACCTCCTAAAGGCCCTGTCCTCCTCGAACTTCACATCCCGCTTGACAACAACTTTCCTCTGTGCAGGAATGTAAATCCAAAAGGCCTTTGAGGTCTCACTGTAGCCCACAAAGATACCCTTCTCTACAGTGGGCTCTAGTTTGGCCCTCTTCTCCTTGGGTATGTAGGAGTATGTAATGCACCCAAAGATACGAAGATGACCAATATCAGGCTTCTTCCTAGAAAAAGCCTCCTCCGGAGTCATGTTCCCCAAGGCACGATGCGGACACCTGATCATGTAACATGGCTTTGGCAGCCCCTACGATGGATCTGTTCTTCCTCTCCGCAACCCCGTTCTATTGGGGGTTGTAAGGAACAGTGAACTCCCTCCTAATGCCTGCCTCCGCACAATAGTCAACAAACTCTCCAAGGGTGTACTCTCCTCCATTGTCTGACCTCAGTGACTTGATCCTCCGACCTATCTGTGTCTCCACAAGAGCTCTAAACTCCTGAAACCGCTTGAAGACCTCACTCTTGGTCTTCAAGAAATAAATCCAGGTCCTCCTGGAGTGATCATCAATGAATAAAACATAGTACTCATATCCACTCAAGGAAACATGAGACATCCGACCGCTCACATCAGAATGAATCAAATCAAGTATCCCAGTCGCTCTGCTGTCGCTACTGGGAAAAGGGGATTTGGCAAACTTGCCCATCGCACATCCTCTGCAAGTATCAAAGTGATCAGTACTGAAATCTGGCACACCTGTAGTGATCTCCCGCAAGGTCCTCAAGGCTCCATGATACATGTCCCATCCTGCAGTGCCAAATCTCACACAGCTCAGAACTGCTAGCTCAGTTGTCGGTACTACTGCTCAATGCCACAAGGGACTGGAATGCAAACTTGTACACCTTTGCATGGCGTACACCTATCACTCTAGCTGAATCAGCTGGAGTGCCCCTGGGGTACATCAACACTTGTCCTCCCTGAACAGTACCTCATATCCTCTGTCCTCCAAAGCTGAGACAGATATGAGGTTCTTCCTCATCCCTGGCACATAAAGAACATCTGACACCTTCAAGGGAGGTTTGGACTCCCTCTGAAATGTCAGTGTCCCCACACCGACTGCTCTAACAACTCTGTCATCACCGAGTACTACCTCTATATCAGTGCCACTCTCTGAAAGCTCTGAGAAGTACTCACGGACTCCTGTCATGTGACGTGAAGCCCCACTGTCCACATACCAGATACCCGAAGATGCTCCGCTAATCGAGGGAAAAGCATGCTCCCTTTGAACCTGTGTGGCAGGTGATCCTGCACTAGAGGACTCATACGCAGTGAACCCAAACTCCCGGTCAAAACGAACTGCAAAGTCCTCAACCTCTGCTGAAGCTGCCACGCTCTAGTTCTTCCCCTTCTTCTTCTTCTTCTCTGGACACACAACTGCATAGTGTCCCATCTTTTGACAATTCCAACACTTCACCTTGGAATAGTCCTTCTATGTGTTACCCTATTTACCTTTACCTTTGCCTTTGCCCCCACCATTGCTTGTGGAAGTCTGCTTCTTCCCTTTTCCTTTCTTACCTCCTGCCAACAGTGCTACATCCTCATCCTACTCAACTGGCTTGGCTGCCCCAAGCTAACCTTTCATGATCTCTATCTAAATGCAATCATCCCAAAACCTCTCCCATGTGGGAAGGGTCTCACGTGCACAAACCCCATCAACAAAGTTCATCCATGAACGAGGGAGGCCATTCACTGCAATCCACACCAACTCAGTGGGTGGAATGTCCTCTCCAATTGCTGCCAACTCATCTCTCACATTAGTAATCTTAGTGAGATATCCAACTGCACTATCATTGCCCATCTTAATAGTTTTCAGCTTCTCCTTCAGGACGATTTTCCGGTTCTCATTGGTACTCTGGTAAAGATTGGACAATGCTGTCCACATCTCATGGGCATTTCTCTTTCCTCTCACATGAGGAATGCAATGGTCTTTGACTCCGTCTAAAATCAGTCTCTTACCCTTGTTCTTTTTATTATACTCAGCCAATTGAGTGGCATCAGTAGGCACAACAACAGGGTTTTGTGTGGTATGCACCATGATGTCCCAGACTTCTGCCTCCTCAAAGATACTCTGCATTCTCTCCTTCCAAACGTTGTAGTTGCTATGCCCATCCAACCTATCCTCCACCCTCAATCCCAATGACATCCTGTTGTCCTAAAACTAAAAAATAGCACTGTTGTAGTAAAGATAAAAACTGTTGTTTGTGAAAAATCAGCTTGCTGGAATTTTCTGAGTGAAAAATCAGCAGGCTGTAATTTTCCTCCTTGCTGTCCCAAACTGCACTTCAGCACTCAAGCTCTGATACCATGTAAAAATTTCTCATTTCCCACCCCGGTTTTCAGTTTCACCTTATTTCTCCAAAATAGTTAAATGCCCTTTCCCATATCCATACATTTAACAATTGAAAAATAAATTTTGCTGAAAACACAAATTCTAGAAATTTTACAGAATGCTGAAAAATGCAGAAATATAAAAATCAGCACATATAAACAGCCATTCAACACATTTAAACACAGTAATTTTTTGTCAAGGTGACCCTGGAAAAACCCCCTACAACTCTTGGAGAAAACCAGTTCGAGAGCTCCTTCTTATTTCTAAAAAATGCTTTTTACAGTGAGAAATATTCAGCAAAAAATCAGCAAGCAAACTTCACAACTTATCTCGTTTTCGTGCCTCACAGCGAGCTGGAAAACACTAGAAAACAGCAAAATAGGACAGCAATAAATGTTGTACTACCTCCTCGATTTTCATGCCCACTTTGAGCCTTAAATGTTGTTGTACAGCCTGCAATAAATACACTGTACCGACCTTGATTTGCGTGCAAAAAAACAGCAATACGCTGTACGGATTTCCTTGGAAAATGTGCCAGCAAACTGCTCCTCGATTTCTGTGCAAACTTCTCCTTGATTTCTGTAGTACGGGTTTCTAGAAAATCATGCCAAAATCTGTCTTTCACTGTGTGCTAACTCAGTTGTACAGATTTGCCAAATTGTTGCCTTGGAATGTGTGCCAAACTGTTGTCTCCTCCTCCCTATTCAGAAATCTCCCTTGCTCTCTTGCTCTCCTTCTCCCAATCTGCTTATGAAAGAATGAATGACCTTTTCCTTCTTTTCCTCCCTTAATCCAACCCTAAGTGACTTTTGGGTGATCCCTAAATCCAATGGCTGAAATAGATTGAGATCTAGGGCTAAGATTAAATGCTCATTTAAATCTCACTTTTTATTTTTTAATTCACCCCACTTTAATAAAGACCCACTTAGTCATTTATTTCCAAAGTCACTTTTCCTTTCTAATTTTACATTGACTTTACTAAAATCACTTTAAAATTAGACTTTAGTAACTTTATCACTGAAAGTCACTTTAAATTAGATTTGACTTTATAAAAAATTATAGTCACTTTAGGAAAAAAATTAAATTCTTTTGGACACTTTTCCCTAGGCCAAAGATCAAAGCCTTAGGGAACCACCTATCCTCCGATACCAAATTTCAACAGAACAATGAGAGAGAAGATTGTTGAGCCAAGATTCAGTGGCCAAATGGCCTTGGAGCATTGATAGAGGTAGGTGCTGCAGATCGGGAGCCAAAGGACGAGGCAAGTACACGGTGCGACCGAGAGTCGCTGTGAGAGCGCGCTACAGCCAGATGGTCAGAGTATCTTGTTGAGGGTAGATTGGTTGTCGATGGACTGACACCAAGCCCCAATTTTGTATTCTTGTACTAATGCATGAGGGGCTGGGCCATTATCCCTAGTACAAGAGCCCTAGACTGTTGTATTATTCAGTTTGATTAATATAAAGAAGTTGGGTTGAAAATTGTAAAAAGTTGTCTATATTTTGTGCACTAGTAGATTTATTGTTGTTTATATTCCACTGTGCAAAGTAGCTTCGTTGTGATTCTTGGTTTGGTAGCGTCAGAGATTTAATATTATATCTCAGACACCAAGATCGTGGAAAAACAACAGTGAACGCCTATCATTGCATATAAATATAGGAGACTCTCATCCTCATTTGGCACATCAACAACACAGCATATTATTCTCTCTCCTTCATTGATTGGGTCGTACAAGTCTGAGGCAGCCTATTCTTCCACACGTGCCAGTTTTGGAGTTGATTTGACCTGCATTGAATTTCTATTCATAAGGAGAGTTTGACCAGTGTTGATGTAACGAACAAAGTTCGTATACTCAGAGGAATGCTCTAATACCAATTTAACGAACAAAGTTCATATCCTCAGAGCAATGCTTTGATACCAATGTAACGAACAAGGTTCTTATACTTAGAAGTTAAATACTCCAAAAAACTTGGAATATGAAGATCTCCATTGAGGATACAAGAACATATATTAAAATGTATGAATGAGAATGATGATACAAATGAGAGTGAGTGCCTGCTTACATACTCTAGGCGGGTACTTTTTCACGTACAATCATGTCCTTAGAGACATGCCTCTTCATTATTAATTACTAGTTAATTAATCATTATTTATGTTTATTATTGTTTACATTTTTATTATTTTTATATAAATTATATTCATAACATTGCCTTCCTCTTCGAAAAGCTTTGTCCTCAAATCTTATCACTGACAAGGCGTGTCATCTGTTTCTTTATCTTGTAAACTATTTGCATCTTTTCAGAATTCTTCGATTTTTTATCTACGTTCATACATGATGATAAGTTCCTTGGAGTGATAAATAAAATTGCCTAACTAAGAAGGGATCTGACCATCCTATATCAATCTTTTGTGGAACTTTGCAATTACTTGATAGCTAAGATAAATTGTTAACGTCAGACGAGATTGTGTCGAAATCATTATTTTTTGAAGCATAAGTTTGTTGTTTATGTTTTGAGTGATACAGATACGTGCATTGATTGATTTGTCTGCTCTTGCGATTCAGAAGTCGATAAGTAATTATTTTGGTTTGACTTTCCCTTATCAAGTGTGGCAATTCTTTGATTTACTTCAGGTATTGAGGTTGTTGAGTTGCTTACAGAATCCTCAGTTGGAATTTCCATCGTTTGAATTGCAACAGTTGAGTGTGTTTTTTCTTCAACTAGCTTGTCTTCTTCTTGAGTTGTGATATTCACTGGATCGGTATTCATTCCTTTCTCTTCAACTTGAATTTCTTCATTTGAAGATTTTGATGCTTCCTTCTCAATAAGTTGTTGTACCTTGTTTTCCAACAACTTCTTGTCCTTAAACTTCTTAATTTGCGTCAGTAATTTTTCATTATGGTCTTTAAGCCGAGAAACTTCTTCATTTCTATCAACAGTGATTTTATCAACTTCTCTTTACATATTTTGTAATACCTTTTTACCTTCTTGAAAAAACACTTTTGAAATATCTTGTATGTCTTCTGGTGTTACTGAATCTGAATTCAATGTAATGTCTTGTAATGTTATTTTTTTTCTTCATGTAGGGAAAAGTTTAGGATAAAAGATCCTAGTGATTCCATCCAAGGTGATCCAAGAATAATATCACCTTGATCCTCCCACAAGGATTGAACAGATAATTGTGATATAAAAGTATAATCCCCAATGTTTAATTATAAATTGGTTATGTCATATTGTTTTCTATCCCAACAGTCTAATTTTTCAATTACATTTGACTCGAGAATCACCAATTGGTTAACAAGTTTAGAGCTTATATAATTTTTTCCTTCGGTGGGAGAAATAGAAATAATAACATCTTTTCCTACAAGAGTCCCTTTAATTTTAAATAGCACCAGAGCAACGCTGCATGAGGTTCCTAAAAATCTTCCTTCCTTTATTTCCAAGTTAGACTCCATTACTTTTTTCTCTTTAATAATTGACTCTATTTTGCCTTATTAATAATTTTAGTTTAACAATACTACGATGTCAACAATAGACGACTTATATTTTTTTTTTATAACTTAACTCGAGCACTCCCTTTATATATATATATATATATATATATTCACTTAACCTTTACAACTTCTCTTTTTTTTTAAATATATATATATATATATATAAAATAACAATACTTTTTTTTGTTTTCCTAATTGAACTTTAATACCACCTTTATAACCTCCTTCTTTCTTTTTCTTTATATATTTATTTTATAATTTCATAAAATTATGCTTGACATTTTTTTACTCGATCTTAAAAGTGCCTTAGTACTTAGAACTCTAAATTCTTTTAATACGCCAAGAAGTAGAATACTTAGGCTTCACTTTTATTTAAGCGCTTTCCTAGATTTATACAATAACCTTGTCGAAGATTTAATTAATAGTGTTCTCTTTCGAATATTTATATTACACAACTTCATATGGCACAATGCTTTACGAGATTTCAAAAGGCACGTCTTTATGACCTGTGGTCAACGCCCTTCTCTATTTTTCCCGACGACTACTTGATGGTTGAGACTTTATACAAATGCAGAAATGGTACGACAGTTGTACACTTAGACTAGGCGATTGATACAATTGTGATCAATTGCTAGCAATGTGTATTGGGTACAATGTGATGGGAAAGAATTTGCAGCAGCAGGTTTGCGGTTGGAAGACGTCAGGCGACAAGGAAGGATGAACACTATTGGGGAAAGATGACGCGACAGGGGATCGAGGATTGGCGTCGGCGAAGGACCATGGATTAGCATCAACAGTGGCAAATTTGTGGCAGTGGTGAAAAAAGTATATGGAGGGCCTTCGCTACACTGTGCGGTCAGCGAGATAGTAGAGGAGCGGTGGCGACTGCAACTACCAGTAGTGGGGGCCACAGCCAGGTAAGTCGTCATTTTTCTTCTTTTTTTTAGTTTTAAATATAACTTTTATTGTATTTTTTAAGTACAACTTTTTTTTTTGTTACTTTTTTTTATATACTCCTTTTTTTACTCTGTTTCTTTTTTTTTTTTTCTTTTTTCTTTTTTCTTTTTTATGACCCTTTTTTAATTCTTTTATATATATATATTATATATATATATATATATATATATATATTTCTTCTTTTTTTTGGTATATAATTTATTTTTCTTTTTTTAATCTTTCTTCTTTTCTTTTTTTAATGGCCAAAGGCTTGACGGCGAAATGGAAAAATTCCAAGCTCTGTGTAGCGACACGCTTCAATTGCATGACAACAAGGTTGACAAAAGGTTGATGGCCAAAGGTCAAATCAGACTGAACCTGTGAGCGGTTGAGCGGCCAGAGGAGTGAACAGCGTTGATACCAATGCAACGAACAAAGTTCGTATACTCAAATGAACGCTCTGATACCAATGTAACGAACAAAGTTTGTATACTCAGAGGAATGATCTAATACCAATGTAACGAACAAGGTTTGTATACTCAAAAGTTAAATACTCTAGAAGACTTGGAATATGAAGATCTTCATTGAAGATACAAGAATATATATTAAAATGTATGAATGAGAATGATGATACAAATGAGAGTGAGGGCCTACTTATATACCATAGGCAGGTACCTTTTCACGTACAATCATGTCCTTAGAGACATGCCTCTTCATTATTAACTACTAGTTAATTAATCATTATTTATGTTTATTATTGTTTACATTTTTATTATTTTTATATAAATTATATTCGTAACAATTGATTTTGGACCTTAAGGGACTGTTTGACTGTGTTTTGACCAGGGATAGGTCTGTCCAAGCAGGCCACATTATCTAGCACAGAAACCGAGGCAAAAGGAGTTGTTTAACCAGAGTTGACCAGAGTTGCAGGACTGTTTTGACCACAGGTTGACTTCATCATTTCACTGGGTTTGACCGCTGATTTGTTGACTCTTTTTACTGTTGTTTGACCACCAAGGAAGGTCGAGTTTGACTAAGGCTGGCCAAGCTCAAGAAGGCAGGTTTGAGTGTTGTTTTGACCGTTGACTATTGACTGGTTAGGGAAAGTTGACTACTGTTGACTTTTCATAATTGCAGTCCTTCATCAAGCTGATCAGATTTTCATTGGTTTGGGTAATTTACAAAAGTCAAGTTACATTGACTTTGACTCTCATCATTGTACTCTATTGGATTAAGGGTTTTCTCCATTTTGGGGTTTTTCCCTGGCTTTAGCCAAATATTGGTGTTCTCTTGTCTTGACTTGTCTTCTGCATTTATTGTTTATGTTCTATCTATAGTTACTGTCAATGTGAATTAATGGTTTATGTGATTGCTATTGGAAATTAAAGTGAAATTGACATTGGGCTAATAAAAGATATTGAAATAATTGTTGCAAGCATAGAACATACCATTGTTATCTAAAATTAACACTTCACACTCAAAAGCTGCAAGGAATTGCCATTGTATGAATTATTGTCGTGTTCTATGCAACCTCAAAGAGGTTCAGCATGGATTGCAAAGGTGTGAGGAGAAGGTGGTTGAGGTGCAAGGTGTTGAATTTTGTAGCTCTGGTAGTCTTCATAAGATATTTTTATCATTGATATTTATGCAAAGCATGTTCTTCATGCTCAAAAGAAAATTTTATTACTCATGTATTTGTCAAAAGAAAATTTCCGAAAGACGTGTTCTTCATGACCTTTGCAAAAGAAATTTTGAATTTTTGAATTATATTTTTGGCTCCACAAGTTGACCAAGTCGGCCCTCCTATGATCATGTCAGCCTGCCAAAGGAGACACCCATTCAGTCCTTAAGAAGACTATAGATTGGAGTAACTCGTACTCCCTCAAGGTAATTTGTATCGTATGAAATCACAAGTATATCTCTGCAATCAACGAAGGAAGACAAGAAGATAAGGAGGCTGAAAAGAAGAAGAACAAGTCATCTTTCTGCCCTCGCTCAAGTGAATACAGGAGGCCAAGATCAGTCTGAGTTTCTGTGATGCTTTTCTGAGGTGGATCCGAAGTTTTCTGTGGCTGTGATCAATCCGAGCTTTCTGGAATCTGTGCAGAGGAGGCCAAAATTCGGCCCTAGTACAGACCTGTAGCAGACCTTGACTGTAAGCACTTGTGGACAGATTGAGGACGTTTTGACTTGGAATTTGGTGGAGGGTTGACTTGGCTCTTGGTGGATTGCCATCTTATGCTGGTCAGTTTGTCTATGACTTTGATGTCTCTTGTTGAATTGATTCTCTAAGGAAAGGATTGCTGGGTTTTTACCCCATGTGGGTTTTCCCAGGGTAAATTGTTGTGTTCTTGTGTGGCTGTCTCTACATGATCCTACTGGCATTTTAGTTTTACTGTTGATATTCTGTGTAATTGTTTTATGATGGATAATGAATGCGAGATGATGAATAATGAAAAGCAAGAAAAGGTAGACCTAAGTAAATCATAAGTAATTATCAGTGTAGAGGATACCTAGAAAAATCAACACAAGGTAGTGTGGCAAATGCCAAAATGAGGTGGAGCCGCTGGCAAGAACAAAGTGACTGGAAGCAAAGGGCAAACCACAAAGTTTGAGACAGTTGTGAAATAGAAACAATGGTGCAGCAGGTTGAAATGAGGGGAAGGGACAAGGAATTCCCTGCATTCATGGTTATCTCATGCTGACACTATCTGGAACTGGACTCCAAACTGGGGATCTCTCTACCTTCATCCACGAAATTGTGTCCCATTTCCAAATTCCTCCTAAAGTGGTTTGCTCTTGCTGCCCCATGACATTGATGTCAAGAGGGAACCCTTCAGCAAATGGATGGTCAAAGTCCTTTTATGAAGAGGGGCACGCTGTGTGTTCTTCACAAGCAATGGAAGATTTATCTGAAGCTGCTAACCAAATGGATCATGCTGAAGTTGAGGTGCCTCTGTGGAGCCAAACATGAATTTTCAGGTGGGCGGCGGGCCTGAATGGGCAGAAGTTTCAAGTTTTCCTCTTTTGTTAGTAGTAATGTTTTCTCAGATACTAGTTTGTAAGGCAGTATACCTGCCAGAGTTCCCTTGTTGGTTTCAGGTAGAATCAACTAGAAAATTTTGTATGAAAACCTGTGCTATTTTGACAATAGTTTGTAGCCCTTTCATTTCATTTTTATTACACCATTGTATGGTTCAGAACAGCCCTTTCTAATACAAAATATAATTGTTATTTTGAAAAAAGAGGTAGACGGTAGACCATATTTAGATATTATTGGTGAAACTGAAGGTTTCAAATATAATATTTTCTTGCAAATACTTGATTAAAGTTGCTCTAATGTTATATAATAATACTTTGTTTCATAATCCGCTATGCCATTGTAAGTTGTAACCATTGCTAAAATGCACTCTTCATAAAAGTAAAGACATTTAGTGAATAGTACAGCTTTAAATTCTACTCTTTCTTTGAATTATGTGATCAGAATATCTCTTATGGTATACAATAATACTTTGTTTCATTATATGGTGTGCCATCTTCAATCATTGCTAAATTGCACTCTTCATAAAACCAAGACATTTGATGAATACTACAGCATTGAATTATACTTTTTCTTCGATTATGTGATCAGAATATCTGTCATGGTCTATAATATTATATTTCTTAATCCTCTGTGCTATACACAATCATTGCTAAATCACACTTTATGATACACCAACTTAATGTGTTTTGTTCTGTCTTGTCACCCCGCAAATCTTGGATTATTCTTGCAAAAGAACAAACGTTTTATTGCCTATACTTGCAGGAAAAAAAAAGACACAAATATTAGAAAGGCATCTAGACATAAGATTAACGTCTCAAACATTATATCATAAGGCAGTCCCTTTACAAAATCACAAAGAAATTTGGAAACAGGAAAAAAAAAAAATGCTAAAAGCTATCAAAAAATCTATAACCTGGCTCCAGATGCAATAACAGCTTTATGCACGTTCATCCCATAATAACCTTTGCCTCCAAAAGCAGGAAGAAGAGATGGATGAATGTTCAAAATTGATCTTGGAAATGCTTGAATAAGTTCAATAGGTAACAGTTTCAGGTAACCAGCTAGTAGAAGAAAGTTGATCTCAAACTTCCTACAGAGAAGTTAAGCAAGTCAGCATTTTGAAAAGAGTTTTGAGAATATATTACTTTGCAGAAAATTAAGTAAACCATATGAGCAATTTTCATTGATACCTTAAAAATAAAATGTGAAAATGTAATGCTCCCCACTTTTTAAATTTTAAAAATAGGTCGCTTTTCTTTTGAAAAAAAAGACCCAAAGGAATTTCAACTTGGGTCTTGTCTATAGCACCCAAAATGCTTTACCAATTGTCATAGAGCATCAGTTTTAAATATATGCAAATAAAAAAGCCTTCACCCTCTTTGTAACCTTTCTTGGTCCAAAGAGACAAAAATTCCTTTTGACTCCACATGCTTTGACACTCCAACCTCTCTCTTAACAATCAAATGATTTAACCAATTGAGATAAAATATAATTGTGTGTAACAAGTATTATTTAATTAACAACATATGCCAGTCACCCACAAGATATACAATACGCAACTCAATGAGATTTGATCTCATGACCATTGTGTTTTTTCATACCTCATATTGTATGAGGTTCCATATTGTGATTTTCAATCATATTGCTAGAGTTTTCTGCTGCTAACTTAGATTTATTGATGCATTTGGGGGAGATACACCTTCACGGAGCCTCTTCTCTTCTCCATATCCAAAATATTTGGGTTGGAGACGACACTCTTCTTATGTGGATGGTCATGGCTGATGGCATTCTCATGGCTGAGGATGCTATTTTCATGCCTTTGGATCACTCTCTTGACACATGGATGCTTGTTATTTCATGTGATGTCTTCTTCATGAAGCATCCTAATGGCTAGGTGTGTTGATGCCATGATGTTGGTTTGACACTAGGAGATGTTCTGCATGGTCCTCGTTACAGCAAAATCTAGCACCTAGTGTAAAGCCTCAATACATGACCTAGACAATGTGCAACACAAGTGTCACCATTGTCACCTCTGCAACCACTCCCTTCTCTTTAGTGATGAAGACAATCCAACATAAGAGAAGCTTCCCTTGTAGGGCTTAGGGATCAAATAACCCAGAGATCTTAAGCTAAGTGCCCACTAAGGATCCTGCAATGAAAATCCACTGGATAAAGGAATAACAAATTATGGTTTGAGGTGGACAAAAGAGTAAATTCCAAATTTGGATTCAAGGATAGAAATGGCTCAATCTAAAGGCTATGGTTGAACTAAAGAGAACTATATAGGGTTCCCGAACACACCAAATCAAGGAAACAGCAAATTTAGCCATGTAAATTATGAGTAAGCAATGTAAAATGAAGGCTAAATTAAAGAGTAAACAAAGGACCAAGTTGCATCAAATTTTGATGGTTGATAAGCTAAGTCACATGACACGAGGACAGGGGGCATGGAGGACACATAAATACAAGTATTCGACATGAGGCACGGCAACTCTAAAAACAGGACACGGGGGACACTATATATATATAGTGTCGGATCCATATTTTTTAGAAATTAGAACATCTACAGATATGAATCATGATGATATCTATTTAGTGAGTTACCAATTTAGTATTTACTATTTAAAATTTTATAATTTTAGAACTAGTTAGTTTATTAATTTACTACATCAATGTTGTTTACAGTTCAATGTTCATTGTTCATGTTATTAACAATTTTTCAAGCACATAAGAAACTAGAAATTTAGAATTATCATGATTGATAAAATAAAACTAGAAATTTAGAAGTAGAACTTAGATATTAAAACCATAAATTGCAAATTTTTCATTAAATCATCAAAATCAAAATGTATTACATAGATACCAAGTGAATGCCACTGGAAAATACAAAATAGAGTGGATACAAAATAGGTAGGAATATCATAGCTCATCAGTGGCACAGGTCATGACTCACTAGTCACAACTCTATCAATAGACCAAGTCCTCCTCCATGTCATAAAAACGAATCCTGATAGTTCTGGTAACTTAAACTCATACTTGGAGCTATCAAAATTTTAATGGGGGCAAATTTATGGTTGATGTTCATGTTACAGGCAACATACGCTTAGGTGGAGCCCATCCATCACTATAGTTGCTACCAGTTATCGAGAATAGGGGTAATTAAGTATTGGGGGTTTTCACCCCTGTGAGCATCACCCGATGCAATGAGCGCTAAGTGGACTATTCAAAAATCATGAGAAATTAGTCAGTTACGACTACGTCTCATGGAAATGGTCATAGATGAATGACTTACTTAACGCAGTTGAATCCCGAAAATGATATCTGAGAATAGGGGTGTCGAGCAGCCAAAAGTTTGGAGTTGCCAATCACTTGAAGGTTGTTGTTATAATTTATTAAATTATTATTTTACTTATTTGAGCAATCTCCTTGTAGGTTGTAGTGCTACAAGTGGTCACACTGCCAGACACCAATGTGAACCCATGTGCCATGATTAAGTATGTAGCGTCCAGATCTATTTTACTGTGTGAAAATCCGCCCACAAATCCCTTTGTCCACCTACGAATCGATGATAGTTGCACATTCAGCAATATTCCTCTCACAAATAGGGATGAAATTGACAGAAAAAATGAAACACAATCAAGACGTGGCACTTTTTACTTTGGGATTTTAGTGGGACACACATCCTAAAATAGAGACACATTAGGGCACGTGTCCGACATGGCCCAAACATGTGTCCTGGTTTTAGGACACATTGAAAAACATGTCAGACACGTTTTAAGGGTCGTGTTGTGTACGACATGTGGGATACAAGACACAGGACCACTAAGGGTCATGTCTTGTGACTTAGTTGATAAGGCATATAAGTTTATAACAACAAATAAATCCTTAGCATTAGCCCTACGAAATGGCTGAAAATGCATCTAAACAACAATTTTACTTATCCAACACACTTTTCAATAATGTATAACCCTAGGACATGGATCAAAAGGTCCATTAAATGCTGAAAATATTATATTTTGTTAAAATCCTAAGTTACCATAAAACAAAAAGAAAAAGACTCTATAATTTAGGACATTACCACAAGAGAGATGGACTAGTGCCTTCTCAATCTAGGGCATATGGAGTCTAGGATTCAAACAATTCTAGTGTTTCCTTGGAGTGATAACAAGATACAAAAAACTACAACAAATAAAGTAAACTGCCCTAGGGTTTGAAATAAATGTTCTCAATTTTTCTAGATGATTAAGGGAAAGAAAAAGCTATCTCTATTCCTCAAATACTTGGAAAAAAGGTTTAGCTTAACAAGGGGCAATGAAGCAAATACCAAATAAACTAACTTAGCACATGAACAATCCTTAGGTCAGATGTGTAATGGCAGGCACACTTTGACTGGATGGGTTTAGCACTTTCTTATGTCCCTTTCTCTTACGATGTTGATATATCATATGATGGGGTAATGCATGTTCCTTTGGTGTGATTTTCCTAGGTGATATAACATTGTGATATTAGACATCACCAAGGAGAAATTTGTTTAATGATGTTAGTACCCTTGTTGATGTAGTTTTTCCTTAAGTTTAGTTAGAAGGGAGGGGGGTACTTGATGATTTCAACTTTTCCTAAGGTTGGATAATGTATTTGAGGTTTTATTCCATTGATGGTGGCATGCCCTAACTCTAAGCCTCAGTAAATCTTATATTTGTAGTTATCATGGTGGCCCAGTTGAGCTTTGCAAGGAGATGTAATTTTTATTTACATGGTACAACACTTTGATGGAGTGCACCCGCTTATTGGAACACATGTTGAGGCAGATCACATTATTTTATTGCCATTTGGCTTTAGTGGAGGCGCCATCCCCTCGATCTTGGAGTTTGGTGGGTTGCACCCATGAGAAGTTAGTTGAGGATGATCACTTTATTATTGTTGACACCTTGCGTGCACATTTCTAGACGGTTGTTATGTATTGGAGGTTGTATTATGAGGGCAACCTACCATAGTTGTTATTTTTGACATATGGTCAAATCATTAATTTTCTCCACCTCTCTTTCTAGTATGGATCATTTATTACACACAAGTGCATGTTTTATGGGAGGTGCCATTTGAAAGGGTTTACATGGTCAACCCCTTATTTGTCCACCATTGTCCACCTTGAGGAAGTTTGTCGGAGCAATTATAGAGGTCGTTGCACATTGGTGGAGCCTGGAGGATCCCATCAAGATACTTGCTATGTTGGGAGGTTGACCACTTCTTTTTCTTATGGAGCACTCCACTTTGTGGGCACAATGCACATTTATTTATGGAATTAGTTGGAGCGCCCCGCCTTGGGATTCACTCGTGGAGTTCTTGCACAATTTCTCGTGTTGATTATGGACCACATTGTTATTTTTGGAGGAGGTTATTGAGGAGCACTCTACTAGGGAGAGTATTTTATCATTTTCTTGCACATACATCTTGGCAGGCACACCTTGGAGGAGTTTTCTTGAGGGATGTGTTGCACTTGGAAGGCCACATGAGTGGTTGTTGCATTTACTTCCTTGGTCTTACTTCTATATTTAGAGCATTTCCTTAGAGGGCACACATGGAGACATTCTTTTTCCTAGTTGTGGAGAATTTATATTGGAGTGGTGCACCCATTGATTATTTTACTCCTTTCTTGGAAGGTACACATATGGAGGATATTTTATTATTTCATGGAGCCTTACATGTTGGACGTTGTAGCCACTTCATTATTTTATCATTTGTTTGACTAGTCTCATGGAGTTGAGTACTTTGGGATTCACAAGTGTGGGTTGCTTGCATGCATCTTCTGGAGTACTTGCTATTTTGGGGTGGTGGTTATGAAGCATTCCCCTAGGAAGATCACTATATTGTTTTCAACATTTCTCACCCTTGCATCTTGGAGGGCGCACTTAGTAAGCTTCTATAAGTGGACCTTGGAGCACATTCTCTTATGTAAAGGATAATTTTATGTGTATTTTTTATATAGCACGTTGGAGGGCACATTCTCTATGGACCATCTAGCAATTTTTATGTAGTAAAACCTATTTAAGAAGTGCATCCTCTCCTTTTTTAGATGAATGTGAGCTTTCTTGGATAGGCTTGATTCCACATACCATTTTATATGGTCAACCATTGATTGCAGAGGGATCTAACTACACCATTATTATATTATTTCTTTGACTTGTCATGGAGTTAGTTAACAAATTATATATTTTATTGTAAGACAAAAGAAACATTCTCTATAAAGAGGAGTGTTCTCTCCATTTGAAAAGGTTGTTGAGAATTTGGGGATTGAAGAGCTATCCCCTTAGGCTACATTGTACATCTTATTGGAAAGCTTTATGAAAGATTGGAGATATTGATTCTACTTTATGTGAGGCCTTTTTCTATTTGCAACTTTTTCACAAGTTGATTATTGATGTTGGAAACCCTTGTAGTACCCTATATAGTGGAGCATCTATCATTTGGATGGTGTAATACGAGAATTTAATTCCTCTTATATCTATTGTTATTGTGTTAAGATTGCATCTAATAAACCTAGTTGTTGCTATAGTAACATGAAATCACCTTCACAACAAATGCTTAAGAATGGCACCCCTAGACTCCACTACATAGCGTCGGCAAATCCTACTTAGGGATACCCCCCTTGTGTTGGAGAAAGCCAACCTAAAGAAAGAGGAAGAGCTATCAAAGCAATAGTGGATTGTTATGAATAAAAATATATATAAAATAATATAAATGATGTAAAACTATAATAATAATAGATAATGATTCATTAGTAACTAGTTAATGAAAAGGTATGTGCCTAAGGACATAACCGTTGGTGAAAATGTACCTGCATAAGGTATAGAAGCAGGCCCCCAACCTCATTGTAATCACCTCATATCTTACATCAATTCAATATACAGTTACATGTCTTACAATGGACATTTACATCTTTGAAGTATTTTAAAGATTTCCGCTCCGCTGCGTATATGACTTTTGGTCGTTACATTGGTATTAGAGCATTCCTCTGAGTATACGAACTTTGTTCGTTACATTGGTATCAGAGCCTTCGATCCTCTCGCCAATGATTGATTCAACCGCTTATTCTGTCACATTGTTCATACTGCTGTCCACAATCTTACCTGATGACTGCAATCTTTGGACACTTATAAACCTGCAAACCTTCTTTCGTCAGACATTTTTCATGCATATGGCTCTAGGTGTGTTTTTTTCTTGTATTTTTATTTCAATTAAATATACACAATGTCAAACATATCTCAAAGAAACACTTCAAAACAACAGTATGTATTTGGTATTAAGCTCAAGAATTACACATACCACTGATAGGAGCATGTTACAGTAATAATAGAGAGAACTATGTGAAGATATGGCATCGACCTTTCATCAAACAGTTAGGCTTAAGATGTAGAGAAAACTCAGAAATCATAGTCACCACACAGCAGTCCCACACACAGCTTCTTTGACACAGAAAATTTGCATCCCAACATGAATACAACCCAGAAATAGTATTATTGAACAGCCACTCAACCTCTGGTATATAATGCCAAGTAATATTGAGCGAAGAGTGCACCTCGGCCCCATAATAGTGATGACTATAACAGCAAACTCAATCTGATATAAGATGGTAATCAGCTCTTCAAAATAGTGAATATCAGCCTTCAACACACAATTATCAGCCCAGAAATGTGCCCTTTGAACAGCACTTAAACCCTTTCCTATAATGCCAAGATAACTGACAAAATATGCACTGTGGCCCACAGTTTTGGTACAGAACTCTTCCAGCAAAGATGGGAAATAATGAAATTGGCCTCTTATTGACAATGGAAACTCAGTCACTTGGTACAGAACTCGGCCTCTTCAAGCAAAGACTCTGAACAACAAAGGAAATGGCTTTGGCCTCTTCAATATAACCTAGGTTTGGCCCTCAACCACCATAGATAGCTCAGCCTACAAAATATAACAGAATGCCCAATATTAGAAGATAAAATCAATTGATAACACTGAGAACTCACACATTTGCTCCAAATCTTCTTCTCCACTGAAGCACAATATCGGAATCTGAGTGATCTCGCTCCCAAACTAGCTAAGGTGTATAGTTTCAACACCGAAACTAGCAACCAGCGAGAGGGTTTCCAAAAACCCTAGACTGTTCCTCAAGAGCTCTCAAAATTTCTATTTTCCATGTGAGTGAATGCAAGAATGAAGAGAGGCGCCCTCATTTCCATTTTTATAACACACTTGACATTTTTGCCACCCTTTTTACCTTTTCCCTCCAATTAAATAATAAAAGCACTTTTCTTTCTTTATTTAATAAAGTGACCTTTATTGACTAATTAAAGCCACTTTTAACCCCGAAAATGCTTAATTCGCCTCCATGATCACACCAGCAACCCAAAGCCCCTTATCATCATCCTGCCTATAGATCTTTTCGCCCCAATACCAACAAGCTATTACACTAAGGCATTTCTCCAAGTAATCAGCCTGAAACAACACCTTAAGCGTAATTAATTAAAATATGCCCGTTAATAACTTTGTTTTATGAAAATAGTTAGAATACAATGGAACAAAACTCGAACTATGCGGAATTGATCCTGATGATTAAAAATGGGAAGCGATCTAGTCACCCCCCATAAAACTCCTCAAAACCCTCTAGGCCCACCAATAATATAATCTTGCTCCTGTGACCTAGCTGACATATGTCGAGAAATCTAGGGCAAAACAATTAGGTGATTTCTCTTCTTTAGATAACTACTTGTGAATGCTTTTTACTTCTTAGATTAGGATCTTCTTTTACTTAGATTATTATAGCGTTCTTCTTCATCAAACATCTACCAATGCATAAACCATAAAGAGACAAGAGACACAGAATATACGTTATCAGCAAGGGCCAAAACCTCTCCCACTTGAGAGGAAAACCCGAACAAATTCTTCTTCTTATAAAGACTTAAATTGACGAATACCAAGACCAAAACTCTTGACCTATTTTCCACTCCAAGACCAAGTCACAAAGCTTCCTTGATGAGATCCTTCTTGCTTTAGTTAATAGTAGTCAAACCTCTGCTCCTTCCTTCTTCTCGACTTCTCTTTAGAATTTCGTCTTCCTTGACACTGCTTCAAACCTGCAACCCTTTTCGACCCTAATTTGAAAACCCTAACTCATGCAAATGACCTTCTCTTGTGCCTTGATTTCCTTCACTTTAGTTGGAGGTCTCTTCCTTGGTAACTCAGCTTGTAATGCACCTTGATCTTCTCCTTATTATGACCTACAAGTATCACAACAAGAACTCGACTTCTTCTGCAATGGACAACACTCTTTTCTCACACGTGTGAAGTAGACTATCCCAAAAGCAAATCAGAAATTATCTTAATGATGTTACTCCTTCCTTCGTATGGATATAGGTCTCCTTTTAGGATCTTCACACTTCTTTATTGCAGACTTATCCCTCACTGAATTACTTGTCTTCAAATGAGATACGAGCTGCCTATATATAATGATTTTCCCATGCTTATAAGCCGACTTGTTCGAGGGTGAGCCGACATGTCCTTGGTGAAGATCATTCATTCTATCTTGTAGCCGACTTGAAGAAGATGCCTTTGCTTGGTCTTGGAGGGTCTTCTTATTTATTTAATGACTCATACAAAAATGTAACATGCCCAAGAAGGGTCCTTCATACATGACATTGACTCAATTTGACTTTTATGACTTGATAACAAAACCTCAAGGTTCACAATGGGAACCTTAACTAAAATAAACTTCCTTGATCATGAAACCCATGATTCAAGTACTACAAAAACAATTTTATTTCTTCTTTTCATCAATTACATAAAATCACAATTACAGGTCATTATGAAGACCAAACCTGGTTACACTTTTCAACAACATAAGCTCTAGAAATCCGTCCTAACCTCACCACAAGGCAATCCAAAAATTGGGGACAATACAATTCTTCTCGTTTCCATCAGTTTTTCATTGATAGGTTTGTATAGAGATCTTTGCAGGCTTATAATAGAATATGAAACAAGCTAGACAAACAAAAATTCAAGAGTCTTATGTAAAAAAAATTATATGGGATTTGTTGATGTAAACTTGTAAAGCAGGCACATTGGGCACATAACAAGTTTCCCCTCATTTCTGGTGTCAATTAACGTAGCTTTTAAGTCTTTTTCTGACACACAATTGCAAAATTGCCTATTCAAATTTCAGACAGATAGTTGAGCTATGTCAAATCGACACAAATAGTTTCGCTTTCTCTAAAGGTTCAAGATTGTTCATCACATGTAAAAGGGCTCTAATTTCATCAGCATTGTACCATTGAGATTTATCCTGGAGGAAGAACTTGCATATATTTCTATTTAAAATGATGCTATCGGCATGCTTTTGTATCTGAAAATTTCTAGAGAAGCAAGATACCTCTGCATTTTGCATTCTATAAAAACTGGGAAACCTGAACAAAGAAGCAGCAACTTGTGATCGCACTAATAACACTACAAATAGCTACTTCCTCTTTTTAGGAAGCACGTTTCCCAACAGAATGTTGTTGAGAAATCTAGGGCATTTAAAAGTTAACAATTTCTCTGCTTGACAATTGCTTGTGATGCACTTTTACTTCTTGTCTTAGCTTATTAATGTGTTCTTTCATCAAGATAATTACCAACATGCATAATAAAAGAGACAAGTGACACAGTATGTAGGCTTCTCAGCCAGGGCTTGACCCTCTCACTCTTTGAGAGGAAAACCCGCACAAATTCTTCTTATAGAGATTCCAATTGATGAATGCCAAGATTAAGACCCTTGACGTATTAGCCACTCCAAGACCAAGACACTAGTCCTCTGTTCTTCTTCTCAATTTCTCCTTTTCTTCGACCTTCTTTGGTCTGAGATTATCTCTTCAACAAACTGTAGATATACTAGTCTTGGTACCGAAACTTGACAATGTATTGTCATTAAAATATGACCTCTGCAGTATCACCAAAACACAGTGATACAACACCGAACAGTAGTTTCTTAACTTGGCACAGCTTCGTTGTTCCTTCATCACTTCTTGCCTATGTTGCGGGGGAGCGCCCCCCCCCTCGAACCCGCTCCCGAATCGCGCTCCGGGCGGGAGCGGCTCGGGACCGCGCTCCCAAAATCGCTCCCGGACGGGAGCAATTTTCGGGAGCGCGCTCCCTTAAAAAAATTTGCGCTCCCTGGTCTGTTAGGGAGCGATATAGGGAGCGATCGCTCCGACGCTCCCGGAGCGATTTTTAACGCTCGGGAGCGATCGGGGAGCGATCGCTCCCGAGCATTAAAAATCGCTCCGGGAGCGGTTCGGCAGAAAAAAAATCCGCGGACCCGAAAAATAAAAAAAAAAAATTAAAAAAAAAATTGGGTTTTAAAAGCCCAATGGGCCAAAAAAAATTCATTCTAACTTCATTGAGCTTGAGTTTGGAGTTGGAGCAAGAGCAAAGGAGCGAGGAGCAAGTGCTGAGGAGCGAGGAGCAAGTGCCAAGGAGCGAGGAGCAAGCGTGCAAAGGTAAGTAACTTAGTAATTTAGTTAGTTTAGCTGGTTAGATAGTAATTTAGTTAATTTAATTTAATTGTTTGAGTTTAAAAATCATGTATTTAAATTAAATTAATTAATCCCAATAAATTAAATTAATTTGCAGATTCAAGAATCAAAACCCTACAAACATCAAACACCATGGACCTGGCTATATTTATTGGCATTTTCCTCTTCCTGGTCCCTTTTATGGTTATTAGGGTGCTGGAGAGTAGGAAACGGAGGGGGCCCCAAACTAAAGAGGGGGATGAAGAAGCCGGAGAAAGTCAAATGGGTGAAAACCCCGATGAGGAGGAGCTGGAGGAGGGTGAACATGACCCTCAAAAAACTAAACAAGACCAAACTCCATTGTGGAAATATGTTCACAGGGCTGAAACAGGGAGAGGGGGTGGAACCACTAAATTTCATTGCCCCCATTGCAACACTGATTACACAGGTTCATACACTCGTGCTAGAAGACACCTCTGCGGGAAAAGGCCATGGGATGGAGAGAAACAAATAGGAATCAAAACTTGTACAGCGGTGTCAACAACGGATAGAGCCAAATACATAAGGGAAGAGGAGGAAGCCCAATACAGAACAAAAAAATCAAGGGGTTTCTTTGAACCAAGCTCACAATCACAAAGAACTCCTTCAGCATCCTCCCAAGGCAGTGGATATGGACATGGAGGCACAGGGTCATCATCTTTAAGGCGTAGAACCATATCAGATTTCCTTGATGAGGGGGTGTAGGAATGATGTGGATTCAAAAGTTTACAGGTTTCTCTATGCATGTGGGATACCATTCAATGTTCTACGCTCACCTTATTGGCACGAAATGGTTTCTGCCATAAATGATGCCCCTAAAGGATACAAGAGCCCTGGGTATGACAAGGCAAGAACCGTTGGCCTTGATCATGAAAAAGCAAAAATATCACATTCTTTGAATAAAATGACAAGTTCTTGGATTGACCATGGGGTGTCCATTGTATCTGATGGATGGACAAATGTAAAAGGCAAGCCATTGATAAGTGTTCTTGCTGTGTCTGTTAGTGGTCCCATCTTTCTAGCTGCACATGATTACTCAGACAAGTTCAAGACCGCCATCAACATTGTAGAAGCATTACTTGAAACAATTGAGCGTATTGGCCCATACAATGTCATCCAAGTCATCACTGATAATGCTCCTAATTGTAAGGCAGTGGGAGCAATTATTGAGGATAAATACCCCAACATATTTTGGTCTGGATGTTTGGTTCACACATTGAACCTTCTATTGCATGATATTGTCAAAAACAAAAATGAACAATACCAATGGATTGGTGATTTGTACAAGAAAGGCAAACAAATGATAAAATTTATTACAAATCATAGCAATACCCATGGCCTTTTCCGCAGTCACTCGAGATTGGAGTTGCTGAAGATTGCGAAGACTAGATTTGGTAGCTATTACCTCACCTTCAGGCGCCTTTTGAAGGTAAGAGAGGCATTAGCTAGCATGGTATCAAGTCCACATTGGCAGGTGTTAAAGGAAAGGACTACAAATGTAGCTGACATGGCAGGTTTTGAAATGGTGGAGGAGGCCGCTCTTGATGGGCAGTTTTGGACAAGTGTGAGGCAGGTATTGGATTTCACCAAGCCAACTTATCACATGATTCGGTTTGCAAATACAGACAAACCAGTGATTGGCGAGGTGTATGAGAAAAAGGATACCATGTTGGGGGAAATAAAAGACATTGTTCATAATAGAGATCCCAACTTGTACAAATTGATTCATGATTGTGTGTGTGAACGGTGGAATAGGCTTAACCTTCCACTACATTGCTTGGCGTATATCCTTACGCCAAAATACTACTCTACATCTTGGTTGGGCCAACCTGCAGCAGGGGGTGGGGTTAGGACCAAACCCCATTTAGATCCAGAGGTAACTAAAGGATATTTGGAAGCATTAGAAAAGTTGGTACCTGACAGGGAGGAATGTGCAGCTGTGCGCCTTGAAATAGGCAGATACTTCAGTGGCACTGGTTTGTATGGTAACTTCCATGCAATGGACGACAAAGATAAATTTGAACCTCTCACATGGTGGGAAACATATGGCGGCCACGGACTTTTGCCAAAATTGGCAAAAAAAGTTCTTTCACAAGTTGTAAATTCTTCTTCTGCAGAGAGGTGTTGGAGCACCTACAACTATATACATAATATGAAAAGAAACAGACTCAATGAAAACCGAGCAGAAAGCTTGGTTTATGTGCACTACAACTTGAGGTTGTTGAGTCATTACTGTGATCAGGCTAATGAGGATCCCACATATAAAATTTGGGACAATCACCCAGAGGATGACAATTTGGAGGATGGCATTGTACATATTGAAGAACTAGAAGAGGAACTTGTAAAGGATGAAAATGAAGCAGCAGCCATGCCACCTCCACCTCCACCTCCACCATCCAGTAGCAGTGCTCGAGGTTCGAGTCTTGTTCCTTTGTTGTCGCCACCTCCATCTACACCCTCGCGTGGAGGTTCTAGTTCTGGTCGTCGGTCTGTGCGGGAGACTCCTAGAAGACCACCACGACCTGCTTATACTCCTGGAGACTCTCGTGGCAAGGGCCACATGTAGATTTACAATTTACTTGTCTTTTTTAGTTTCTATTAGACTTTACTTTTCATAACTGTTGAGTTTTGAGTCCTTGACTCTTGACTCTTTCATATCATAATGATATTTTTTGTAAACATTATATCACTGTGACAATGAAAATTTGAAGTTTGAAGTTGGGCCTTGGCAATTATAACTCATTGGTAATGATTGTGAGTTATGAATATGATGCTTTGTGAAAGACTAAAGTTGTTTCATTTTATCTCATTATTCATGTTTCATTTTATAAATTTTTAACATTTCATATCATGTTAACAGTTAGAAGTTAGGACTTAGAAATATCTTCGATATTACTTCTTGTAATGGTTAAAATTAGCTTACAACTTTGGTGATCAATGATGATAAATGTTATTGAATTTTCAATTCTGAAAGCTTGAAGTTGAAACTTTAAGATTGAATTTGATGAATCATGATTTATAAGACTCAATATGTTGCAGTTGTAATATGTATTTTACTAACTTGTGGACATGGTTGATGACGATTATAATTTCTAGATGATTGATGTGATATGGTTCAATGATCAATCTATGTTTTTTTATGTTTTTTATGTTTAATTCATCATTCTGCATGTTTTTGTTGACATATATGTATCAAAAATTAAAAAATATATATAATTTTTAAAAATTGCTCCCGGATTCGCTCCCAAACCGGGAGCTTCTGAAAATGGTCGCTCCCGCTCCCGTTTTCGCTCCCGCTCCCGCTCCCGCTCCCAAGTAACATTGCTTCTTGCTGTCCCTTGACTCATCCGAACTGTCATTCCTTTTATATGACAGACCTTCGCTATCCTTATCCGAGTTCCCTTCCTTTTCATAAACTTGCCTTCCTTTCTGAGATCCAAATCCAAGCTTAATTGACTGTAATGACTGTGATCCGAATCCAAGTGTTATTGACTGTAGTGTATCCGAGCTTCCTGTCTGAGGCCATCCAAAACATGTTCTCTGTAATCTGGCCTGAGTTCTGTTCACTGTAATCACCCACCGAAACTGCAGAGGATCCAAATTCCTGAACTGAACTTATGCGAAGATCCTAGCTGGGTATTTATAGTAGTTTGTCTCCATAATAAGCCGACATGAGAAAGTGAACCGTTGTGTCTTCATTATATGAGCGGACATGAGTTCCTTTATGCATTTAGAGGCCAACATAAGAAGAGGACTGTGTGCTTGTCATTGGAGGGCTATTTGACAATGCTTATGACTCAAATACATTTGACACATGCCCAAGAAGGGCTCTTCATACATGACATTGACTCTTTGACCTTTAATGACAAATCCTAAGGCTCTCAATGGGAGCCTTCTAAAATAAAATCACTTGCTCATGAAACCCATGAAGCAAGGCTTACAAAAATAATTTTATTTCCCTTATTACATCATTTACAAAAATCATAATTACATGTCATTATGAAGACCGAACCTAGTTACATTTTACAACAAATGTTCCCTATGGGACATCTCCCATATTATATCAAACATCGGAGGAAACCTGTTCCCTCTGATGAAGTCATCAGATTTACCAAAACATGTTTGTTCATGTGAAACATGCCAATGCTCTGGCATTCTTGTCCCGTGGTAAAATCATGCAGATTTTTCCCATTTCCCTTGCTTTACAGATCGAACATAGTTTCCCAATATAGAAGATCCTTCTCTAAACATTGTGCATACCCTTCAGAAGAAAATATTATGAAAAAAATTGCACCTGAGAGTGGTTATAAGATCCATCGAAGATTGTCCAGAAGGTGCAGAGATACTCTTGGGAAAGATGACAATTGGAATATTGTTTTCCCTTGCATAATCACAGGCTCTACATCCTGCAAAATCGAGAGGCAAGAATTACTCCAGAATGGAAAACTCTGACACCAGTTAAGAAAACAGAAATCAGGTTATACCAGCTGTGGAAAATTAAGGTTACTACTAGCATCCCATTAATACAATGTTATAAATACAATTTCCCATGACATTCCCGCCAAAAGGAAAGGTGTCATGTCAATTCACTGAAAACAAACTAATTGTAACCAACGGAGAAATCAAGTAATATTCAGATGATACAATTTGGTTACATGTACAGAACAAAAGTTGCTGCCCAAGGATGGAGCTGATTGATATGTATATAACCTCATACTCCTTAAGGACCACAAAGCTGTAAAAATACAATTTTATCTGAAAAACTGATCCCACATGCATCACTTGATATACAAATTCATACAATTTTATCCTGATAAATTCATCGAATATGCATTGCTTTATATACCAATACATTACCTTAGAGAGGACAATTGGAGAATGAATATTTATAAAATGAGACAATTATATTTATCAACTAGGCTCATCTGAAATAAAATTGTGGAGCATTTAATCCACCAGTGCCCAGCTTCCTACAAGATTAGAAACCAACAGAACTACCTGCTTTAAGGAACCAAAGGGATCCTTCTGAACCATTCCTTCATATGCAGATCAGTGATGTGGAATCCACCTAAGGATGTGTTCCTTCATAGGAAGCAACTGTAGAGAGAAAGGACTCAGCAGAAAAGAAGGAACTTATCACATCTTTCTTTTAATCAATGGTGCCATCAGAAAACAACAAGCATTTCTGAAACATATTTGGTATCCAAAAGGATGTTGGACATTGTCCAAAGATTTATGCTAGACAGAGGCAGGATGCATGGATACCAGGAGGTACCAGCAAAGCTATAAGCATCAAATCCTCCTAACAAGACATTCAACACTTATCACTAATTATTCCATAATGGGGACTTCAGCCCAAGATGATATGAGAACTGCTACTCAAATAATGGAAGCGACCAAACTGATATTAGTGTAATGCCCCCATTCCATGACCAATTAGTATAGTTGTCATTTTTGTTTTATTTATAGTTTCAATAAAATAATCTTAATTAGCCTAGTAGGTAGTTAATGCCTTGATGTGCTATTTAATTTTTTCCTTGCCATTGTGGACTGGCACATGATGTGGATGCTGGTGTTCACCTGCTTTGACTATCAAACCAAATTTGCGTCGACACATGGGGAACCTTCTCTCCAGGATAATGGCAAATAATTAATGTTGATATGCACTTTGGAGTCATGTTGTGTGAGACTTGTTTTCTGCTGATGATTTGAGGTTCACTCCTAAGTTACCGGAAACGGCTAGGGGTTTTGTAATATCCCCAATTTTGATTTTCAGCATTAGAGATGAGTTTGGAGATAGGACACAATTCCGGCATTGGGACTTAGGAGGAAAAGAGAATATTGTGGCTCTAGTGGAAAGTGGGGACCACAAGAAAGAGAAATTTGACCCAAGGAGGGAACTCAAACTCTTGGAAGGGAGAGGAAAGAGAAGGGAGTACGAATTAGGAAGAGAGAGAGAGAGTGGGGACCACAAGGAGAGAAGGAGCCATGAATTATAAATAGAGCAAGAGGCACCCATTTTGGGAATTCATTCATCTATTCTGAAACTTTTCTTTGACATAGCACGCTTGAGCAGAAGCCAAGTCTGCAAGTGTTGTTTAGCACACGAGTGTCTCTGAGCGGAGATCTCAACCCTTGCTTCGGTGGACTTCAAGTGCCAATCCAAGGAGTGAATTCGACTTAGTCCCAAATCGTACCAGCAGTAGGGAGGCCAAGTTACAGCAGCAGAGAGAGTAGCAACAGGGAGGTCGAGTTACAACAGCAGGGAAAGTAGCAACAGGGAGGTCGAGTTACAGCAGCAAGGAAAGTTGTAGCAGTGCAGGGACTGCGCAGTGCTTGGAGGAGACCCACTTGGGAGTTGAGGAGTGAAGAGATTTTGGGCCTAAAACTTGAAGTGGAGTCCGAGGAAGTGTTGTAGGGGTTTTTCCACCATTTTGGCAGAGCAACAAATGCAGCATCTGCTACAGGCTACATCTTTTGCTTGTGGAGGAGGGCCAAGCATTTGGGGTCAATTTTGGAGCGTCAAAACTAGGACAAACCCTTTCTGGGTTTATTCTAGGTTTTAGACAAGGACTTTAGACATAACTTGGCAGAATTTTCTAGGTAGATTTGAGGAGTCAAACAAGGGTTCCGATTTAGCTAGCAGCTAGAGGAGCTAGGGGAAATAGGGCCGAATTTCCGAAGTCAAGCATTGGCCAATTCCTTTTCCTTAGTGGGTTATTCTGAGTATTTGGTGGAGAGGCCGAGATTAATTTCCCAAAATTTTCTGAGCACCGGAGAGGGCCCTAGCAGTAGATCCATTCAACCAGTAGCGTATTTATGGGTAGTTCAGCATAGAGCCAAGAGATAGAGCAAAAACATATTTGAGGGGGACTTCTTATTATTCGTTTGGGCTTAGCTAGCTTGCCTTGAGCAAGCCCAAGTGCACTCTTTCCAGCACCTCATTTACCTCTTTTTTATTAATAAAATGGCTCAGTAATGCAGTTTCTAGCTTTAAAATGGTGTTCTGATGCTTGAGTATTTTTCTGTGTTTTTGGTTATGTTTGCTTTGTTTATCATTGTATATTTCCATTAGGAATATTACAGATTTTGCCTGAAACACTGTTCCCCGTTTTTGAAATAGGGGCATGATTCTCGTACGATCCCCTTGGAAACGCCGGAAAAACATTTCTAACCATGCCAACAATTCGAAAACAACAGTTCCATTCTGGAAATAGTTTTTTAGGATGCAATTTTTTTTGGAACTATTTCTGGATTTTCAGAAACAGTTCCACCCCAAAAAAGGCCAACTGCTGAGAACAGACCGTGATTTTTTGAGTTGAGGGCTCGACAATTAAAAGCATTGTCTTGGAGACTGGAGTTGGATTCTAGAATCACCGCACAATTCTGGAACCATCTTGTTAAGAATAACAAGGTTCAATATGATGTGTTGTCTAACCACTGATGACATCGTTAATGGTTGGGAAGTTGGGTGTTGTATGGCCATCGATGACATCGCTAATGGAAAAAAAAAAACATCACTACTAGCATGCTCCTTCCTATATATGAAGACAGATTCTCTTTTAAAATTGTCATTGCCATTATTTTATGTGAAATTACGTAACAGTGCTTTAACCTTGTATACATTTTGTGATTTGTCCAAATGATGCATAGATGATTCAAATTGATTCGATTCTATTCCAATTTTCAGTATTATGTTTATGAGTGTTCCTCTAGGATACATGAATTTGGTGACCACCTAGAATTTCTGAATACTAAACCTTCCTAGCTTTTACTAACAAGTGATGGTTATATAGAATTCAAGTAAAGCATGTATCTAAGAGCAATTTATGTTTATGAAGAGTCTTTTCAAGTGCTTTGGATTTCTCTCAATTAACAACCTAAGTTGCACTGGAACAACTGCGGCGAAATGACAAATATACACACACCATTATATTAAAAAAACAAGAGACCCAAAACCTCAAATTACGATAATACTCAATGAAAAATTCTCTAGCACAAGTATTGGTGTGCTTGAGAGAGGCCCAAGACAGTGTTTTTATCAGTTAAGAATTTAACAAATTCGACTTAGACACTAGACTTAGATGACCAAGCACTGACCGAAAGTTGGAACTTGGAGCCGAAGGGAGATACACCCAACGCACAACGGGCCAGCTGAGTATTTTTAGATGATTATGTGTTTTTAGATATAGAATCTAGATTCTAAAACATAAATAGTAATATGAAATTATTATTTTGTTATGTGTGTGTGTGTGTGTGTCGTTTCCTTGACATATCGTATCCGGATTTTTTGAAAATTTGTCGTATCCATTTTAAACCCTGTATCTGTATCCATTCTCGTATCTGTTTCAGTGCTACTTAGGTTCACTCAAACCCCTTCCTTTAGTTTGGGATACTCGTGTTGAAAATGAACAGAAAACATTATGTAAGTCAAGAGACCCATATAGGTTTTAATACCTAGCAAAACACTAGGATGTTGACTTTTGGGGTTACTCCAGAGTCCAAATGTGTTTTTACTTTCTAGGAGAGCGCTAGGTCACCTAGCCCCTATGCAATGCTTCTTGAACATATGGATGGCTCAATTTGGATGGATGTTTGACCTTGGTTAAAGTGTTGACATGGTAACCTAGCCTAGAAGGTTGTTACCCTAATCAACATGTTGACTAACCCATTGCGTGTACACAATGAGAAAGTCCACTGCTTAATTAGGGGAGGTACCTACCTAGGAGGAGGAGAGAACTTAGTCCTTGGAACTTGGGACCATGGTATACATTCGTTGGAGTTCGGACACCCAACTTGAGGACACTTGGGTTGAGGAGTGTTGTCGCACAGATTGTCACGACAACACTCAGATCGAAGGTTGTCACCCTGATCCCCGATCTCTCCGTTTAAGCTTGTCTCCCACGGCTAAGGGGGGTAGACCCTTTGGGACAATGGATGACCAACTGTGGACCAGTTGGGTTGGGAGACACGAGGGGAAACAAGCACTTGATTGATTTTATTAAGTTAATAGACCAGTGCCTTATGAAATTAATGATTAAACGATTATTTATCAAATGCTGCAGAAACATGAACTCATTAACAATCGTGTACCATCAAATAACTCAATCAAAGATTAACTTTTACCAAATGTGAGATAATCGACAAACGCTCAATGGCTTAACAATATTCCAGCAATTAAAATTTCGAAAGATAACCACGTAATTTTAAATGCTATCCAGAGATCACATTCATGTAGCTAATCTTCAAATGAACATTTAAGCATGTTTAACCACATAAAGAAATGATAAATATTAATCTTACATAAAAAAATTTAGCCTCAGCAAGAAAGATAAATCGCAAAAATGACGAAGCCTTGAGCCAGGACTAAATCTGGTAAAATATTTCCAAAATAATTTTGTATTTTCAAATAAAACTAAATTAAACTAACTAAAGACCAAATAAATGAAACTTTTAAATCTAAAATCTAAATAATACTAAAATCTAAACTAAATAAAAAGAAACCTTTTTTATGATTTTATGATTTTTTAATTTTTTATAATTTTAAAATTCTAAATTTAAAACTAATATAAAACTAAACTAAAATCTAAGTGAAAATAGAACCTAACAAATCCTAAACAAAATGTTAAACAAATCAAAAATTTTAATACGTGAACTAAACTAAAGTCTAACAAAAATAAAAAAATGAACTTTTTATCTTTTATGAAAAACAAAAATTAAAAAAATGAACTTTTTATCTTTTATGAAATTTTTTTTTTTTTTTAATTTTATTATTATTATTATTATTATTTTATGTCAAAATTAAACAAAACTAAATAAATCTAAAAACCTAAATAAAATTAAAATCTAATAAACTATAAGAAACTCTTATTGCTTTTAATAATTTTCTAATTTTTTGTTTTAGTTAAATAAAAAAAACTAAACAAAATTAAATAAATCTAAAATTAAAATAAAATTTAAAATCGAATTATTAAACTAATCTAACTCTACCTTAACCATATGAACAAACCAATGTTTTAAGACTCCGACTCCGACTCCGACTCGGCCGAGGATTGACTCCGACTCCGACTCCGAAACGGTAATGACTCGGCCGGCTCGATTTCAATGACTCGGTCGTTGTAAAAAATACATTAAATATTTATTTTTTTTATTAAAAAACATAATTTTAAATATTTTAAACATAATTTTAAAGATTTTCATTCATGTTTCCAAACACACAGCATTATAATATAGATGGAAGACAACATATGATCAAAGTAGGCTCATGAACCAATCCACTATATCAAAATGGTACCCAATGGCAATACATAGTCAACTGTGATACATGATCAAAGACTCAAAACAAAATACAAATAACCAAGGAGGCTAGAAATGGCCTCTACAACAAAAGTAAACTGTGATGGTGACCAGACTGCAATACTAGTACTACTGGCTAGTAGCTACTGTCAGAGGAGCCAAGATCATCTCGACCAATCTCTGGATCATCATCATCAGAGTCAGACAAGGGACCCCATGGCTCCTCCTCATCATCATCATCGTCTCCAACTGCAACTGTAGAAGTGGTACCAGTACCACTAGCAGGCTGTGCAGCAGATGCAAGCTGAGATAGAGTAGATATGCGGCTACGCTTCTGTCGTGGCTGAGCAGAGGAAGCACCTACAACTGGAGTCCTTGCTGGCTGTGAGACTGAGGCTGGTGGATTGGGATTTGCATTCAACTGAACAGGCTGAAGTTGAACAGCATGTTCAAGTTCAACTGATGTCTCCATATCTAAATCTACATCAAGATCCTCATCAGGATCAAACTCTAGTGGACGACTCTCCACTACCCAATCTGATGTTGGATCAATGTCTTCCAACACAATGAGATCTGAATCAGGTCTTTTGTTCAGCAATTGGTTTCGTCTGAGTCGAAGGTTGTATTGGACAAAAACTAGATCATTCAACCGTTTTTTATCCAAACGGTTTCTCTTCTTTGTGTGAATCCTCTCAAAGACAGACCAATTGCGCTCACACCCAGATGCACTGCAAGTTTGACTCAAAATACGAATTGCAAACCTTTGCAATTCAGGGCATTGGCCACCAAAGGCCTCCCACCATTGTGCTGCAAAAAACATAGGAGTGTAATGAATTATGAGTTAGATGAAGGCTGAAGCTCAACAAAATTACAAATTATATCTAACTTTCAGATTATAAATGATTTAACAAACTTTAATAAAAAAAGTAAAACCATTAAGAAATTGAAAATTGAAATTTTTGTTTACCTGGCTCATCTGCTTCTCTTGCAATCTTTGCTAGGTTCTTCCCAAAGGTACCTGTTGCATTGCTGAAGGATGTGACCTGTTGATGTATCTCCAGCTGATCAGACTCCGATGGGATCATGCGTTCAATGCAATCAACCAGTCCATCTCTGACCTCCCCCCTCAAAGCTCCTGACTCCTTAGCTTTATAATGATACCGTGGGTTCAAAAAATACCCAGCTGCATGTATAGGGCTATGGAGTTGATTGTTCCATCTTTCATCAATGATTGCCCAAATGGGCCCATACTTTGCCACTCTATCCTTGTATGTTGTCTTTATTTGCTCATTTGCTTGATCCATAGCCTCATAAATGAAGCCCATAGCCAACCTTTCCCCATCCACCAACCGCAACACCTTAACTAGTGGCTCAGCAAGCTTCACAATCTCTGCTGCCTTTCTCCAAAAAGTTTCTTCATGGACTTTCCTTTTCAATTCTTTGCCTTCTGGTTTGTTAGACCAATTGCTTTGATTCCATTCATCACTGGAAAACATCTTTTGCAAGTTTCTATGTTGGGAAAGCATAGATTGCAATGTCAAAAAATGTGTAGCAAATCTAGTGATGGCAGGCCTAATAATATCCTTGCCTCCAGTGTGTTTCCTCATGAGACTCAAAACCAGTGTATGATTGTAGATAAATTTTGTTATGCTTTTGGCATGATCTACAGTGTTTTTGACCCAATCTAATTTTCCAATTTCCTCAAGCATGAGGTCTATGCAATGTGCAGCGCATGGGGTCCAAAAGATGGTCTTGTGTTTTTCCTCTAACAGTTTACCAGCAAGAACATAGTTAGAGGCATTATCTGTGATGATTTGAACAACATTAGCCACCCCCACCTCCTGAACAACCTGATCCAATAGCTGAAACAACAAGTGGCCATCTTTTACCTTATCAGATGCATCAACTGATTTTAGAAACATGGTTCCCTATGGGCAGAAGACAAGAAAGTTTATGATGGTACGGTTTCTTTGATCAGTCCATCCATCTGACATGATGGTACACCCTGTTCTTGCCCATGAGTCCCTGAACTCTTGCAAATACTCATTAATGGATTGAATTTCTTTCTGCAAACAAAACCCCCTTAGCTCTTGCATAGTAGGGCCTTTGAAGCCTTTTCCAGCAGCATGTATGGCATCAAACATAGGCTCATAATATGGTGAACGAGCAGCATTAAAGGGGATATCAGCATCATACCACCATCTAGCTATGTAGTCACAAGCAGTCTCCCTCAATTCTTTCTTCCAATGGTCATCTAAAGTGGGCTGAATTTGACCTTTACTAACTTCAGGACCATGTGCATCTGATGGAGAGGAGGGAGTGAAATAACTTTTGATAGTCACATCACCCTTTTTCAAATTCATTCTACCCTTTCCCTTATCTTGAACAGAACCAAAAGAGGGAGGAACATAACGGAAAGGGTTGAATGCCTCAGTTTGAGGGATAGAGGAAGAACCCTCAAAATCATAGTGGGTGTTGGTAGCCATCATTTTTTGTATCTCCCTCTTCCTCCCAATTTCAGCCTGTATCTCTTTTTGCCTAGCCTTATCTTCTTTAAATTTCTCAAAGCTGGCCAACAAATTCTTTCTAATCTCCCCAATTTCTGGTGAGGTACATGGGGTAATTTGGCCTCTAATCCCTGCCAAGTGTTGTTTCAGCTTATTAATGCCCCCAGGACCTTCCTTAATTTTCCCATGGCAAAATTTGCAATGCATTTGACTATCAACCATTTCAACATATGCCCAAGCAGGATCTTTTGCTCTAGGTGCCATTTTTTGACTAGGAAAACAATCTGAAAATGAAAAAAAAAAAATTTGATTCAATGTTCATTTATTTGACAAAAAACACTCTCTAAGCTTTCTTGATATGCACCTAAAATTTACTAAGCAAAAACAGATTTATAGAGGTGGAAAAAAATACCTCCAGGCACAAACTGCCTCCTCAAGCTTGCTCCAAGAATCAGCTCCTCAATGCTGCTCCAAATGGCTGCCCAAGAAGCTCCTCACTCCAGCTACAATGCTCCTCCAAGACTCCTCACTGCTGCTCCAAAACAAGCTCAAGAACTGCTCACTAATTCTCAAAGAAGACTCTCACTCAAATGCATAAGACTGCTGTGAGTGAATGAGAGCATTTGGGTGTCTTAAATAGGGTTTGGGAGGGGGAAATGGACCCCAAGAACATTTAGCAAATTACTATAACACTTTGGAATCCATAAACTGCATTAAACATTTGAAAAAATACCAAAAAAGTGAATTTTTTTTGTGTTTTTACGCTGCCCAGCCGTCCCCTTGTGACTCGGCCGAGTCATATCGGACCCGGCCGGGTTGACCAAGTCACACATGACTCGGCCGAGTCATGTGTGACTCGGTCAACCGGACCGGTTACTTGGCCGGGTCAGTCTTGAGGCTATTGAAACGGTTCGACTCGGCCGTTTCGGTTTCGAAACGGCCGGTTTGTAAAACATTGGAACAAACTATGAATGTTAACGTAAATGAAAACTAAATAAAACAAACGAAAAGGGAAATTCCAATTTTTATTTTTATTTTTTAATTGAAAAAATCAAACCTAAATTCTAAATGAACTCTAAAAAAAACAAAAAAAAAAAAAATCAAATCTGAAATCTAAACTTTACAAAAATTAAAATGCCAATTTCGTATGTATATAAAAAGGCTGAAATTTATAAAATCTAAAATTTAACAAAACTCAAATCTAAATCAAAAAATAAAAATAAAAAATCTAAGCTAAAACTAACCAAAGCAAATAGAAAAAAGAACAAAGAAAAAACTCACGCTATCTTACCCATCCGCATATAATAGAAAATCGAATTTTTTGAGTTTTTTGTTTTTTTTCGCTGTTGTAATACGCAGGTTGATGGCCGACGGAGGAAGGGTGTAGCAGCATTTGGAGAAGCGGATGGCTTAAACATTGAAATATGCTACCAAAATCGGATTTTCACTTCTGTTTTGGAGTATCTGCAGGCAGGACGACAGCAAGGGAAAGCTAGACGCAGGTAAATTATTTTGCAGGTGCAAACAACAATGGGCATGACAGTTTGCAGCAGCTGGGAGAAATAAAACAAAAACAAAAACAAAAACAAAAAATGTTAAAGTGTAGAGAGCCACGGGTCTAGTGGACTGATTTTGAAAAAAGGCAGCTGCGTGGAGATACCTGCAGGTTGGAGCGAAGAGCTGCGTGACACTAGAATAGACAACAAAATGCAGCGTGGGGAATGCGGGTTTGTTGGCAGCACGTAGATGGGAAAAGGGATCACGCAGAGGGCTTGATGGGAAAGCCACAGGGATGGCTGCGATTTTTTGCAGGTTTTAAAGTTGAATGGACGCAGAATGGGATAGCAAAAGATTGAAAGGAGCTGGCTGACTGCGTGATTTAGATTGCTGAGAAGAGGGTTTGGCAACAGTTTTTTCAAAAAATTTCCTGCAAAAATAAAACCCCAAGCAGCAGCTGAAACTGAAACTAACGGCCCAGAAACCCCAGGATGCCACAGCATAAAAAAAAAATCGAAAATTTCTGTCAAAATGAAATCCGAGGCAGCAAACAGATACCCTGGAAAAACCCTCGAATTTCTTCAGAAAAACCTACAAATTCTCCAGTAAGTTTTAAACTGCCCTGCACTCAGTTTTGTCTAATGAAAACCCTGAAAAAAATTTTAAGATCTGTACCTGCAACCTGCAATGGCAAGAAATGGAACACCCAAAAATAATATGTGCAGGAAACAAAACTAAAAACCCTAAATCAGCTGAATAATTACAGTATTTACAGATTAATGACTCTAAGCAACCAGATTTTTCAATAATCCACAGTAATATTTTCAGAATTTTAAACTTAATGTGAGAAACTTTAGAAAACCCTGCATGCATTCATAAAAAAAAAAAAAAAATCAGATGATAAGCCCAAGATTAAAACTAGCTGGGTTCTCTCAGAAAACGCAGTCCGGGAGTTGGTTGGTTCAGCCGAGAACTTCCCCTAACGCCCAGTAAACTCAAAACTAAGATTTCCTGCACAGCTTAAAATCAACCATTAACATAGAGGGAGAAAACAACAACGAAATCCAGATCAAATGGAGATACTTGCCATTATATTTCAAAATCTAAACTATCATTCAAACCCCAAAGATCAGAGAAGATACATGTGCCTAAATCTATCTTCATCAGGTCATATCAATGGCTAAAAATAAAATTATGCAGAAAAATAAATCATCTTACAGCACTTCCAGAAGAGTAACAACAGCAAGATTTTTAACCCCAAAGTCTTTCTTTATTGCACAAAAAATGACTACCAGAGAGCTTTCTTTAGCACCAGACTCTCAAATCCAATCTGATCTTAAGTGACCCCTAACACCCTATTTAAAGGAAAAATTCCCAGCGGCTAGTTCGAGTGATCCATGTCAAACTAATCTTGACCGTCGATGAGAATCAAGATCTCTTTTAATCTCATCCGTCGAATTTTTAAATGCATTTTAATATATTAAACAATTAAAATTCTGCATTTATTTACTCAAAAAATTGACTTATTATTATTTTATTATTTTATTTTATTTTTCAAATTTTTATTTATTTTTTAATTTATTTTTTTAATTATTTTTAATTTTTTAATTTTATTTATTTATTTATATATATATATATATATATATATATATATATATTTGGATCCTCAAACTTAGACTTTGGAAAAATCAACTAAGACCTAGGGCTCATGACTTATGAGGGGATTAAAACATTTTCTAACCCTCAAGACACTTTACATCATAACTTTTACAATTTTACATCTCAAGGGGGAAAACCCATTTGACATAGACCCTCATAGACCAACCAGTTCTGTGACCAAATATAATCTAGCAAATTAACACACTAGGATTCCTCAAAGATTCTAATGACAAAATTCATTCCGGCTTTGGGGTTAGGCTGAAGGAAAATTCTGCCGATCATGGATCGGTGAGACAAAAAACCTTTCAGAACGTAGATTATCACTAGAAACTTAGGTCCACCTAGGCAATTTACATATATGACTCAGATCTGCTAAGATTATTTACAGTTTACACATGCAGACTAGGTTTACAAAACAATACGATTGGGTTGTTGATGACAGGAACTGACACGTCACTCAAACGCTATCCCTTTTGCGAAAAAGGGGGTGTACTGCTAATGGGTAGTTGACACGTAGTGGTCAACAAGGAGCATATTTTATGGAGGTTGGTGATGGACCTAAACACAGGTTCAAGAGGAACAACGAAGCCTTATAACCAAATTGGCACACATTAGAGTAGCACTAGACACATGTGAGGACTTGTAGCACATAGTAATGATAGTTAGACGAAAGCCTTGCATGAAGAAACTGAGATAGTAGACCATGATGGAAGAGGGAGAAATGGACCTAACATCTTGTTGGAAAGTATACCAACCTAGAGGAGGGGTGTTGAGCCCAATATCATGATTTGGAAGCCATTTCATTTTGGCGGTTAGATAAATCCTAGTTTGAGATATGTATATCCTTGTATTGTAGAGTGCCCCATGTGGGGTTGCCTTATTGGTTATTTGTGTGGACTTGTGTCCTCAATTTATGTTAGCCTCTCTCAACCACTTGTATATATAAGCGAGAAGAGAGCTATTACATTCATAATCATCATTGTACTCTTCCTTGTACTTGTCTTGGAGACATAAGGGTACATAAGAAAACCCTAGACACTAAACACTCGGGTTCATGACGAAACGCTAATAGGATCTGTAGACACTTACAAGTTTAGTTCAACTCAGTATGATGTCTCTTTAGATAAAGTGTCTTTCTCTAGTGAGCTTTTGTAACTAACTAAACCAACGATCACAGTTATGTTATAGACATAAAGTGATCCAACAATTCATCTTCTCCTCAATACTAAGGGCACTTGATCCATAGCTTAATACCTAATTGGTCCTGTTACCCATCAAAAGTGGGTAACCCCTAGGAAAAAAAATTCTCCCCATTGGTCAACCAGCCAAGTAGCAACCCTGTGATGACCCATTGATAGCTTTACTTTAGAGCTTTGCACCTATGCTCCGATCAGTGCTCTCTCCCATCTAGTATACTTCTCTAAGGAAGGTGAGTCATCTATCAAAAGGTACACTAACCATTTTTGTAATCAAGTGCTTTCATTTAATGTTTGGAGCATACTAATATGAAACACAAGTGAAGTTGAATGATTAATTGCTCTTGATTATACCCTTGTTCCCATACTTCACCTAGGAAATATTACCATTTTCCCCAAGTTCGGTGTAACCTCCCCTAAGGCCCTTTCCTTCCACTATTAGGAAGAGCACTAAATGACTGGAGAGACCTCACTCTTGGTCATCATGAAGGAGTCTAGGTCTTCCTAGAGAAGTTATCAATGAAGGTCACATAGTAAGATGCGCCCTTTACTGAAGATACTAAAATAGGACCTGTTAAATCATAATGGATCAGATCCAAAATGCCTTTGGATTTAGTCTCTTAACTAGAGAAAGATGCCTTGACATTCTTGCAAAGTGCACACCCCTTGTTGGTCCAGACTATAGTCGAGAAGCCCAGTGACCATCCATCCAAGGAATGGTAAAGCTCTGTGATGGAGATGCCTCATCCTCTTGTGCCAAAGTCCGTGCTCTCATTGGTGTGCACTAGTGCCTGAGCAGGCTGACACTGAAGTCTATAAAGGTTCCCCTCTCGGACTCCAATCCTCACTGCAATGTCTGGACTAGTTCCCTCTAGGAAGAGGAATGCTTGCCCCCTCTGAAAGTTAACTTCATAACCTTTCTCCTCCATGACTGAGATGGACAAAAGGTTCTTCTTTAAACTAGTACATTACTACATAGAGTCCCTCTTGCACATCAAAGGACCCTCCTGGCTCAAGCTGGAAATGAATTTTCCCCTATCTCCTCACTGCATACTTCGCGTGATCTCCAAGCTTAATGTTGACACCTAATTCTCCAGGATTGGGAAAATATTGTAAATATGAAAATAAGATGAATAGACATTGAAATATGAATCCCAAGAGTCTCTCCTCAATGTGTATATACTAAAGTTATTCTTAATAGAAAATTCAACATTTCGTGGAGTTACCAAACCTAGCTTGACATGGTATCAAAGCACAGGTCCGCAGGTCTCAATTTGGCATTCTTTTGCCACTATAACTCCTATCAGTTTTGCCCTAACGCCTGCCAGAACTTAAGCGTTTTCTCTCTATGCGACTAACATAGGGATAGTTGAATCTATTTTGATTTTGGTGTACATGTTCCATTCTTTTTATTTGTGCATCAATTCAATTTCTCTGAGCGAAGTTTCAATCAATTCGTGAGATGGATGATTCTCGTTGAAGGCTCGTGTTGAGAAATCCAGAGCATTAGAATTAGATGATTTCTCTTCTTTGGTGACTGCTTGTGAATGCTTTTTACATGATTAGGTTAGGATCTTCTTTACGTTAGATTCTTAGTGTTTTTCTTCATCAAACAATAACCAATGCAAGAACATAAATAGACAAGAGACATAACATGTAGGCTATAAGCCAGGGCCAAAACCTCTCACTCTTTGAGAGGAAAACCTGCACAAATTCTTCTTAGAGATTCCAATTGACGAATGCCAAGACCAAGACGCTTAACCTATTAGCCACTCCATGATCAAGACACGAGTCCTCTTCTGCTTTTGTCTTCTAGATTCTTCTTCCACCGCTGAGACTACATCACTAGAGACCTTCACCAAGATAGCAATGAGAGAGCTCCGAAATCCATCACTGTAAAGACTTCATCACTGTACTGCAATCATGTCTGAATTGCATCATTATTGAGACTGTGTTTAGCACTGGATCCTTCTTCCAGTGGCAGCACCGAGGTTCCTTCATCTAGAAATTACACCGAACCATAGTCTTCTTAGATCACTGAACAATAGACTCTTCTCAACATCGAAACAATGTCACTCCAATATAGAGGTGTCCAAAATTGTCTTCTAGTCCATCTGAATAGATAGATCCGAACTATTTTCTGCCATAGTTCTCTGAAATCAGAGAGGGATCTGAATTGTCTTTTGACTGTGATTTCATCCAATATAATGTACCCATCCAAAACCTTTCCAAACTTTGTTTCGTCTTCTCCATCGAAAGACTCAGACATGCGAAGTTTCTTCTTTGTCTACTCCATCGAAGGACTCAGATTTGCGAAGTCCATTCACTGTCTTTATGCAAAGAGCCTAGCCTCCCTTATATAGTAATTCGACCATATATTAATCCAACATGATCATCCGAATAAGTGTGTCATTCGAGTGAGCCGACATAAGTTTATTTTCTTCATATTGTAGGCCGACATTAAGTCAAGAGGACTGTGCTTGTCTTTTTGGAGGGCTTTCTAGACACTAGGTTGACTCATATACATTTTACATACGCTCAAGAAGAGCTCTTCATGCATGACATTAATCTTTTGACCTTAATGACAAATCCTACGGCTCTCAATGGGAGCCATCTAAAATAAAATCACTTGCTCATGAAACCCATGAAGCAAAGCTTATAAAAATAATTTTATTTCCTTTATTACATCATTTACAAAAGTCGCAATTACATGTCATTATGAAGATCGAACCTAGTTACACTTTTCAACACTCCCTCTTAACTAGGGAGGTATTCATAATGGTACTTGGTCATTCTCAATCTGGTGAATTTGTCATAATAAGAATTCGGATTTGTAACTCATTTGTATAGCATCATATCAACCAGCATTGCTATATAGCAAGGCCTTGACTAACATCTCCATCTCTCCACAAGATATTGAGCCCAATGTTGGCAAGACCAATGATTTATAGACACACTCATCATTGTCTCTCTAGGAGCATGCCCCACCCGAGTTCACTCAAGATATGCTCCATGAGAACTATTCTTATATTGGATTCCCTAGTCCTCAAAGAATATCAATTCTCCACGACTACTCTTTCACAGGATGCCCTATCTCATCTCCAAAAAGTATCGGATGCCAAATGATTACACAATCCTCCATTTTGTCTTCCCAGGTGAAGATCATAACAAAATGTCTATCACTCCTTTTAAACCAGGAGGTTTTATTCCATTAAGGAATGTACTCATTCCTATCATAGAGGAATATACCTAAGCTTCTTGCTTAGGAATTTTCCCAAGTTTCTTCCAAGTAAGAAACTTCATTTTCCAGCTACCTCCTAACTAGGGACCTATCACAACTCCTCATGTTTAGATCCTCAAACAATCAGCTGCTTGAAGATCTCCTTTCTTCGATGTCATGAATTTCTTTTTTGTCAATGAGTCTTCATTTCTGGGGGACTTCTACATGGGGCACATATCATCCATCACTTTTGTCCATGAGTCAGTCATGTCTTCAACTCATTAGAAAGTGATCATCAGATTTTCCATCTGGCTTTGCTTCATGTTATTCTACTTTCCTACCATATTTTTCGAAAGGACATTACATCCTTCTATATGGTCTGCTTGGAAGTCATACACAGATCTTCCCTTTGACAATCCTACATAAGCCCAACCAGATGTTAGTTCAAAAACTATGTTGCAGGAAACGTGGTATAGAGGTCCGTTTCCGTACGAAACGCGGAAACGCGTTTGGTACGGCCGTGAAACGCGTTTCCGGCCGTACTGGCCACGTCTCCGTTTCGGGAAACGTGGCAGTACGGCCGGAAACGCGTTTCAGGGCCGTACGACCCACGTTTCTTCATTAACTTGTGTTTTTTTATTTTTTATTTTTTAATTTACTTTTAGGGTATGTTAGTGACTTCTTGTTGCTTCTAGATGCGTGTCTAAAATTATAAAAGTGAATTTTTGCCCTAGTGTTGATATGCAGTTCATCAGGAAGTTTGAGGGATATGCAGTTCATGGTAATGTTAAATTCTTAAAGTAAAAGTGATATTCTCCTTTATTTTTCATTTTCATCCTTTTACTTAAATTTTTAACATTACCATGAAATGACTCAGGATGTTTGAGAGTGGTTTCGCCCTCATTGGATTTCATATGGAGAAAGTAGAATTTTAGATCTCACTCAAAATCCAGCAAACTTATTTGTTTTTCAGGATTTCAGGGTTGGAGGGATTGCAATGTTTCCATTGGATTTTATCATGTACTAGGGTATGGAACTTGTATTTAATCAAGAGAACCAAGCCCTCTATGCAGGGGAAACTCCCAATAATCAAGATCATGTAGGGCACTAGGGTATGAAACGTGTATTTAATCAAAAGCACTAAGGTCGTTCGACTATGTAGGAGGAGACTCCCAATACAACAATGGTCCTTCTAAAGAATGGGATGTGGACGCAGAAAATCCTGATTTGGATCTCTCTCTTGCAGCCTTATAGTCTTTATTGTACTTGCAGCCTCATATATTAATATAAATAAAGGTTGATTTTGAGATTTGGATATATAATAAAGGTTGCTTTTGGATATTCCGATATTTTTATTTTCATTATGTGATCATTCATGAGTAAATGTGATGTAAATTAAATCTTAATGTTTAAGTGTAATAGATTATAATGCTTTATGATTGCACATATATATATATATATATATATATATATATATATATATATATATATATTCGCGTATAAATATTTTCAATATATATATATATATATATATATATATATATATATATATTCGCGTTTCCCCGTTTCCAAAATTTGGGGAGGTCGCGTTTCGTATTGCTTCTCGTTTTAGAAACTCGTACCCGTTTCCCCGTTTCGTGCAACTTAGTTCAAAAACAATCAATGAACACTTCAAATCAAAATTACCTTTGTGATGATCTTTCACCATGACATCTTCCTGTAAGTATCAGCATCCTGCGTTCAGATTGACACATCTCCCATAGATATTCAATGTCAGAGGTCTCTATCTGTTTCCGACTTCCATCAGAGTCTTCACATCCTTCCGGGAGATATTCTAGTCAAATCTTCTTGGACTTTGGATGTTGAATGTCTTCTACCTTCGTTGCATATTATCACGACCTCTTCCTATCTTTCCACACACTTTATTCCCAGGAGCTTCCAATCAAAGTTCCTCAATCGTAGTCAGCCACCTTCTTTCATAGTCAATTGGACATTCTTTCATAGGAGGAGATTCCTTTCCATTGATCATGCTTCAAAATAGAAGTAGTGATCCTTGTTACTTGTAACCATACAACACGACTTTATAATATTAAATACAAGCATACATACCTTATTTACCTTTAGGTCATCTAGGTTTCTTTCAGTAGCTTCCTTGATTGAAAAGATCTTCAAGCCCTTGATCTACTTCATCTCTCATGTCATCATACCATCATCCCATGAACTCCACAAGTTTGGAGTTCCTAATGAAACACTTGCTTCCTCTCTCGATCAGTGAATTCTGCAATGAGGATTTCATCTCGCATATCCTTATTCAGCAAATGTTTCCCTTTTAAACAGATGTATGATGAGACTTGTCCTGGATGACTTCTTCCTTTGATCTTTCAATGAGGTCACCAAGAGATATATCTTACAAAGTTGACTATCATACATCCTTCATGTTTCCTATGGTGATGTCATGATCTCTTGTTTCTAATGCTTCCATGATGCCACGATGCGTCTTTATAGCCATATCCTATAACATAAGATTTAGAAGCTATGTCAAGTCGCTTTGAGAGGGAGACTATATTAGACCTAGAAGAGATCTCTTAATTTCTCTTTTCTTGGACTTCTTCTTTTCAGCTTCCTTCACTTCTTTGGTGATATGGGCTTCTTCTCTTCTTTTGATATTGTCCCTGTTGTCGCACAGAATGTCTAGGCATCGCGACAATGGCTCAGATCGGGGGTTGTCACATTGATTCCCAATCACTCCGTATAAGTTGTCTCCCAGTAGCAAACTAAGGGGGATAGACCCTATGGAAATAGAAAAACGAAATATTAGTTGGGAACCAGGTACTTATACCAGCACTATAAAATGTAAAATCTGCACAAATAGTTATTGAAATCCACAATGCGCTGAAATGTAAAATGATGGAATAAAACACCTTTAAATTCAAAAATTCATTTGCATGAAATACTCAATCAAGATCATTAGATGCATAAGTAAAACTAGATTAATTCTACTTGCATAAGCATGTAAAAAACAAATGAACTTCAGAAATTAAACTAAGTGCTTAAACTCAGATTACATCAATGAAATATCATTCTAGAAATCTACTCTTAAAACAAGTGTTAATACCAGCAATATATTTTAAATCAACAATCCAGTAACCATGAAATATTCATAAATTTATATGTATAAGAGCAGAAAATTTTAAATGACAAACTAATAACTACAATTCAGAAAATTTCTGAGTTTAATTCTTTCTGATCGATTGATGTATTTGATCTAAAAAAACTTCTAAATAAACTATTGAACATTAATAAAAAAAATTTCAGAAAATTTTTTGCAAACGTTACTAAAACTAACTTCTATTTCTGCAATTAAACAATAGTAAAAATGTAAATTAAATATGCTGCTAAATTCAAAAAATTTCTAAGTTTAATTCTTTCTGATCTATTGATGTATTTGATTTAAAAATTCAAAAAATTACTAAAAAAATAGTGAAATAATATTCAGAAAATAGCATGCAAAAGTTTCTGAAAGTAATTATAATTCTGAAATGTAATACAGTGAAAGATGCAAACTAGTTTGCTGCTAAATTTCGGATAACTAAAATATTATGCTAGTATTAATCTTGCTTTCAATTAGATCAATGAAAGAGGTAAGGGTTTAGAGGATGTGCATCAGTCAACGCCTAGGAGCTCGAAAACACTTAAAGATGGGCTGCCCAAGTCACTGAAAATTCTCCAATGCAAATGCCAAACTCATAAATTTTTTTGTTAAAATATGTTAAATTTTTTTAGGGAAATTTATGGAGAAAATTTAGTGATGAAGGAGGGTGAAGAAAGGGAGACTGAAAGGAGAATGACGGGAAGCCGTAAGGAGGTGGGAGATGGCCAGCGCAGAACCTCAAGGCCCTAACAAAATTTGTCCACGATCTTCTTGCAATTTTTCTTCAACCTGCAAACATAATGGAGATACACTCCGAGGCTTAGATCTCTCTCCAGAATCCACAAAAATCACCTGCAATTTTCAAATATTTTCCTGCACAAATAAAAGACAGAAAATCCCAAAGCATGTATATACAAAAATATGAAATGCCCAGAACCCCAAGGAATTAGAAAATTGTTATTTACAAATCTACAATAATATTCTATAGATCTAACAGATCTGCAAATCAAAACCCTCTATTAGCCAGATTTAATCAAATTTTTGCACAATATTTAGAAATAAATTTGAAATTTTAAAGAGGCACAAGCCCAGGAAAAACCCTACAAGTAAAATATTCTATAAAATGACTTCAGAAATTAAAAAGATATTGGGCTCTTTTAGATTCTGTAAACTGAGAGTCTGTTGGTCCAGCTGAGGACTTCTCCAAACACTCAAATTCTGAATGATAACTTCTGCACACTTAATTTTTTTGGTTAGATTAATAGAGATCTAAGAAATGATCATAATATTATCAAGAAATAGAGATACTTGCTACTTCTATCAAATTAAAATGATATTCAAAAAAACCTAGAAATCTATGCAAGATATTTGTACATAGATCAATCCTCAAAGGCTATTAACCAGCAAATGCAAATAAAAGCAGTAGGTATTAAGAACAATATTACCACATAAATCTAAAAGAGGAACACCACGATCTGAAACCCCAAAGTCTTTGTGTTTTATTAACTAGAAAAAGTTACAAGAGCTTTCTTAGAGCAAGTACACTATTCAGAAATCGGATCCAAATAATGGAGAGAGGCCTCTCATTTATAGAAAATTTCTACAACGGTTAGTTGGCTTGATGAAGATCAAATGATCTTTTCATCATCACCATTGAAATAAAGTTACTTTTTGAGGATATTCGAATTTCACTTTTAATTTCCTTTTAATTAACTCAAAAATGATTATTTTGAGTTAATCGCTACAAAAAAATTGACTTTGACTTAACTACTATGGCCTAAGGGTTCAAAATATCTTGAAATTTTCAATATTCCCTTGGCTGGGGACCTCCAAAAATTAAAAACTTTAAAACCCACGAATTTTAAATGTTGGAAAATTTAATTTTTCCTAGGACCTAAATTAATTAAATTTCTAGCTTTAGCATTTTAATTTATTTTAGCCAGAAATTTTAATAAATTGACTCAGGGGATTATTAATTTTTTCAACCCTCTAATATTTAGCCATGGTGTCTAACTATCAGGGACCATACACTAAATTTTTTTACATGAAATATTGCATTTCTAACCCATGAAAGGGGAACACCCGTTCGTTATAAACCCTCAATAATTACCCATTTCTGCAACACAAAATATGATCTAGTACACTAAGTGACTTATAATAAAATAATCTAACCAAATAGTTAGAATTATTCTCAAATTACTTTTACAAAGACTCGATAAATAACACTATGACTCATTTAAAATCCTGACGACAAAATCCACCCTAGCTTTTGGGGTGAGGCTAAAGGGAAAAACTTTGTTAATCATACGTGTTTAGAAACACACATGAATCGATGAGACTAAAAACCTCTTAGGATAGAAATCATCATCAGAAAAATAAATTTACCTAGGTTGTTACATACATTTGTCTTACTAGGATCATTTACATTACAAAATGCAAAAGGGGTTTACAAAACTCCAGTGTACATATAGCTAATAATGATGAATCTGTGGATCATCTAAGTGCTCGGACATTATGGAAATCCATGCGCGAAAAGATGTATAGTTATGGGGTAGTTGACATAGAGTAGTCAACATCTGGCCCTACTTGGGGACATGTTGCTTCATCGAAGGAATGTGAAAACCCAGAATCTGCACCCAAAGAAAACACAGAATGACATAAGTAGTGTCCATCCAAATATAATCCAAAAATCATCATATAACATTATATAAAATAGAAGCTCTTTAACAATTCTACAAACATGAAATGTAAACTTAATCTAAGAACAAATAAATGCTAAAATGACAAGGTGTAAGGTTAGAGATACAATACAAAGGATGCCCTTGTGGCATCAGATGTGTTCAATATAGTGCATACTGAGCATCTGCCGACTTTTAAGCAGATCAATGGGTTGTTTCTCTGATGTGCCATACCCAATCCTGCGTATCGAAGGACTTTGACTTATCCCAATGTTGTGTTGTTCTCGGCCATCAGATGTATCAAACCTCTTCCTTCTTCTCTTCTGCTTTATACATTTGCTTTCGTTAGGATGTGATATTGATGATGATGTGGTCGGCACACAACTTCTTTCTTGATCCGAAAAACGCTCATATGGAAAATTTGGAATGTTCAAGACTTCTGTGACCTGCGCTTCTTTATTTTCATGAACCTGATCTGTTATGACTAGTGGATCAACCTCGTAAGCATCAACCTGATTCTTATCAATTTCCCTTTTATCTAGGTCACCTTCAATTAGCCACTTTTCAATGGAACAAATGACCTCCTCATAGTAAGATGGAGCTTGTTGCAGCAGACAGGGAAGCTTATGATCTGTTGATGTTTCCTTGTTTCTTTCATCCTCTAACCCATGCTGAAATCCCTGTATCTGTATCTTTTCCATTACTTGCAACTTATTCTGAAGAATGATCTTTTCAATTGTTATGGCATCCATCTAGTTAGAGTGTTCAACCTTCATAGCACTGACTTCCTTGGCATGGTTTTCCTCCATGGTCAATAACTTATTCTGAAGACATATCTGACCAGCTTCCATATCTTTTATTACTTTATCATTCTCTGTTTTTATGGTCATCAAACAATTTTGCATAGAGCTCATTCCTCTGTCATGATTAGCTTTTATGGTTTCCATTTCCTTAGCATGTTTTGCTCTCATGACAAGTAAACAATTTTGCATGGAAGTCCTTTCTTTGCCATGATCTGCTTCCATGGCTTCTATCCTATTTTGAAGATTGATCTGGTTAACTTCAATGTTCTAAATCATTCGTGTATAATTGAGTTGCATGTCCTTAATCGTTTGAGGATGTTCATGATCTTCTATAGGCAAATGGTATTCCTTACCAACAACATTGATTTGATTGCCCGCCCCTGCCATTCTACTATCTATGATTCTTTTGACAACATGGCAAGTAGCCTCTTCATGAAGAGCATCACAGGCCCTACAATAAGGTGGAGCCTCATCCAGAATATTGGCAAACTCAAGTGGATTTGGTGGTCTCTGCTCATTAGATGGGCCTTTCTTATGCCAGACATTATTATTATTTCTAGGTTGGAAACTTTGTGCTTGAGATCTTTCCATTTGGACCAACCTAGCCTGCATGGCACTCATTTCCTTAGCATGATTAGATATTAACTTTGTTTGATTAAGTTCCATGCTTTCAAGTTTTTGCATCAGTTTTTGCATAGGGTCATCATCAGATTCATTGGATTCTTTTGATTTACTTGGACCCTCATCAAAACCTGAAATTTCAATCTTCCCATATGCTTTCTTATCCTTTTCAATTTCCTCAGCTAAAACCTAGGCAACCTTATAATCATTAGTTTTAGCTCGCCTCAACTCATAAGAAGTATCAGCATCAAAGGCATCAATATAAAAATCCAAAAGAGATCTAGCAGGAGGTCTATAATCTTGAGGTAATTCTTTAATAATAGAATTAAACCTCTTATTAAATTCCTCTACAATCTCATTTTCTTTCTTCTCTATGACGTTGATAGCTTTAACCAGATGTCTTTCTTCTGTTTTGTCTCCATACTTGTCTTAAAGGCATTAATAATCGATTGCAATGAATTAAACGAATTATCCGACTTTTCTAAAAACCAATCCAGAGCATCTTTCTCTAAGGAAAGAACAAAGACGCTCATTTTCACATCTTCATCATTATAGTCAGCACCTCCAGCGTATCTACCCAACCAAGAGCTAAAAGCTTTTAGATGAGCCGTAGCACTAACTGCATTGTTTCCTTGGAAAGAAGGCAACTTGTCAAGTCCATTATTAGGAAGGTTATTTGGATAACCTTGAATGTTTGCAAAGTTAAGCAAAGTTACAAGGGGTGAACAAGTCCATGATTTCTTGCTCAAAGGGAAAAGGAGGGGCCAAATGGATGCTAGAGAGAGATCCTTGCTCAAGAAAATCAATAGATCCACAAGAAGCGAGCTTCTAGCAAAAATTCTTGAAAAAAATGAAAGAAGTAGAGACACCACTTGAACATGAATCCATCTCCAAGATTCAAAAAGGCAAAAACCGAAAGGTTAGTCAGGAAGAAGCAAGTGGATACCAAAGAGGGCTTCTTGTCTGAGAACTAATAGATGAATAAGTGGAGTCGCCACCCAAACAAGAAACCAACCCAAATGTCCAAGTACTAAAGGTGCATATAGAGAAGATGAAAGGATTAGTGAGAGGAAAAAGATAAGGCAACGAAGAGATGAAATGCCGCCAGAAAACATGGCGTTGATGGGATAAGAAATGATGAAAGATTAGATGATTAGAAAAATGTCGTGAAGACCAAGGATAGAAAAACTCTGTCCCCGGCAACGACGCCAAAAAATGTTCTCGCGCAGAATGTCTAGGCATCGCGACAACGGCTTAGATCGGGGGCTATCACACTAATCCCCAATCAGTCCATTTGAGTTGTCTCCCAATAGAAAACTAAGGGGGATAAACCCTATGGAAATGGAAAAATGAAATATTAGATGGGAACCAACCAACCTGGGAGACACAACTAAGCAACCAATACTTGTTTTAGATTGCGCAAGATTTTAAAGATTCAAAATGATTTGAAGAAAGTGACACCAATGCCTTGTGAAGTCAACTATCTTGCGAAGAAAATAAAGTTCAAGTAAAGGATGGGAAACTACTGCTGAAAAGATTCGACCGTCTCATATGCAAATGCAAAATTTAAAACTATGTGAAATGCAGCGACTTGGTTAATTTTAGTTAAATGAGGGCCTAAAATTATTTCTGATATGTCTTAAATGTTACCTAAGGCTCAGAAAGGTGGTAATCTAAATGTGAAAGCAGATACTTATACCAGCACTGTAAAATGTAAAATCTGCACAAATAATTACAGAAATGCACAATGGGCTGAAATGTAAAATGATGGAATAAAACACCTTTAAATTCAAAAATTCATTTGTATGAAATACTCAATCAAGATGATCAGATGCATAAGTAAAACTAGATTAGTCCTACTTGCATAAGCATGTAAAAAACAAATGAACTCCAGAAATTAAACTGAGTGCTTAAACTCAGATTACATCAATGAAATATTAGTCTAGAAATCCATTCACAAGTGTTAATACCAACAATATATTTTAAATCAGCAATCCAGTGACCATGAAATATTCAGAAATTTCTATGTATAAGAGCAGAAAATTTTAAATGACAAACTGATAACTACAATTCAGAAAATTTCCGAGTTTAATTATTTCCAATCTATTGATGTATTTGATCTAAAAAACTCATAAATAAACTACTGAAAAGCAGTAAAACAATTTTCAGAAATTTGTTTGCAAACGTTACTAAAACTAACTTCTATTTCTGCAATTAAACAATAGTAAAAATGTAAATTAAATTTGTTGCTAAATTCAAAAAAAAATTGAGTTTAATTCTTTCTGATCTTTTGATGTATTTGATCTAAAAATTCAAAAAATTACTAAAAAACAGTGAAATAATATTCAGAAAATAGCATGCAAAAATTTCTGAAAGTAATTATAATTCTGAAATGTAATGCAGTGAAAGATGCAAACTAATTTGCTGATAAATTTCAAATAACTAAAATTTTATGTCAGTGTTAATCTTGCTTTCAATTAGATTAATGAAAGAAGTAAGGGTTTAGAGGATGTGCACCAGTCAACCCCTAGGGGCTTGAAGACACATGAAGATGGGCTGCCCAAGTCACTGAAAATTCTCCTATGCAAATGCCAAACTCAGAAATTTTTTGTTAAAATTTGTTAAATTTTTCAAGGGAAATTTATGGAGAAAATTTAGTGATGAAGGAGGGTGAAGAAAGGGACGCTGAAAGGAGAATGATGAGAGGTTGTAAGGAGGTGGGAGATGGCCAACACAGGGCCTGAAGGCCCTAAAAAAATTTGCCCACTATCTTCTTGGAATTTTTCTTCAACCTGCAAACAAAATGGAGATGCACTCTAGGGCTTAGATCTCTCTCCAAAATCCACTAAAATCACCTGCGATTTTCAATTTTTTTCCTGCACAAATAAAAGACAAAAAACCCCAAGGCATGTATATACAAAAATTGAAATACCCAGAACACCAATGAATTAGAAAATTGCTATTTACAAATCTACAATAATATTCTATAGATCTAACAGATCTGCAGATCAAAGCCCTCTATTAGCCAAATTTAAACAAATTTTTGCACAATATTTAGAAATAAATGTGAAATTTTAAAGAGGCACAAGCCCAAGAAAAACCCCGCAAGTAAAATATTTTATAAAATGACTTCAGAAATTAAAAAGATAGTGGACTCTTTTAGGTTCTGTAAATTGAGAGTCAGTCCAGCTGAAGACTTCCCAAACGCCCAATTCTGAATGATAACTTTTGCATACTTAAATCTGCTTGTCAGATTAATAGAGATCTAAAAAATGATCATGATATTATCAAGAAATAGAGATAGCTGCTACTTCTATCAAATTAAAATGATATTCTAAAAAACCCAGAAATCTGTGCAAGATACCTGTACATAGAGCAATCCTCAAAGGCTATTAACCAGCAAATGCAAATAAAATCAGCAGGTATTAAGAACAATATTACCACATAAATCTGAAAGAGGAACACCACAATCTGAAACCCCAAAGTCTTTGCGTTTAATTTAACCATAAAAAGTTACAAGAGCTTTCTTAGAGCAAGTACACAATTCAAAAATCGGATCCAAATAATGGAAAGAGGGCTCTCATTTATAGAAAAAATCTCCAATGGCTAGTTGGCTTGATCCCCGTCAAAGCAATCTCAATCGTTGATGAAGATCAAATGATCTTTTAATTATCATCGTTGAAATAAAGTTAATTTTTGAGAAAATTCAAATTTCACTTTTAATTAACTCAAAAATGATTATTTTGAATTAATTATCGCAAAACGTTGACTTTGACTTAACTACTATGGCCCAAGGGTTCAAAATATCTTGAAATTTTCAATATTCCCTTGGTCCAGGACCTCCAAAAATTAAAAACTTTAAAACCCACGAATTTTAAATGTTGGAGAATTTAATTTTTCCTAGGACCTAAATTAATTAAATTTCTAGCTTTAGCATTTTAATTTATTTTAACCAGAAATTTTAATTAATTGACTCATGAGGGGATTATTAATTTTTCCAACCCTCTAATATTTAGCCATGGTGTCTAACTATGAGGGACCATGCACTAAATATTTTTTTACATGAAATATTACATTTCTAACCCATGAAGGGGGAACACCCATTCGTTATAGACCCTCAATAATTACCCATTTTTGCGACACAAAATATGATCTAGTAGACTAAGTGACTTGTAATAAAATAATCTAACCAAATAGTTAGAATTATTCCCAAATCACTTTTACAGAGACTCGATAAATAACACTAGGACTCATTTAAAATCCTGATGACAAAATCCACCCTAGCTTTGGGGTGAGGCTAAAGGGAAAAACTTTGCCAATCATCTATGTTTAGAAACATACATGAATCAGTGAGAGTAAAAACCTCCTAGGAATACTGAAATCATCATCAGAAAAATAAATTTACCAAGGTTGTTACATACATTTGTCTTACTAGGATCATTTACATTACAAAATGTAGAATGGGTTTACAAAACTCCAATGTACATATAGCTGATAATGATGAATCTGTGGATCATCTGGATGCTCGGACATGATGGAAATCCATGCGCAAAAATATATATAGCTATAGGGTAGTTGGCATGGTGTGGTCAACAATCCCTTTAGGACAATCTTTCCTGTAAAGTACAGTCTTTTACTTCCATAGCATTGAATCTCAGTTATGCTCTTCTTCCTTTTTCTGAGGACAAGAATTTTCCAAACTTCCTTTCCTTCCAGCAAATGTTTGAGTTCTTGACCTTCAACACTTTTGCCTTCAACTTGTCTTCTTCTATCTTGCATAGAAATCACAAGTTGTCGAATGAGGTAACTTTCTTATCCCCATGGATATCTGTTACCTTGATTATCAGTTAGTGCATTATAGATCAATGATGATTATCTTCTTTCCTAGATCTCGTAGATGAGATCTTATGAAGATATCCTTCATCCTTTGATACCTTTACTTTTTGTGTAGATCAGATCTAAGTCATGTGACCTTCTTTACCACATCTTCAGAGAGTTTATCATATACATCTCTTTGATGTCTCCAATATTGCTATATGAGGGGATCTTTCATAAGAATCTCTTTCCATGAATTTAGAGGAGACCTTTTAATATGTTCAATGACTTCACCTTCTTAGAGGACTATGTCTATCCTCCTTTTTCATGCAAGGAATTTCGATGACCCATCCAACTTATAGATCTCCTTGCAAACACGAAGTCATTTTACCAAATTGATTAAAGAATGAAAGATAATTACTTGACAAGTGAAGATGAAATCTTCACCCTGATCACTTTGATGATGGTTGAAGAAGATGTATTAGTGCTCCCTCTTGGATGATCTTCCAAATGAAAAAGCCTTTCTTCAATAGAGAAGGTTGCTCCTTTTGATGAGGATGATTTGTTGCTTCTTCGAATGAACTTCTTCAAGGACAAGGAGAGGATCCTTGCTTGCTTTATAACCTTGAAGATGATGACAATGCCTTCTCGCCTTCAATATACTTCGACTTCTCTTGCAGTGTAGATCAGAAATGCTTCTATGGTTTCGACTTTCTCCAAGATAATGTGATCTTCATCTTTTAAAGTCCTTCGAGCTATCTTGCCTTGTAGACAACTTGATGAGGGTCTTTGTGGCCTTTTGATGATAACTATAGAAACAAAATCTATTGTTGTTGTAGATTGCTTCTTCGATCTAGGGTTTGATTCTTCAATGTAGATCTTGATCTTTTGCTTTGACAACCTTCAACTTTCTTTGATGCCCTTCTTGAAACTCAATCCTTGAATGTCTCTTTGACTAGATGCCCTCCCTTTGACTTCATCAACTTAGCTCTGATACCATGTTGAGAAATCCCGGGCATTAGAATTAGATGACTTCTCTACTTTGGTGACTGCTTGTGAATGATTTTTACATGATTAGGTTAGGATATTCTTTACGTTAGATTCTTAGTGTTTTTCTTCATCAAACAGTAACCAATGCAAGCACATAAATAGACAAGAGACACAGCATGTAGGCTATAAGCCAGGGCCAAAACCTCCCACTCTTTGAGAGGAAAGCCCGCACAAATTCTTCTTAGAGATTCCAACTGACGAATGCCAAGACCAAGACCCTTAACCTATTAGCCACTCTATGATCAAGACACGAGTCATCTTCTGCTTTTGTCTTCTAGATTCTTCTTCCACCGCTGAGACTACATCACTAGAGACCTTCACTGAGATCAGTGTTGCACACATCGCGATAAAATCGCGATTAAATCGTAAAATCGCGATTTTTTAATTTCGCCGATTCAAAGCGCGATTTTTATCGAAAAAATCGCCCCCTTTTTTTTATAGCGATTTTTTCGATAAAATCGCGATTTTTTCACTTAAAATCGTGAGGGCGCGCGGCAGCGGGGTTTTATATGGAAAAAACGATTTTTTTTTAATTCATTCAGCAGTCCGCCGCGGAGGAGAAGGAGAAGAAGAGAGGGAGAGGGTTGCCGTCGGTTGTGGGAGCGAATCGAAGCGATTTTAGGAGGAATCCAAGCCAAGATCGCCAATTTGTCCATAAACCAGGTATGTAGATTAATTTTTTTTTGTTTTGGTTCTATAAAAACTTTGTTTTTCATTGTTTTTAAAGAATTTTTGGAAATTTTTCATTGATTTGGGATGGGTTATTTGTTATGACTATGAGAACCAATTTTTGATTTTTATTTTCTCATTTTCTTTAAACATTGTTTATTTTTTTTTATTTTTCATTGTTTTTTGGCATTTGGTTGGGTAACTTGGGTTTAGAAATTGGGATTTTGGAAATAATTAGCTTGTAATTTTGCAAATGCTAAATTGTAATTTGTATTTACTATTATCATTTATGTAATCCTAAATTCCTATTTCCTAATCCTTATTTTTCCATAGGTTTGCAAATTCAAAATTCAAAAACAAACATGCCAAGGAAATTGGATCCTTTCTGGGAATATGGTGACCCTAAAACTCCGAATGATAGACAAAACTTGTATTGCAAGTTGTGTGGAAAGGAAATATTCGGGGGGGTGTACAGGTTGAAGTTCCACCTTGCACAAATCCCTGGACGTGATGTGGGGCCCTGTCTAAAGACAAATGCTGAAATTATCCAAAAAGCCATGAGAGCATTGGGAGAATTAGAGCACACTAGAGACGCCAAAGAAGAACTCAAAAGGCAACTAAAAAGGTCAGTTGAAGGAAGTGGGCCAAGTGGCACAGGTTCTACTGCAGCGTCAGTCAATCCGGTAGCTGCATCATCATATTTTGTTCCTCGAACCACACCTGGTTCACAACCAACTATTGGTTCAATGCTAAAAAGAACTGAAAAAGAAAAAGCTGACAAGTTGATGACAAAATTTCTCCTCTGGAGTGATATTCCTTTCAGCATTATAAGGAATAATCCATTTTTCCAACCTACTCTTGATGCTATTGCCAGTGTTGGCCCGGGGTACAAACTCCCTTCTCTTCATGATTTCAGAGGCCGGCTTCTTCAAGATGAAAAGTGTGACTGCACCCAAAGATTGGAGGATTTTAGGGCATCATGGGCACAAACAGGATGCACTGTTATGTCAGATGGTTGGACTGACCAAAAGGGGAGAACCCTTATAAACTTCTTGGTTAGTTGTCCCTTGGGGACTATGTTTATCAAATCTGTTGATGCAACTCATCAAATCAAAGATGCAAAAACTTTATGTGATTTGCTGGATGTGTTTATTTTGGAGGTGGGTGCAGAAAATGTTGTCCAAGTCATAACGGACAATGCTGCAAATTATGTTGCTGCTGGTAGAATGCTTATGGACAGGCATCCTACTTTATTTTGGACACCTTGTGCTGCCCATTGTATTGATTTGATGTTAGAGGACATTGGGAAAATTCCCTTTGTCAAAGAGGTTGTTGACTCATCAAAAAGCATCACAAAATTTATTTACAATCACACATCTGTGCTTAGCTTGATGAGAAAATGCACCAACAACAAAGAGTTGGTGCGCCCCGCCATTACACGGTTTGCGACGAGTTTCATATCTCTTCAATCCCTCTTGAATTCTATGTGGGATTTGAAGAGAATGTTTCTTTCAGAGGAGTGGCGTGCTTCGTCAATGAGCCGCAAACCAGAAGGAGAGGCCGTCTGCAGACTAGTTTCATACCAGGAGGACTTCTGGGCGGGAGTGCAGGAGGTGTGCGCTGTTACAGAACCTTTGGTAAAGGTTCTTCGGTTGGTTGATGGTGAGAAGCCCGCAATGGGCTATTTGTATGAAGCCATGGATAGGGCCAAAGAAGCCATTCGGTCCTACTATGATGACAAGGGAGATGATGGGTTCCAGAGACAACTCCTTCTATGGAACGTCATTGATGAGCGATGGAACAACACACTCCATCGTCCCATTCATGCTGCTGGCCTTTTCCTGAACCCTGCATTTTCTTATGCATGTGGGTTTAATTTTGATGTTGAGGTCGTGGAAGGATTATTAACCTGTGTCCAGAAGATGGTGAGAACTTCAGAAGAATGTATGGAGGTCTCTAGACAAATTGAGCAATATAAGTTGTCAGCTGGCACATTTGGCTTTGAGATGGCTGTCATTGATAGGACGGTTAAAAAGCCAGGTATTTTTTAGTTTGTAGTATGTACTTTGTAACTTTGTTTCAAATTTCATTGTTTCTTCAAATTCCATTTTTTTCTTATGTTTATTTAAAATTTTCTTTGTAATTTTGTTGTAGACGCATGGTGGAAGATGTATGGTGGCAGAGTACCCCTTTTGCAAAATCTTGCCGTGCGGATCCTCAGCCAAACATGCAGCTCCTCGGGATGTGAGCGCAATTGGAGTGTATTTGAAAAAATACACAACAAGAAACGCAATAGGTTAACACTTAAACATTTAAAATATTGCAAATTTCCAAATAAATTTTTGAATTCATTAAAGTTTTAAACAATATTTTTTTTATAATATTAATTATTAATTTATTATTTCATGAACTTTGTACAGGTTGGAGTCCCATAGACTTAATGACATGGTCTATGTCTACTACAATCTTCGATTGTGGGTGAAACAACTAGAGAAGACCCCTGATACGGAAGCCATCTCATTGGATGGGATTGACACCACTGCTGAATGGAGGGTTGAGACCGAGAGGCCTCTCATGGATCCCACTGAGGATTGGTTAGTGCAGGATGAGGGGGAGGAGGAGGGGGAGGAGGAGGAGGAGGAGGAGCAGGAGCAGGAGCAGGAGGAGGAGGAGTTGGAGGAGCAGGAGGAGGAGGTGACACCGCCTACCCGGGCTACCCGGGCTACCACTACCACCAGTAGAGGACGTGGTCTCCGTCCACCTCAGCCTCCTGTAGCTGCTACTACTAGTTCTTCAGCTTCTAGAGCACGTCAGACTCCACTGCCATTTCCACCACCACAGGCACCAGCTTCTACATCTAGAGGGAAAGAGAAAGTTGTGCCATTTTCTCGCAAGAGGGGCAGAGGAAATCAATAGGATTAGACTTTCATTTTATTGTATATGACATTATGACATGATGAGATACATTATCATATTTTTTGTTGATATTTTGAGGCTGAGTTGGACTTGGGACTCAGGACTTACTATTCAGGACATGATTCAATGTTATGTGTGATTTTAGCGCTAGAAATGATATTAAACATCTTATATATTAGTTTTTTTATCATATTTATGTGTCAATGTATTTATTTTATGTTGTAGATGGTTTAGATATTAAAAAAATTGAAAAAAAATGAATATTTTTGTGCCAAACGATTTTTTCCCGCTTTTTTCCGATTTTTTCCCGATTTTAACGATTTTTTCCGCTTTTTTCCCGGCGCCGATTAAATCCCGATCGCGATGTGTGCAACACTGACTGAGATAGCAATGAGAGAGCTCTGAAATCCATCACTGTAAAGACTTTATCACTGTACGGCAATCATGTTTGAATTGCATCATTATTGAGATTGTGTTTAGCACTGGATCCTTCTTCCTTTGGCAGCACCGAGGTTCCTTTATCTAGAAATTACACCGAACCATAGTCTTCTTAGATCATCAAACTGTAGACTCTTCTCAACATCGAAACATTGTCACTCCAATATAGAGGTATTTGAAATTGCCTTCTAGTCCATCTAAATGGATAGATCTGAAATGTTTTTTGCCCTAGTTCTCTGAAATCACAGAGGGATCTGAATTGTCTTTTGACTGTGATTTCATCCAATATAATGTACCCATCTGAAACCTTTGCAAACTTTGTTTTGTCTTCTCCACCGGAAGACTCGAACATGCAAAGTTTGTTCTCTGTCTCTTCCATCGAAGGACTCAGATCTACGAAGTCTATTCATTGTCTTTATGCAAGGAGCCTAGCCTCCTTTATATAGTAATTCGACCATATATTAAGCCGACTTGATCATCCGAATGGGTGCCATTTGGGTGAGCCGACATAAGTTTATTTTCTTCATATTGTAGGCTGACATTAAGTCAAGAGGACTGTGCTTGTCTTTTTGGAGGGCTTTCTAGACACTAAGTTGACTCATATACATTTTACATACGCTCAAGAATAGCTCTTCATGCATGACATTAATCCTTTGACCTTAATGACAAATCCTAATGCTGTCAATGGGAGCCATCTAAAATAAAATCACTTGCTCATGAAACCCATCAAGGCTTATAAAAATAATTTTATTTCCTTTATTACATCATTTACAAAAGTCACAATTAGATGTCATTATGAAGGTCGAACCTAGTTACACTTTTCAACAGTTTGTGTGTTGGTTATGAAGCAGTGAGTTTATCTCTGGTATATATGCGTTGAATCTCTAGTATGAAGCAGTGGGTTTATCTCAACATATATGCGTTGAATCTTTGTTTCGCCTTACCAAAGCTCTAGCATTGACTCATTTATGTGTTGAATTATGTGTGTTGGATTAAATGTGCACTATATTGAATGTCAAAGTAGTGAGTTGAATCGCATGCTATTCTATGCGAATCTATGCGATTGGTGTTCTATTGGAATTGGTTATGTATTAAAGTGTCTATTCTCAGTTCACAGTCTCTATGTGTTGTGCTTTGAAATTCATTCATAGTTAATGGTATGTGCATTGTTATTAACCTTATATGTGCATTGAACGTTTAAGTTCATATATGTTGGATCATATTCGCTGTGAACTATATTCATATCTGTTGGTTATATGCCAATTAGTTTGTTGTATAAGTGTTGGCATTTGCACATATTGTATTGAATTAGTTTGTTACATAAGCATTGGCATCTACGCATATTGTATTGGATTGGTATTTTAATAAAAGGGTATCAAGAATGTTGTTCATATAATAACAAAAAAAAAAGGAGGCAGAGAATAAGGCTTTATTTTCAGTCAATCACTGAAAGCTCTTCTTATCAATGTGGAAAAGTTCGAAGTCAAGATTAATTCGGCAAGGGTCCAAAAGTTGAAAAACTCAGCAAAGTCGGGAGTTTTTTGAAAAAGTCGGCAAAATTAAAAAAACACAAAATTATTCATTTTTTTTATTTTTTTTAACATCTAGAGTATCCACAACATCAAATAAATGCATTTCCACATAAACATGTAAAGAAAGCTAATATATAATATGTATATGAAGTCTAGTGCTACATCACATATCAAAATAGTGAATCAGCTCCTGAATTTTGAGTCTTGTCTAAGTCTCAAATCTCAAGAGTCAAAATATCAACAAAAAATATAATAAATGTATATCATGAGTCATCTAAAAGTCATCAAGTAATCAGTCACTGAGATCCTCTTCCCCTTTTACAGGAATAGGGAACAGCTTTGCCTTTTCCTCTAGAGGAAGAAGGCCATGCCCCTGGGGATACAAATGGACTCAATCGTCCTCTAGAAGTTGATGGAAGAGGTGGCCTCTGTCCTATGTCGCTGCTGCTGCTGCCCATCCTAGATGGTGTCAGCTCCTCCTCATCATCCTCATCCAGCTCTGCTAGTGCCTCCTGACCTTGATGTTGCTCTTCCTCCTCTACCTCTGGCCTCCCTCCCCTGCAACTGCTACATCCTCTAAATCCACACCTAACCAATCCGGGATCGAGTCCATGATCGGCCTCTCAGTCTCGACTCTCCATGAAGAGGTGGTATCAATATTGTCCAATGAGATGGCTTCCACATCAGTAGGTTTCTGAAGCTGTCTCACCCACAATCGAACATTGTAGTAGACGTAGACCATGTCATTAAGGCGTTGGGACTCCAATCTGTATTAGGGTCATAGATTGTAAATTAGTACTTAGAAACTCCAGTTGCGCTCACACCCAGAGGAACTGCGTGTTTGGTTGAGCACTCGAATGGCAAGCTTTTGGAGATGGGGTACTCTGGCACCATAGCTTGTCCACCAAGCATCTACAAGTTAAAAGAAAAATGAGAAACATAAAAAAAAAACATTGAAATTCTAAACTTGAAAGTTTGAAACAAACTGAAGCTTACCTGACATTTTGGTCGTCCTATTCTTAATAGCCATGTTAAAACCAAATGTGCCACCTCCCATCCTATAGACCTCCATTTCTTTAGAAATATCTTCACATTCTTGCTCAGACGACACCATCCTCTCGACACAAGTGAAGAATCCATCCATCACCTCGGCATCAAATCTGAAACCACAGGCGTAAGAAAATGCAGGGTTGAGATAGATACCTGCAGCATGAATGGGGCGATGGAGGGTATTGTTCCATCACTGTTCTCTAACCCCTCGTCTCCCTTATCTACATAATAAGCACGAATGGCTTCTTTGGCCCTATCCATGGCCTCATACAAGTAGCCCATTGCAAGCTTGTCTCCATCAACCAACCGAAGAACCCTTACCAAAGGTTCTGAAATGGCACACACCTCCTCTACTCCTTCCCAAAAGCTCTGATCATATGAAACTAGTCTGCATATGCCCTCTCCCTCTGGTTTGCTGCTACTAGATAAAGAATGCCAATCCGCTGAGAGAAACATGCTCTTCACATCCCACATAGAATTCAACAGAGACTGAAAAGATATCAAAGTAGTGGCAAATCGTGTAATGGCAGGACGCACCAACTCTTTGTATTTGGTGTATTTTCTCATCAAGCTAAGCACAGATGCATGATTATATATAATTTTGTTATGCTCTTGGATGATTCAACAATATCCCTCACAATAGGAATCTTACTTATATCCTCCAACATCAAGTCAATGCAATGAGCAGCACAAGGTGTCCAAAACAAGTTAGGATACCTCTCCATAAGCATCTTGCCAGCTGCAACATAATTTGCAGCGTTGTCCGTTATGACTTGGACAACATTGCTTGGGCCTACTTCCTGAATGAAGATGTCCAACAACTCACATAATGTACGTGCGTCTTTAATGTGTGCAGATGCATCAACAGACTTCATAAACATTGTCCCCCTGGGACAACTAACCAAGAAGTTAAGAAGGGTCCTACCCTTCTGGTTAGTCCAACCATCTGACATGACTATGCATCCAGTGTGTTCCCATGATGCCCTAAACTCCGCCAATCTAGCAATGCAATCATTCTTTTCAACTTGAAGAAGAGGCCCTCTCAATTCTGCAAAGGTGGGGGCTTTGTACCCCGAGCCAATGACAGCAACAGCATCAAACATAGGCTGGTAGAATGGGTTTGTCTTGGCAATGTTGAAAGGAACATCACTTTATAGAATACACTTACTGACCAACCTGTCAGCTTCTGCCTTTTCCTTTTTTTCATTGTTGATTTGATCCCAGGTTGTGCACCAGCTGTGGTTTTAGGAACAAAAAAAGATGAGATAGATGGGGGGCTAGGACCTATGGGTAAGGAAGGTGATGTTGTTGAAGAAGCACTGCCACTCTCAATTCCCCCCACTCTTGAGGCCCCTACAAGTTGGTTTTTTAGTGCTGCCCTGGTGTCCTTTCCGTCCTCTTTATCCATCAATGATTGAATGGCCCGTCGGATGATTTCTGGAGTTGTATTTGTGCAAAGTTCAACATTTTGCCCCAGAATTTGCCCCAAATGGAATTTTAATCTGTTGTTACCTCCTGGCATATGCTTGCCACACAACTTGCAAGTCAAATACATTTTATTGATCCCCCCAGTTTCGGGTGTAGTATCAAGTTCACCAAACTCCCACATAGCGTCCAAAATCCTTGGCATTTTGTTTTAAACTTTGAACTTGAATTTAAACCTGGGCACAAAAAAAAATTGAAACAAATTAAATTGCTTCAGCCTTCAAATCAGCAAAATATAATTTGTATTGCACTCAAAAACAAATTAGTAAATTTAAATCAAAAATAAATCTAGTATTATTTTCTCTCTCTTTACTGATGGTTGAAGTGCGTTGTGCAGAAAACCCTTATTGAAGAAGATTAGCGGGTGTTTGGGGAAGTTCTCGGCTGAACCAGCCAACTCCCGCAAGCTCTTCCTTGCAGAGCCCAGCCAGTTTTTACCCTGGGTTAATCATTTAGTTTACTTTTCTAAATTTGCATGAGAGATTTTCTGAAGTTCTTCATAGTAAAATCTGAAACTTTCGATAATATTTCTGGGCTGCTCCCTCTTCATCATCCTGCTGCCATCTTTTCAAAGCTGCTTCAGATCAACCCTTTCTTTCTCATCAGCAAAAGCAACACTTCCATTGGCGACCTTCAAAAATCTATTTCTGCTTCAAACGCTCACGGCAGCCCCATTCACTTGCACGTTCCCTGCTCATCCCCATATACTCCTTCACCCGCGCCAATTTTCCTCACGTTATCCCTTTTTCTTCACTGTTTCAATCAACCTATACATACAGCTTCACTGCTCCCATATCCTTTCTACTTGCAAAGCCTTCCTCATCAACGCATTACCCTCCAACCTCTTCACGCGTTTTCATTTAAATTCGTCGTCTCCAATCCTCGCTGCATCTGCCCGTCGAGCCACCATTCACTTGAAGAACTCCACGTACTGGCGAACCTGGCCCGAAAGGAGATATCAAAGAAGGCGTGGGTGATTTGATGTGTCGAAGTTTTGTTTTAAAACTCTGCTACGTATACCTGTCCATCCACCATTGAAATCTCCTGCGAGTCTCAAATCACTGCGTTGAATAGCAAAACCGAAATAATACGCCAAGAATCGATCCGCTGTGTCCATCGTAAAACACAGCCTCACGCAATCCTCAGCGTTCTCAATGTCTGCAAATTTGTGTAATGATTCTTTGGGTGTGTGTATGCGTGAAGAGCCAACGTTTCTGATGTCAGGTATTGAAGCGTATATGGAAATCGTATTTCTCCTTAGGTAAGGTTTTCGTTTCTCTTTTTTTATTTCCTTTAGTCTTTAGATCAGCTCGTATTTCATTTGTTTAAAAAAAAAAAAAAAAAATAAAAGGTCTTCAAAATAAAAAAGAATCGTTTGTGTTAATTTAAGTTTCGCCCCCTTTTTTTAGTTTAGATGTAGTGGTTTAGCTTTTAGTTTAATTTTAATATTAGAATAGACTTTTGATTTTAATGGTTTTGTTTTAGTCTAGGAATTAAATTTTTTTTTAGCTTAGTTTGATAGGTTAAATTTTATTAATTTTCAAGCTTTAGATTTATTTTAAATAGTTTTAACCTTTTTTTTTTAGATTTTATTAATTAAAAAACATAAAAGCATAAAAAGGATTTTTTTTAGTTTAGATTTTAAATTTAAAAGTTTCCCTTTTTTTTTAGTTTCAAGTTTAAAAAAAATATATATATATATATATATATATATATTGTGGAAAATTTTTGCCAAATTCAAATTTTAGCTCTGATATTTATCATGTTTTATCTTTTCTGCTAAGGCTAAAATTTTTGATGTGGAATGAATGTTTATCATTTTATGCGAATCCGTACATGAATGATCATCTTGAGGATTTAGCTGCATCTGGTTAATGATTCATAATTGTGTGGTTGTTTAAAGTATTTATCTTTCGAAATTTTTAGTCGCTGGATATCGTTATTGAAACTTTAATCATTATAAGAATTTTGTGGTTTTACTGGATATCTTGCATCGTTCAAGTTATTTGATGATAAATGATTGTTGTACATGGTTTACATCTCTGCAACATCTAGTAAACAATCGTTTAAACATCAAACCCACAAGGCACTGGTCTATTAATTCAGCAAAATCAATCTAGTGCTTGTTTCTTCGTGTCTCCCAACCCAACTGGTCGACAGTGGGTCTTCATCACCTCATAGGGTCTACCCCCCTTAGCCGCGGGAGACAGGCTTAAATGGAGAGATCGGGGATCAGAGTGACAGCCCCCGATCTGAGCGTTGTCGTGTCAATCTGTGCGACAACATTTTTTGGCGCCGTTGCTGGTGATAGAGTTTTTCTGTCCTTGGTTCTTTCATCTCAAGCTTTTTCGTGTTTTACTTCTTGTTCAGGTGGCGACTCCACTTCATATATTATCTTCAAGAGTGTACACTAGAAGACATCCAAGCAGTCTGTGCAATCCTACTCCTGATCCTGAAAAGGTCCTCAGGGTACGATTACACAAACTCGCTTCTCGTACACTTCTTGTAAACCTTGGACAAGAAGCCCTCTCTGATATTCATTTGCTATTTAAAGGTCAAGTTAGGCACAGCATCATGGATATGTATGCCCCTTGTGATTTTTCTAACATTCCAGGATATCCCAACGATATTCCATCTATTGGGATCGATAAATTGCCTAACTTTCAAGGAAATAATGCGATTAGTGCTAACTCTCATTTGCAAGATTTTAGCATATGGATGGCTAAGTACGCAAGATCTGCTGATTTTGATCATGAGGATGTCAGGATGACTCTTTTCATCTTAACTCTAGGAGGCAATGCTTATGATTGGTTTGCAGAAAAACCTCGGAATTCATTTAACTCCTTACAGTCTATCATTAATGCATTTAAAGAAAAATATGGAGATAAGAGAGAAGGAAGACACCTCGTAAAAGCTCTTAGCCTAATAAAAAAGAGAGATGATGAAACTGTTGAAGAATTTAATAAAAGGTTTAATGGTATTGTTAGAGAATTACCTCAAGACTATAAACCTACAGATAAAACTCTCCAAGATTTTTACATTGATGCCTTTAGTCCTGAGCCATCTTATGAATTAAGGCGTGCTAAACTTAATGATTATAGAGATTGCCAAGCCTTAGCTATAGAGCTTGAAAAGGACAAGGCCGCATCTGGGAAGTTTGAGATCCCAGGTTTCGATAGGGTTGCTACGAAACTAAAGGAACCTAAAGGAAAACCAGTCCAAGAACCTGAAAGTGAGCTTGTTCTCAAATTGCTTCAAAAAATTGAAACTATGGAAATTAATCATAATAAGGAGATAACCACTTTGCATAATAGGTTGATCCAAATGGAAAGATCGCAAACGCAGAATTTTCAACCTCGAAACAATAATAATAGAAATAACAATTGGCAAAGGAAGGGTCAATCTACTGAGCAGAGACCTCCTAATCCGCTAACTAATTTGGTTGATAATGCTCCTCCTTACTGTCGGGTTTGTGATGCTCTTCATGAAGAGGCCACTTGTCCCATTGTTAGAAGAATTTTAGATAATGGAATGTTTGGAACGGGTGATCAAATAAATGTAGTAGGCAGCAAGTTTCCTTTGTCTATGGATGATTGGATAGAGGTCAAGGAAAGGAGTCGTGATGTTGTAAATCCTTCATCAGCTTTTAGTATAAATAACCTTGAAAATGAAGATGATATTTTGGCTAGGTTATATGGTGAAAAACCCTCTCCCGAGCAAATCTTGGAAATTGCTAGAGATAAGGGTTTGACCTATCAGAGAAGGGATAAAGATCAAAGTGGGAATCAAATTCCCCTTCGAACTATTAACCCTGGTGTAAACTCTGGAATAGATGTCGATTTGGGAAGTTGGTATAACAATGCAAAAATCTGGGTTCCTGTCTCCGAGATTGCTAAAATCCCTTCCCAAAGAGACAAGTTACTAAAAGCGATTCAAGGTCCTCAAGTCAATACTTCTCAACAGAAGACTCGAGAAGTTGACTATCATGATGCTCCCATATATCTACAAAGCTTAGATGCTGATAACAAAGATCACCATCCTTTCTTTATCACCTTATTAGTTAATGGGTATAAATTGAATAATTGCATGTTGGATTCTGGTGCATCCGCTTGTGTAATGACTAAAAAGGTCATGGAACAGCTTAACTTAAGAGTTTCTAGACCCTATTATAACATATGCGCCATGGATTCTAAGAAAATCGAAGTACATGGTTTAATCAAAGATTTGCAAGTTCACCTTTCAGTTTACCCAGACATCATGGTTGTCATGGATATTGTTGTTGTGGATGTGCCTGATGCCTGGGGTATGTTGTTATCTAGAAAGTGGGCCTCTGATCTAGGAGGAAGTATTCAAATGAATTGGTCATATGCCATGATTCCTTCTCCTAGGGGTGATGGTTTTGTAAGACTAAATAGAGAGCCCGAAAAAAAATTTCATGTTGAAGATCCTAAGAGACCTCACAACGAAATAATCAAAGAGCAATCTGACATTGGGAACTATGCCATCATGTCTAATTTTATAATTCCTCCCGATGATAAGATTAGGGGTCTCAAGGATAAAGTTTGGTATATGTACTTCGATGGTGCATCATCTAGGGCTGGTAAAGGTGTTGGGATAGTGCTTAAATCTCCCCTTGGTCACATTTTCAAGTTTGCCTATCGATTAGAATTTGAAGCAACCAACAATGTCGCTGAATATGAGGCTATATTGTTGGGGCTTGAGTTGGCCAAGTCCTTGAACGTTAAATTGCTTAGAATTAAAGGGGATTCTGACTTGGTTATCATGCAGCTTAAAAATAAATTCACATGCAGAAATCAAAGATTAAGAAATAATAGAAATGATGTGTGGGATACTATGGAGCATTTTGATGCCCTTGACCTCGAAGCAATTCCAAGAGAGCAAAATAGTTTGGCAGATGAACTTGCCGTAGCTGCTACTACTTTCCAGTTGACTGATGAATTAATTAACGATAAGATTAAAATGGAAGTAATATTCAGACCATCTGTTCCAGATAACTCAGAGCATTGGCAGGTCTTCAATGATGAAAAGCAAGTCATTCGTTTTCTTAATAGTTTGGATGAGTTTGAGGATTTCCGGATAGTTTCTGAGGAGGATGGATCTTTAAATCATGAGCATATCATAAATCCTACTCCTAGGAATGTGGTTGCCTTAGAGCAACATTTTGATCGGCATGATGCCACGAAGCTGAGAGAAGAAAATAAAATGGACCCAGGCGAATATCTCGAGGTAAACATTGGTACTTCTGAAAACCCAAAGATCGTTAAAATTGGTAGAGGTACTAGTGTGGAGGAAAGAAAAAGGTTAATTGATTTACTTCGCGAATATCGAGATATTTTAGCCTTTTCTTATGACGAATTAAAGGGCTATAGGGAAGATGTCATGGAACATACTATTCCCTTAAAGGATGAAAATGCTAAACCCTTTCGTCAAAAACTTAGGCAAATTAATCCTAAATTAGCCCCCTTGGTTCAGAAAGAACTTGCGAAAATGCTTGCAGCAGGGATTATCGCTCAAACAAGGCATTCGACATGGTGTTCGAATCTGGTGATTGTTAGGAAAAATAATGGTACGATAAGGTTGTGTGTCGATTTTCGAAACCTCAATCTAACATGCAAGAAAGATAATTACCCTTTGCCGAACATGGAGACTTTGTTGCAAAGAGTAACCGGTTCTGGAATGATGTCGCTGCTAGATGGTTTTTCTGGTTACAATCAGGTATGGGTTAAGAAGGAAGATCGTCATAAAACCACGTTCACCACACCATGGGGTACCTTTGAATACATCAGAATGCCTTTTGGATTAACAAACGCTGGGGCTACATTCCAAAGGGCTATGGATTATGCCTTCAAAGGGTTAATCGGGAAATTTATTGAAATTTACCAAGATGATCTTACTGTTTTCTCTAAAGATGGTATCAGTCATGTAAATCATCTTAGGCAGGTTTTCGATAGATGTAGAGAATACGGGATTTCTTTGAATCCAACTAAGTCTGTTTTTGGAGTAACAGAAGGGAAATTACTCGGCCATATCATTTCTAAGGAAGGAATCAAAATTGATCCTGAAAGGATTGAAGCAATCCAAAAGATTCCTCTCCCTCATAATCTTAAATCCCTTCAGTCTTTCCTCGGAAAGATAAATTTTATTAGAAGGTTTATTCCAAATTACGCAGAAATAGCTAAGCCTATTCAAAATATTCTAAAGAAAGATGCAAAATTTGTTTGGCAAGAAGATGGCAAAAAGGCTTTCCAAGAAATCAAATGTGCTATCGCAAGAGCTTCTGTCTTAGTTAGTCCCGATTATTCCAAAGATTTCATGATTTTTTCTTTCGCTTCCGAAGATACCATTGCTGGTGTCCTTCTTCAAAAGAATAAAGATGGTCACGAGCAGCCTATTGCTTTCATGAGTAGAGCACTTCAAAATTCCGAATTGAAGTACAATACCATGGAAAAGCAAGCTTATGCCCTGGTCAAGTCTCTTAAGCACTTTAAAACTTATGTGGGTTATTCTAAAATCATTGCTTTCGTCCCACATTTTGCTGTTAAGGATATATTAACTCAAACCGATTGCTTAGGGACTCGCGCTAGGTGGGTTACTAAAATACAGGAATATGATTTAGAGATCAGACCCACCAAGCTGGTCAAAGGCCAAGGTTTAGCTCAGATGTTAACTGAAGGTAACGAAAAGACTCTTGGTTTGTTCTGTCTTAGCGATCTATCTTCGCCGAAGTTGCAAAGATTAGGAGAGCATGAGTGGTACAAGGACATAGTTTATTACTTGATGAATCTTGCATGTCCTAACCATTTAGTCGCTCATAAGAGAAGGGCTCTTAGACTAAAAGCCACTAAGTATTGCCTTATGAAGGATGGCCTTGGATGGAGAAATCCTGAGGGCATAGTGCTTAGGTGTGTTGACGACGTTGAGTCCAAGAAATTAATCTCTGAGTTTCATTCAGGATTTTGTGGTGGTCATTATGCTGCTAGAACTACCGCCCACAAAATCCTGAGAGCTGGCTATTATTGGCCTTCAATCTTTTCTGATGTGCACAAGTTTGTTATAGCCTGTCAAGCCTGTCAACTATTCACTGGGAAACAGAAGCTTGCTGCCCTGCCTCTACAACCTGTCATTGTAGAGGCACCTTTTCAGCATTGGGGTCTGGACTTCATAGGGAAGTTCCATGAAAATTCTAGCAATGGCTACTCATGGATTTTGACTGCTACGGATTATTTTACTAAATGGGTTGAAGCCATTCCTGCTAAGAATGCCACTGAAAAGGTTATTATGGATTTCATTGAAAATAATATCATTACTAGATTTGGTGTCCCCGCTAAGATCACTACTGACAATGCCAAAGTTTTTAGTTCTTTAGAGTTTTCATCTTTTTGTTTCAAGTATGGCATTGTCTTATCTCATTCGTCAAATTACTATCATCAGGGTAATGGTCTAGCTGAATCAAGTAACAAGAATCTCATAACCATTATCAAGAAGATAGTAGGAGATAATAAGAGATCATGGGACAGCAAAATCAAGTATGCTTTATGGGCAGATAGAATCACTAAGAAGAAAGCTACTGGTAAATCTCCCTTTGAATTAGTTTATGGCTTGGATGTAACTTTACCTGTGCACCTCAAATTGCCAGCTTATCAGCTCCTCCAGAATTTTTCTACTAATAAAGATGTTGTTCAGAATAGAATAGATCAGATTGTGGAGTTAGATGAAGCTCGTAGGACTGCTTTTGATGCCATATGTAAAAATCAATCTAACATTAAGAAAAGCTTTGATAAATTTTCTCGATCTAGATCTTTGCAGGTTGGAGATATGGTATTGCTTTGGGACCGCAAGAATGAGAAACCAGGAAAACATAAGAAGTTTGGCAGTTTGTGGCTGGGACCCTACATCATTCGAGATATAGCTGGACCAAACTCATTCCACTTGAGCAGACTGGACGGCGAACCACTTGACCTACCAGCGAATGGCCAAATGCTCAAGCTGTTCTTCAGAGATGATATCTGATGCCATAGGGCATCCTTTGTATTGTATTTCTATCCCTACTCCTTGTCATTTCAGCATTTCATTTCTGTTTTAGATTAGATTTACTTTTCATAGTTAAAGAGCTTCTATCTTTTATGTGCTTAAATGTTATATGATGATTTTTGAATGGACGCTACTTATTTTTGTTGTGTTGCGTGGATGCAGATTCTTGATTCTCACATTCCTACAGTGCAGCAACGTGTCCCCAAGTAGAGCCAGATGTTGACCACTACCGGTCAACCGCCCATAGCAGTACACCCCCTTTTTTCTTTGCAAAAAAGGGTAGCGCTTGATCGACATGTCCGTGCCATCCTTCAGTCATCGACAGCTTGATCAATTTATGTTGTAAACCCAGTCTGCATGTATAAATTGTAAATAATCTTAGCAGATATGAGTCATGTCTGTAAATTGCCTAGGTGGACCTAATTTTCTAAGTGATAATCTACGTCCCGGAAGGTTTTTCGTCTCACCGATCCATGATCGGCAGAGTTTTCCTTCAGCCTAACCCCAAAGCCGGGATGGATTTTGTCACTAGAATTTTAGGATAATCCTAGTGTGTTAATCTGCTAGATTATAGTTGTGTCGCAGAACTGGGTGGTTTATGAGGGTCTATGTCAAATGGGTTTTCCCCCCTTGGGATGTAAAGTTGTAAAAGTCATGTAAAGTGTCTCGAGGGATAAGAAATGTTTTAAACCCCTCATAAGTCCTAAGTCCTAGGTCCTCGGTAATTTTCCCAAAAGCTAACTTCAAGGATCCATTTAAAAATAAATTAAAAACAAATAATAAATAAATAAAAATATAAAAATAATAATAATAATATATATATATATATAATAAAGTAAAAAACCTAAAAATAATAAAATAATAATATTGAGTAAATAAATGCAGAATTTCAATTTTTTAATACATTAAAGATTCGACGGATGAGATCAAGAGATATCTTGACCCTCATCGACAGTCGAGATCATTTTGACATGGATCACTTGAACTAGCTGTTGGGATCTTTTCCTTTAAATAGGGTGCTAGGGGTCATTTGAGATCATTCGATCTTGGAGTCTTGTGCTGAAGAAGCTCTCTTGTAATCTGTTTCTGGTTAATAAAAGAAGACTTTGGGGTTCAAATCTTGCTGGTGTTACTCTCTGGAAGTGCTGTGAGCTGTTTTATTTTCTGCATATTTTATTTTTCAGCCATTAATAATAGCTTATTATAGAGTATTGTGAGCACAGGTATCTTGTTCACTTGCTAGGGTTTGAATGGTATTAGGGTTTCTTAAGTAATGGCAGGTATCTCCATTGCTTTTTGAGATCTAGTATTATTTTCTCTCTCTTTACTGATGGTTGAAGTGAGCTGTGCAGAAAACCCTTATTGAAGAAGATTAGCGGGTGTTTGGGGAAGTTCTCGGCTGAACCAGCCAACTCCCGCAAGCTTTTCCTTGCAGAGCCCAGCCAGTTTTTACCCTGGGTTAATCATTTAGTTTACTTTTCTAAATTTGCATGAGAGATTTTCTGAAGTTCTTCATAGTAAAATCTGAAACTTTCGATAATATTTCTGCTGTTATTGCTAAATCTGGCTATTAAAAGAGTCAAACGTTGTAATTTTGTTTAGCCGATCTGGGGTTTCAAATTTTGTTTTATGCATATATTATCTTCCGATTTTTTTTGTTTCCAGGTTACAGGTGCATTTTTTCAGGAAATAGCTTCTGGGCTGTTCCCTCTTCATCATCCTGCTGCCATCTTTTCAAAGCTGCTTCAGATCAGCCCTTTCTTTCTCATCAGCAAACGCAGCACTTCCATTGGCGACCTTCAGAAATCTATTTCTGCTTCAAACGCTCACGGCAGCCCCATTCACTTGCAAGTTCCCTGCTCATCCCCATATACTCCTTCACCCGCGCCAATTTTCCTCACGTTATCCCTTTTTCTTCACTGTTTCAATCAACCTATACGTACAGCTTCACTGCTCCCATATCCTTTCTGCCTGCAAAGCCTTCCTCATCAACGCATTACCCTCCAACCTCTTCACGTGTTTTCATTTAAATTCGTCGTCTCCAATCCTCGCTGCATCTGCCCGTCGAGCCACCGTTCACTTGAAGAACTCCACGTACTGGCGAACCTGGCCCGAAAGGAGATATCAAAGAAGGCGTGGGTGATTTGATGCGTCGAAGTTTTGTTTTAAAACTCTGCTACGTATACCTGTCCATCCACCATTGAAATCTCCTGCCAGTCTCAAATCGCTGCGTTGAATAGCAAAACCGAAATAATACGCCAAGAATCGATCCGCTGTGTCCATCGTAAAACACAGCCTCACGCAATCCTCAGCGTTCTCAACGTCTGCAAATTTGTGTAATGATTCTTTGGGTGCGTGTATGCGTGAAGAGCCAACATTTCTGATGTCAGGTATTGAAGCGTATATGGAAATCGTATTTCTCCTTAGGTAAGGTTTTCGTTTCTCTTTTTTTATTTCCTTTAGTCTTTAGATCAGCTCGTATTTCATTTGTTTAAAAAATAAATAAATAAATAAATAAAAGGTCTTCAAAATAAAAAAGAATCGTTTGTATTAATTTAAGTTTCGCCCCCTTTTTTTAGTTTAGACGTAGTGGTTTAGCTTTTAGTTTAATTTTAATATTAGAATAGACTTTTGATTTTAATGGTTTTGTTTTAGTCTAGGAACTAAAAAAAATTTTAGCTTAGTTTGATAGGTTAAATTTTATTAATTTTCAAGCTTTAGATTTATTTTAAATAGTTTTAACCTTTTTTTTTTTAGATTTTGTTATTTAAAAACATAAAAGCATAAAAAGGATTTTTTTTAGTTTAGATTTTAAATTTAAAAGTTTCCCTTTTTTAGTTCAACTTAAAAAAATATATATATATATATATATATATATATGTGGAAAATTTTTGCCAGATTCAAATTTTAGCTCTAATATTTATCATGTTTTATCTTTTCTGCTAAGGCTAAAATTTTTGATGTGGAATGAATGTTTATCATTTTATGCGAATCCGTACATGAATGATCATCTTGAGGATTTAGCTGCATCTGGTTAATGATTCATAATTGCGTGGTTGTTTAAAGTATTTATCTTTCGAAATTTTTAGTCGCTGGATATCGTTATTGAAACTTTAATCATTATAAGAATTTTGTGGTTTTACTGGATATCTTGCATCGTTCAAGTTATTTGATGATAAATGATTGTTGTACATGGTTTACATCTCTGCAACATCTAGTAAACAATCGTTTAAACATCAAACCCACAAGGCACTGGTCTATTAATTCAGCAAAATCAATCTAGTGCTTGTTTCTTCGTGTCTCCCAACCCAACTGGTCGACAGTGGGTCTTCATCACCTCATAGGGTCTACCCCCCTTAGCCGCGGGAGACAGGCTTAAACGGAGAGATCGGGGATCAGAGTGACAGCCCCCGGTCTGAGCGTTGTCGTGTCAATCTGTGCGACAACAAGGAGTATGTGAAGGACAAAATCAGAATCCACCGGAAAAGCCCAAATCAGACAAAGAGCTCACCGTATGGGAGAATAAGAATAGCAAGGCCTATGCCTTGATTGATGCATTAGTAAATGAAGAGGTGAGTTGTCACATTGCACCATTTACTAATGCCTTTAGTGCTTTAAAGAAGTTGGAAGACTTATATGACTCACACTCAAAGCTTGAGGTAGTTCAACTAATGATCAAAGTCTTCAATCTAGAATTGAAAGATGATGATCCCCTTGCCCTAGCCTCTGAAATCAGAGTTATTATGCATGATGTTGAAGCCACCATTGTTAAAATGGATGTTCCTCTTCATAACTTTCATCAAGGCACTATATCCCACATATTCTCACTACCTTGAATAGTGGCAAACTTAAAGAAATTACTTTTGACTCTCTTCTGGAAAAGTTTGCAAAAAGAGAGAGAGCTTTTAGGAAGAGGTAGATAGTTGCTCAGTTTTCCGAAGAATATGTGTGCCTTGCATAGAAAGAGAAGAATTAGACACGAGATTCTTCTAGAGGAAGAGGTGGAAAACTTATAAGAGGTCGTGGAAAGAAGAATAACAGAGGCAGGGGGGAAACATTACCAAGGAGGAAGCCCTGATCTTCATTGTATATGTTGCAACAAAAATGGACATGATGCTTCCACATGCAAACTCTCATGGGACAGAATCAAGTAAGAAAGGAAAATCACCAGATCCAAGGAAGGTAAAGCACCTGAATCCGCGCGTTATATTGTGGCCCATTGCAATATTGGAGTAACTGAAGACTTGTTCAATACTTCACTTGCTTCGTGGAAAGATGCAGGGTTGCTTGATACAGGAGCAACCTACCACATGACCTTTCGAAAGTACTTCTTTGAAGATTTCAGTTACAATGTAGATGGAGCAGTTTACTTAGCAGACAAATCAAAACTCAAGCCATCCAGACTTAGCACCATCAAGCTCACCTAGTCTCCCTGACTTTCTTCTGCGTGATGTCCTCTACCTTTGGGAGTTGCAGAGAAACTCGTTGTCCTTGGTTCACGTCCGCCATCAAGAGCACTCCATTCACATGTTTGATGGCAAAGTTGAGGTGAGAAAAGCATCAGACAACTCAATTGTCCTGACCGAGATAGAAGAAGAAAGACTCTTGACGCTGCAAGGGACCTCATCTCGTGCACAAAACTATGCATACATTTCTCAATATGATGAAGATACATTGACATCCTGTCTCTTATGGCATGCTAGATTTGGACATCTGAACTATGATGGTCTTCATTTATTGAAGAGAAATGGTGTTACTAGTTTGCCAACCATTCCTAGGAAATTGAAGCAATGTGATATAGCAAACAACCATTTCTTGATTCTCTTTCTAGAGCACATAGAAAGCTTGAACTGATTCATTTTGACTTGTGTGGCCCTACGCCTATCCCTTCTGCAAATGGAAATAAATACATAATGACTTTAATTTATGACTACACCAAAATGTGTTAGGTATATCTGTTGAAGAACAAATTTGGAGTTTTTGAAACTTTGAAAAAGTTTCATGCATGGATTGAAAACGATACACAATCTCGCATAGGCTCTATTCATGCTAATAATGGAAAGAATATACTTCAAATGAATTTGAAAACTATCTTCACCAGCATGGGATTCAACATCAAACAATCGTGCCTTATAATGCTCAACAAAATGGTGTAGCTAACAAAATGAACAGGACAATCTTAAATATGGTTCACTCAATGATAAATTTCAAAAATGTTAAGCAGATGTTCTGGGCTGATGTAGTTCTACGTGCACTTTATATTAAAAACAGATGCTCATCTCATGCTCTCAAAAACAAGACTCCTTATGAAATGTGGTATGGCCACATTCCTTCGGTGAGGCATCTCAGGGTTTTTGGTTCCACCTACTATGTCTTGATTCCTAAGGAACAGAGAGACAAACTTGGTGGTGCAATGAGTTGAAAGTGTATCTTCTTGGGGTACTCGAATACCTCCAAAGCATATCATCTCTACGATGAAGTAAATAAGAAATTTACACTATCTAGGGATGTAATTTTTCTCGAATCTTCCAACACTGACAATGTTGTTAAGCAGCAGAGTGATCGCTTAGACGGATTCGAGCATCCAAATCTTTTCAAGAATTTGATAATGAGATTCTCCACATCTTGAAGGGGGGATCCCTATCCTAGATCAATATGTGGAATCTCCTTTTGAAGCCTTAATGCCTTAATGTCTCAAGTAATCACTGTTTTTGAGCCCTTAAATTATGAACAAGCCAAAAATCATAAAGAATGGATGGAAGCTATGAAAGAAGAATATGATTCTATAATGAAAAATGAAACTTGGGAATTAACAGAACTACCAAAAAATAAAGTCCCTATATGATCAAAATGGTTGTACAAGACAAAATTTAATGCAGATGGTAGCATAGACAAGTATAAGGCAAGATTGGTTGCAAAAGGTTATTCACAAAAAGAAGGAATGGATTATGAAGATACCTTTGCTCCGGTTGCAAAAATGAATACAATCAGAATAATGATAGCATTGGAAGCTACATCAATTAGATGCAAAGTCAGCTTTTCTAAATGGTGACTTCAAAGAAGAGATTTATCTTGTTCACCAGAAGGATTTGTAAAAAAGGGTCAAGAACATCTTGTATGCAAGTTAAAAAAGGCCTTATATGGACTAAAACAGGCCCCTAGATATTAGTATGAGAAAATTGACAAATTCTTCTTTCAGCAAGGATTTAAAAAGAGTAAAAATGATCCTAATTTGTATGTCAAGACAAATAGAAATGGGGATATAGCATTACTTTCTATATATATTGATGATCTAATAATATCAGGGAGTGCTGATAAATTAATTACAGATATAAAAATGAAGTTATCACAGGAATTTGAGATGAAGGATCTTGGTGAGATGCACTATTGTCTCGGTCTTGAAGTATGGAGAAATGATGGAAGAACCTTAATAACACAAAGCAAATATACAAATGAAGTACTAAAGAGATTTCATACGAATGGATGTAAAGTAGTGAGTACTCCATTGGAACAAAATATCAAATTAAGAAGTGATGATGGAACAAAAAAAGTGAATGGAACATTGTATCAACAATTAATGGGAAGTCTGAATTATCTCACTACCACTAGACCAGACATTGCTTATGCAGTAAGCATACTTAGTCAATTCATGGCTAAGCCTCATGAAAGCCATTGGATAGTTGCAAAAAGGGTCCTTCGATACTTAAAGGGAACTATCAATTTTGTTATTGAATATACTAATGCTTGTAATGTTGAATTGACAAGTCATTCTGATTCTGACTGGGTTGGAAATCCAGATAACAGGAAATCCACCACTAGATACACCTTCAACATAGGATCGGGAGCTATATCATGGAGCAGTAAGAAACAGGCAACAGTTTCCATGTCATCAACTGAAGCAGAATATAAAGCATTATGTAGTGGCACCTGTGCAGCTATATGGCTTAGAAGAATACTTGAAGATGTTAGTGAAGGTCAACAAGAACCTACCGTGATCAGATGTGATAATCAAAGAACCATCAAACTGGGGAACAATCCTGTATGTCATGCAAGGTCAAAACATATAGACACACAACATCATTTTGTAAGAGAAAAGGTCCAATCAAAAGAAATTTCTCTAATGTACTGTAATACAAATGAGAATGTAGTTGACATTTTCACTAAGCCTCTTGGAAAGGCAAAATTTGAGTTTTGTAGAAGTAAGTTATGTGTTGTAGAAAATCAAGATTATATTGTAAGCCTAACTGAGACTTAGATCAGCAGGCATGACAATTAAGAGTATGTTTACAATGTCTTATATATTGTGCTATAGTATATTTGTCATATGGTTGGAATTAAGGGGGAGTGTTGGAAAATATTAGTAATTCCAACCACCACCATTAATGTTGTGTCTAGCTTCTTCTAGAATTCGGCGGAGCTGGATAGCTTCCTGGAGAAGCCACCGACTCCAGAAAGACTCCAAAAGGTTCTTTATTGTGTATAAAAACCTGTTCAAACCATCGAATGAAAACAAGTTCTGTGTTTATGTGTTTAACTGTGTGATCTCTGATTAATGGTCCCCTTGTAAGTTTTCCTTCAGCACATTCCGGACATACACCTTCATGCTCTACTTTGAACTCAGGCATACCTATCACCATCTGTCTCACATCGGGTAGGGCCTTATAATGAAGATGGGCAAACCGTCGATGCCATAGTTCCAATTGTAGAGATGTGTCACAAGACATGGCTCCCAATAGACTTCCTCCAAATTGATACAAAGTGTCAACCCTGAACCCAAGAGTAAAAGCATCTTTAAAATTTCTTTTCCAAACACGTACCTTTCCATCGATAAAAGCCACCTTGAATCCTTTGTCTTCCATTGTTGAAATGGACACCGGGTTCTTCTTGAGATCAAGTACATATAGTACTTCTTACAAATGAATAGTGTTACCTTGATTCAATTGAAGGGTAACATTCCCTACTCCCTTTACGGGATAGGTGGCATCGTCTCCAAGGATGATCTCCAAGTTTGTCTCCTTTTCTATCAGATTAGAGAGGGCTTCCTTGTATCCGGTGAAGTGCCTTAAAGCACCACTATCAATAAGCCAATTTCTCAAAGTGTCTGGAGGAGACGTAGTGGAGAGGGTCAATATAAAATAATACTATTTTTGCTTATTGTTAACAACATTTGATTCTTCATACCTGGAGTTCTTTGATTTCTTGCAAGGTCGACCATTTCCTTGATGTCCCGCATTCCTTTTTCCTTTGCCATTTGACCTGCCATTCCTTTGAACGTTGTTGTTGAAGTTTCCCCTGGAGTTGTTATGATAGTCATCATCTCAAGGTGTATCCCTTCTATTAGGACACTCCCTTGCATAGTGCCCAAACATATTGCAAACAAAGCATCTTCCCTTTCTTCCATTTTTGAATCCCAGTCTTCCTTGACTTTGCTTCTTTGAACCTGCATTGTTCTTCCTCTTGGCATGAGCGAAGAATGCAGTGGGGTTGCTTCTATTAGAAGGTATTTCTTGCTCCACCATTCTTGTTTCTTCTTGAATGCATCTCGACATCAATTCTTCAAACCCTGGAATTCGATCATTGTTAAGTATAGTGGTTCTAAATACATACCATTCAGGTGAAAGTCCTCCAAGGGTGGTGAGAGTAAGTTCCCTATCAGGAATGACTTCTCCAATCGAGAGTAGATCATTCTTGACCTCAGTAATCCTCAAGAAATAGGATTGAATATCCTCGTCCTTACCCTTCTTAATATCCTTCAACTTATACTTGAGAAATAGAATTTGATTAGCATTACTAACCTTGAACATGCCAACCAACCTATCATAGATCTCCTTGAAGGTCTTCAATTCGGAAATGTAGACGACCAGATGCTTTTCAATGGAATCCCTAATAATCTTCTTTGCATTGAATTCAGCCCTATTGTACTTGGTCTTCGCAGCAACCAGTGCATTTGAAGGAGGTTTAGGGATTTTACCCAGCACATAGTCCATCACTCATTTTTCTTACAAGGTCAAATCAAGAGACATATTCCATCCATGATAGTCAAATTTATCATGGAGCTTGTCTTCAACCGAGAAGTAGGATGAAGAACCCATTGAACCTTTTGTCCTTGTCCAACTGTCTTTGGTGATTTCTCTTTCACTCTTGCTTGGGCTTTGTCTTCACCTTAGCTCTGATACCATGTTAATTTTAGGCAACAATGGTATGTTCTATGCTTTAGAGCAATTTTACTTCAATTTCTTTACTAGCCCAATATCAATATTCAAATTAGCAATCACATCAACATGATAGTAAAATGCAGATAGAACATAAACATAAAAAGTAGAAGACAAGCCAAGACAAGAGGGCACAAGATGTGGCACTAGCCAGGGACAAACCCCAATGTGGGGAAACCCTTGATCAAATCTTCTTTTAGTCTTCAATAGTTCAACAGAGAGAGATACTACAATTTACAAATCTGATAATTTATAACAGCAACAAAAGAGCCCTAACAAGAAAAGTCAACTCTAGTCAACAACGCAGATTTGACCCTCAGCAAATCAGTCAACTTCGGCCTCCAAACAGCAAGGTAAAATAGCCCTTAAAACAGTGATAGTTTGGTCAAACAACCCACCCGCGGTCAGCCCTAGCTGCAGTCAACTCTATTCGAGAGTCAAAGTTTAGCCTCGATTTCTATGGCCATAAATGCGGTCTGCCCATACAGAGATAGCCCTCCCAAAAACGCAGTCAAAGGAGGTCAATGCATGTTGGTCAACGCTTGGTCAAACTGTCCAGAAATTTAGTCTCCTGAAATTTCGACCTCCTGAAATTTCGCTCTCCTGAAATTTCAGCCTCTTGAAATTTCGCTCCCCTGAAATTTCGACCTCTTGAAATTTCGAACTCCTAAAATTTCGGATGTGTGGAGAGAGAGAGGCCCAGAAATCCGTACCCAATCAATGAAGAGAGAGAGAAAAGTGTGAAGATGAGTGTGTCCAAATGAGGCTAAGTCACCTTCTATTTATATGCAACGTTGAGGATGAATAGACATGACTGTTGGGCTTCTGAGCCTACATAAGTTTGTTGGCCAACCTTGACAATTTGACCATAATCAAAATAAATTCATAACTTCATTTGTACATGTCAGAATTGGATGATCTTTGGATCAATCCTACACCGCTCCGAGAGAGGAATCCGAGGAAAATATCAGCGATCATAAATAAGATGACTAATGTGGAGTTTGGCCCTAGTTGCCAATTTATCACAAGGTAATCCATGAAAATCATGAGGACAAAAGGAATATGAATTACAATTTTAGAGACTCCAATGTGAAGTTTAAGAACCACCACATTCCAAAGATAGATATGAGGAAGTTTGATGGCAAGGATCTGATAACATGGATACTACAAATGGAGCAATATTTTGATCTACAGGATGTGCAACCCTCACAAAAGGTACGCATTACATCTTTATATTTAGAACTCAATCAGTTTTTATGGTATAGATAAATTTGTTCTCGTAAACCACATGTTACCTGATCAATTTTTACAGAGGAAATGATAGCACATTATGAAGATACAAAAAGCAACACCTTCTTTAGCCAATTGATAAATCTCAAACAAAAGGGTTCAATGGCGAAGCACATTGAAGACTTCCAAAAATTGAATACTAGGGTAACCAATATTCTAGAAGAGCATAGGATTGGTGTCTTCATAGGGACTTTAAAAGATAACATCCAACACGAGGTTCGCCTTCGGGAATCCGATTTATTGGGAAAGGCATTCAGGGTGGCAATAAAAGTTGAAAGCAAAATTATGGCAACAAGGAAGTCTACCACTCACAATTATAAAGATGGAAGTGTTAGTCTTCCACAACCTACAAGGTTGACACCACAACGATTTGAGGAAAAAAAAGCAAAAGGGCTTTGTTACAGTTGTGATAGCAAATACACTAAAGGTCATAAGTGCACTAAGAAGAAATTATTCTACATAGGTTGTGAAAAGGAGGAAGAAAAGGAACAAGAAACATCAAAAGAAGAGGATATACACCAGGAACCAACCCTAGAGAAAGAAGAAATTAATCCGACCATATCTTGTAATGCATTTGCAAGAATTACCAATCCCAAACTTTCAAAATAGAATAATATATCAAGAAGAAAAAGGTAATAGTGTCGATTGATTCAGGTAGTACCCATAATTTTATTTATTGTAAGATAGTCAAAGAATTGAATTGTTTCCTATATCCAACACCAGAGTGTCAAGTGATGGTTGCAAATGGAGGAACTATAAATTGCTCTGGAAAGTATCATAATATCAAGCTAACCATGGGAGAATATGTATTGAATAGTCCAATCCTTTTTCCATTTCAATAGGTGGTGTTGATGTTGTACTAGGAGTCCAATGGTTACAATCTTTGGGGACGATAGCTTTCAATTTTCAAGAACTTTTCTTGAATTTTTTTTGGGAAGGAAAGGAAGTTGAAATAAAGGGTATCGCAGGGAAACCGAGAAAGATAATCATCTCTAATAGCATGACAAAGCTTTTGAAGAAAGAACAATGGGGCGTAATTGCACAATTATGCTCACTAAGGGTTCAAACATCAAAATCATCTATTTCTCCAGACCTCCAAAATGTCTTGGACAATCATTCCAAAGTGTTTGAGACTCCCATAGGCCTCCCACCTATTCGTGATCATGATCATGCAATTCACTTGATCCCAGGAAGTGTTCCTCCAAACATCAGGCCTTATAGATATCCTTATGCCCAAAAGAGTGAAATTGAACGTATGGTTGCAGAAATGTTAGAGGTTAGTATAATTCAGCCTAGTGTACTAGGGGTCCCATGGTTACAATCTTTGGGGACAATATCTTTCAATTTTCAAGAACTTTTCTTGAATTTTTTTTGGGAAGGAAAGGAAGTTGAATTAAGGAGTATCGCAGGGAAACCAGGAAAGATAATAATCTCTAATGGCATGACAAAGCTTTTGAAGAAAGAACAATGGGGCGTAATTGCACAATTATGCTCACTAAGGGTTCAAACATAAAAATCATCTATTTCTCCAAATCTCCAAAATGTCTTGGACAATCATTCCAAAGTGTTTGAGACTCCCATAGGCCTCCCACCTATTCATGATCATGATCGTGCAATTCACTTGATCCCAGGAAGTGTTCCTCCAAACATCAAGCCTTACGGATATCCTTATGCCCAAAAGAGTGAAATTGAACATATGGTTGCAGAAATGTTAGAGGTCAGTATAATTCAACCTAGTGAAAGTTCTTTCTTTGCTCCAGTACTATTGATGCACAAGAAGGATGGATCATGGCATATGTGTCCCGATTATAGGGAGCTCAACAAGCTCACTATTAAAAATAAATTTCTCATTCCTGTCATTGATGAATTGTTGGATGAATTACATGGAGCAATTTACTTCACCAAGCTGGATCTTCGTTTTGGATATCATCAAATTAGAATGAAGACTGAAGACATTCTAAAAACAGCATTCATAACTCATGAGGGTCATTATGAATTTTTGGTCATGCATTTTGGCCTTACTAATGCACCTTCCACATTTCAAGGTTTGACGAATTCCATTTTCAAACCCTTCCTTAGAAAATTTGTGTTAGTATTTTTTGATGATATACTAATGTACAGCAAGTCTTGGAAGAATCATGTTCAACAGGTTGACAGGGTGCTCAAACTATTGGAGGAGAAACAATTATATGCAAAAACCTCCAAATGTTTCTTTGGAGTAAAGGAGCTGGAATATTTGGGTCATGTATCTCATAAGGGTGTTAAGGTAGACCCTAACAAAATTAAAGCCATTAAGGAATGGAAAATCCCCACAACCATAAAGCATCTTCGAGGATTTCTCGGGTTGACAAGGTATTATCGCAAGTTTGTTAAGAATTATGGGAGAATAGCGGCACCTCTAACATCATTACTAAAGAAAGATGCATTTTCTTGGACTCCAGAAGCAACGAAGGCCTTTGAACATCTTAAAGAGACAATGTGCCAAGCACCAGTCTTAGCTACACCAGACTTCACAAAAACTTTTATTGTGGAATGTGATGCTTCAGGAAATGGAATTGGTGTTGTTTTAATGCAAGAAGGAAGACCCATTGCTTTTGAAAGTCATCCAATCAAAGGAAAGTATTTACACAAACCTTTTTATGAGAAGGAAATGTTGGCAATATTGCATGCACTAAAGCAATGGCAACCTTACCTAATGAGAAGACACTTCAAGGTAAAAACAGATCATGATAGTCTTAAATACTTTTTGGAACAAAGATTATTTTCAGAAGAGCAGCAAAAATGGGTGACAAAGATGTTAGGTTATGACTTTGAAATCATCTACAAAAAAGATAAGTAAAATGTTGTTGCAGATGCACTCTCAAGAAAGGATGAGGATGTGGAAGCATTGCTTTGTGTCATTTCTATTATCCAACCTAAGTGGATAACCGAGACAAGAGATGAATGGAAGAATGATGAAGAGGTGTGGTCACTCATTCAAAAGTTGCAGCAAGATCCCAGAACATATGATACATTTAGCTGGAAAAATGATTCATTATGATACAACGATCACTTGTATCTTTGTAAGAATTCCCAACTCAAACAAAAGATTCTTTTGGAATTGCGCACGTCTCCCTTGGGAAGGCACTCAAGATTTTTAAAAACTTACCATAGAGTCAAGAAGGAATTTTTTTGGGATGGCCTTAAAATTGATATTCATATGTTTGTGGCAGAATGTTTGGTTTGCCAACAAAATAAAGTTGAGACAATTAAGACCTCGGGTTTGTTACAACCTTTATCCATTCCAAGTCAGCGTTGGGAGGAGATCTCAATGGATTTTATCACAGGTTTACCCAAGTCTAAAGGAAAGAGTGTCATCATGGTGGTAGTTGATAGACTTACCAAGTATGCACACTTTTGTGCATTATCTCATCCTTTTAAAGCCAGTACAATTGTTATTGCATTTATGGAAACAATTCAAAAGCTTCATGGAAATCCAAAGATTATAGTAAGTGACAGAGATCCCATTTTCACTAGAAATTTTTGGACAGAATTATTTTCTTGTCTTGGTACTCAATTAGCTCATAGCTCATCTTATCATCCTCAATCTGATGGGCAAACTGAGATAGTGAACAAATGTTTGGAAGGATATCTTTGTTGCTTTGTATCTAATAAACAAACACAATGGGTCAAGTGGTTACCTCTCGATGAATGGTGATATAACACTTCCTTTCATACTGCAGCGAAAATGACCGAATTTATGGCACTTTATGGATACCATCTACCATCCATCACATCATCTTTAAGAGAAAATTCTAAAGTTCAAGCAGTGGAAGATCACATCGAACATCAACAACAAGTTCTCCAACTCTTAAAGGATAACCTCACTCTGGTGCAAAATCAAATGAAACAACAGGCAGATCAGCATCATAATGAAAGAAATTTTGATGCAGGTAACTGGGTATTTTTACAGCTACAACCATACAAACAAATGTCTCTCAAGCAAGCTAAGAAGGATAATAAATTATCACCCAAGTACTATGATCCTTACAAGGTATTGCAAAATATTGGTACTATGGCATACAAATTGGAGTTGCCTGCATCTTCTCGAGTACACCCAGTTTTCCATGTTTCATGCTTAAAGAAGGTTATCGGTGACAAGCTTCCAATTCAAACAGTGTTGCTAGAACTTGACGAAGAAGGAAAAATCATATTTGAGCCTGAAGCAGTCACGGAAACAAGAACCCGACAGCTACGGAATCGATCAATTTCAGAGTATCTCATTAAGTGGAAGAACTTACCTGCTGAAGATTCCACATGGGAGGATGAGAATTTTATACAAAAGCATCCATAACTACTCAAGTGTTGAGGACAACACTTTTTTGAAGGAGAGGGGCATGTTAGGTCCCTATAATACTAGTGTATCCCCCTTATTGTTATTGTTGTGCCCATGTAGCCCCCATATTGTTATTGTTGTGCCCCATAGAATCCCACTATTGTTATTGTTGTGCCCTTACATTATTATTGTTATGTAGGCTCTGATTATATTGTGACCCATTAGACTCTTATATATACAAAGGAGTTCTTGTCGTTTGTATCATCCAAAAATTGTTCATTTATGTAATGTAAAGGAGGTTTCCCCCTCGAAGAGGATAATTTTTAAGTCGTTGATCTATCTTTTTGTGAGTCGTTGCATAACAATGGTTGGATAGTGGAGCATCTCGTCATATGATGCAAATGAGGGAAGTGTTTCCTTAGTGTTTCAAAGACAGATTCAAACATGCGTGTGAAAGTTGGTATGAATACCATACATACAGAGAAATGGGTTGGAACAGTGTTATTCCATCTAGAATTAAGAGGATCTCTGGAGGTGGCAAAGGTGTTATATGTCCCAGATCTGAAGACAAACTTGCTCTCAGTCTCAGCTCTAGAGGACGAAGGGTATGATGTTGTGTTCCAGAAAGGACAAGTATTCATAAGTTAAAAGGGAGTTACCCATGACACAACAGTAAGGCTTGGAATCAAGAAGGGTAAGTTGTCCAATTGTTGGGCCAGCTGTAAGTAAATCCAAGGGGATCTTGGATTAGGGATCGATGTTAGTGACAGAGAATGAATAGGAGGCTCTAAAGATTGAGTTGATGTTGTTGACTCGGTTTTCTAATATGGAAGATGGGCAGGGGGCCTCTTCAGAATCTATTAGGAGCAATTGGTATGAGCTAACATTGATGGATGCTCAGGAGCAACCTCTTAGGAGCATGGTTGGGAGAAACAGGTCTTCAATGTAGATTCCAAAGCAAGTAGCAAGGAAGTATTCCAATTTAGAGGGAGTAGCTATAGCAACGGATGATGTGGTGGGATTGGAGACAGATCCAAGTGGAGGAGGTTCTTCCAGAAGTACCTCCCTCACTAAGAGGGAGTGTTGATTTTTGTAGCTCAGATAGGTACTTCTGCACAAGCCTTGTGTTTAGGTGTGCAGAAGACACCCACATTCTCCTTAGAACACTTGCTCTAGTGTGAGCAAGTTGCTAATGTAACTTAGCCTGAGTCTAGCTTAGAAATTGGCACATATTAATATATTGGCTTATTGAGCTAAAAGAAACTTAGAAAAAGTAAAGTAATTTACTTTAGTAAGTTTCATCTTAGTCATTGATCTGAAGTGGGGCGAGATCTAATCTCGGTCATTAATTACTTTGAGATTGGGGTTATGTTTAGGGATATAGCTAAAAGCAAGACTAAGGAGAGGAGAAAGACACACTACAACACAAAATCGAGAGATGCATCTCAGTGAGCGGTGTGTTGGGTCCGAAGAGTGTTGAGAGGCTGGAGATCTGTATTTGCAAGAGAGATCGAGCACTGATCTAGGGCAGATCTACTGGATCAGATCCAAGTTATTTTATTCTCTATTTCTTCATCGGGCCATTATCCCAAGATAGGAGCCCACGTAACCTTGGATTCTTTTAATGAAAAACTTATTGGGCAGAATTTGCGTATGTCATTATGATTGAGATCATTATATTTGCTCCTATTGAATTTGTTAGGAACCTAATTGTTGTTTATTTGATGAATCACTTTTCTACTAGGAATTAAATACCAGGTGCTAGGTTCGCAGGAAATCAAACATGGATTACTTTATATTCCATTATGAATATTTCCTACGAGAGGGTTCTAAAGAACAAGCTTACTAGCACACACATGAGTGGAGAGACCAACTTATGGCTATTGAAATTATTGCCACGAATGAGAAGTTGGTGCCCATAACATTAAATGGTTTCTTTTCACATTGGGAACACTTTCTACTGTTGGAAAATATAACTAGGTTCAGTCTTCATTAATGTATTTGAGTCATAATGAAATGTACTTGTCAGAATAAAGAAAAGAATTTTTATTATTGTATCAATGACTTATTAAAGCATGGGTTTCATGCTTGGGTCACCATTATATTAGTCAAAGTCCCCATTATGGACTTCTAGGATTAATATTGAGTCAATAGAGTCATTATACATTTAAAGAGACCCTTCTTGGGCTTTGGAATCATGTAAAAATGTTTATTATTGAGTCAAATATAATTTATGTAACCTCCACACCAAGTCGGCCTAAAGGAGATCAAGTCAGCCTAAGGGGCACCAATTTGAGATCACTTGAAGCCTATAAATAGAAGGAGATCAAATTCATTTGGAGCATCTCATCTCAAGCAAGTTCAATATCTCTAGTGAAGTTGGAGAAGTGTGAAGTGGGTCAAAGAAGTCTAAAGGAAGTGCGAGTAGGGTCAAGTCTAAGGAAAAGGAAGAAATAGAAGTTTTGGTGCTACTCTCTCTCTCTCTCATGCCCTAGTTTGGGAGATCGAAGTCTTTCAAGTGTTGTTGTTGCCAGTTGTTGCCTGATGCCATAATTTGTTGCATAGTCAAGTTTGTTGGGGTGGAAGTGTTACTGCAAAGGGGTCGAAGATCTGGAAGCGCTGACTTGGTGTGGAGGAAGGTTTGGTCTATGTCTAGGTTGAAGAGTCTCAAAGAATACTATTTAAGGAAGAGAATTTTTTACTGGGTTTTCCCCTCAAGGGGGGTTTTTCCCTGGCATAGTGCCTACATCTTGTTGTCTTGTGTTTTTGTGATCTTCATACACACATAATATGGTAATTGCTTCATGAAAGGTAAGATAATAAAGAAGTAAAAGAAGCCAACATAACTCACAAGTAATTATCAAGTAAGAGGAATCAAACCCTAATCTACTTGCATTGATTTCTCAACATGGTATCAAAGTTAACCTCAGGAAAAGTTGAAGATCAATTTGTTGGCATGGATTCTCCCTCTTTGATGAACTACATGAGAATGGGTATCAACACTACTAAAAGTTGGATCAAGAAGGTCATCTACTACTTATTTAACAAGGTCAAAAGTCAAGGGTTCTTAGCTGCTCTTACAGGTTCTCTTAGTGATGACAATGCATGGATCATTGATATTGGAGCATCAAGGCACATGACAGGAGAAAGTAAACAACTTCATACACTATCAAAGTAGCCATCTTCTCATGCAGTGGAATTGGGTAACAACAAAATCTATGTTGTTAGAGGTCTGGGATCAACATCGTTGAAGCTAGAAAATGGATCGAAGTTGCACCTCAACAACATTCTATATGTTCCAGGTTTGAAAAAGAATTTGCTTTCTATTTCTTGCTTAGAAGATAAAGGGGATAGAGTTGCTTTTGTTGATGGAAAAGTATTGGTTTGGGGAAAAGACTCTAGCATTGATAAAGCTAGGGTTATTGGAGTTCGTGAAGGAAGTCTTTCGAGAGTTACTACACCACCTCCTCAAGCTTTGGTTCATATGGAGATCAATCCCATTGAGCTATGGCATAGGAGGTATGGTCATCTACATTATAAGGTCATCCCTACTCTTAGTCAATTGGTTCATGGTATCCCCAATATGAAGTTAGATCATGAAGGTGTGTGCAAGGGATGCTCTTTGGGAAAACATACAAGAAAGCCATTTCCGAATAGTGAAACTAGGTCTAAAGAGATATTAGACCTCATCCATTCTGATGTGTGTGGGCCCATGTCTGACAAATCACTTGGAGGTCATCTCTACTATGTAACATTCATTGATGACCATTCTAGAAAGACATGGCTCTACCTTCTCAAAACAAAAGATGAAGTATTTGAAAAGTTCAAGGAGTTTAGGTCTGAAGTGGAAACCCTAACCGAAAGAAAGATAAAAACTCTAAGGTCTAACAATGGTGGGGAATACACTTCTAAGGAATTGATTGCATATTGTAAGGAAGCAGGAATTAAGAGGGAGCTCATTGTTCCCTATTATCCCGAACAAAATGGAGTGGCCGAAAGGAAGAATAGGTCAATTGAAGAAGGCATTCAAACAATGCTCCTTGATCAAGACCTACCAAAATTCTTATGGGGAGAAGCAGCAATGACAGCTGTGTACATTCAAAATAGAAGTCCTCATAGAAGTCTTAATAATATAACACCCAAAGAAGTATTCACAGGAAAGAAGCCAAGTGTGGATCACCTCTGAATCTTTGGAAGTCCAGCATATATCCATGTTCCAAAGGACAAGTGAAAGGACAAGTCTCAAGGGAATATTCATTATATATAGTCTCTCCTCAAAAGCATATAGAATCTACATTAAGGAAGAAAAACATATCGAAGTAAGCAGGGATGTCATATTCGATGAAAATCAAGCCTACAAGAAATTAAAGGATATTCCTATTGATTCTGATGACGAAGAAGTTCCAATATCATCATGAAAACCTTACTACAAATCAAGAAGAAGAAGAAGGACTAAGTGAGCCTATTCAATCTGTGGTCATCCCAACCATAAGGAAAAGGCCAAATTGGTTAAAAGCTACATTAAAAGATGTTGAAGGACATGAAGCTACGAAAGGAACCTTCACGGGAAGTAAAAGACCGAAGAGTACTCTGGTTATCCTACATATATGACGAAGTTAATTGAATCTGAACCATCTACATTCAAGGAAGTTGTTCATCAAGAGATTTGGAAGAAAGCAATGCAAAAAGAATATCAATCCATTATGAAGAATGGGGTTTGGGAAGTAATTCCTAGACCTAGTGACAAATCGGTAGTCACCTCCTAATGGATCTATAAGATCAAACATATTGTTGATGGAAATATACACAAGTGCAAAGCTAGATTCATTGCAAGGGGTTTCTCTCAAAAGGAAGGCATTGATTATGAAGAAACCTTTGCACCCATAGCAAGGTACACTACCATTAGATCTTTGGTTTCATTGGTTGCTACAATGGATTGGAATATCCATCAAATGGATGTGAAGGCCGCATTTCTGAATGGGACCATTGATGAGGAAGTATATATCGAACAACCCGAAGGCTTTGAAGTTAATAGCAGGGACTCTCACGTTTGCAGACTCAAGAAGGCCCTGTATGGTTTGAAGCAAGCACCTAGGGCATGGTATGCAAGAATGGATGCATATCTAATTAGAATTGGGTTCATAAAGAGTTATGTTGATCCAAATCTCTACATCAAGGTCGTGAAGAATAAGCTCGTCATTATTCATCACCGGTGTGGAATGAAGAATTCAAGAATGCAAGAAGATGTTGGCAGCTATAATTAAAATGAAGGATATATGACTGATGCACTATTCCCTGGGTCTAGAAGTATGGCAGAGACCTCGGGAGATATATTTGGGGCAAGGAAAGTACATCATCAAGTTATTGCAAAAATTCGGGATGATGGATTCCAAGCAGATGACTACTCCTATGATTACCAATCTCAAGAAGTTGAGGGGCTCTGACTCTAGTCTCATGGATCCTACCTCCTATCGTTAGTTGATGGGCTCCCTAATGTATCTGGTAAATACTAGGCCAAAATGTTTTGTAGTAAACATTCTTAGTCAGCTTCAGTAGGAGCCTTGTCATGATCACTGGATAGCTGCCAAACACATATTGAGGTATCTTCGTGGCACTATACATCACTACCTAAAGTATGATAGTAAGGAAGTCAAGCTAATTGGCTTCACAGACTCTGATTGGGGTGGCAGTGAGACCGATGGAAGGAGCACTACCGGAGGATGTTTTAGTCTGGGAGTTGCTATGATCTCATGGATGAGTAGGAAGCAAGATCTCGTTGCTTTAAGTAGTGTTGAGGCAGAATATGTGGCTGCATGTGAAGTAGGAAAGGAGGATGTTTGGTTAAGGAAGCTTTTGACAGATTTGTTTGAAAAGTCTCTGGGTCCTACTTTGATTAATTGTGACAATCAAAGTTGTATCAAGATGTTTGGAGATCTCATGTTTCATGCTAGAACGAAGCATATCAACAATAAGTTCCACTTTATTAGGAACCTGGTGCAGGATGGGATCGTGAAGTTGGAGTATGTCTCGACAGATGAACAGGTAGCAAACATACTAACAAAGGCTCTTCCTAATAAGAAGTTTGAATATCTAAGGAACATGCTTGGTTTAGTAGATGTTGTTGATTGTATTGATGATAAGAGATTGAAAGAGATTTGTTTCGGCTTTGCGAATGAAGTATTGCCTGGGAGGACATCCGGTCGGCACTTTGTGTTGATGTCTAGGTCCCAAAGTAGGGAGGGTGGTGTGGGTCGTAGAGCTTTGACCATGGATACGCACTTAGGTCCCTCGGTTGGTGGTTAGCAAGTAAGCCTGATGGTACCTAGATAGGCTGAAAGCTTGAGTCCACCTTATTCCCACTTGGATAGATTGCCCTGGTCAGGAACCTAGTCGGTGGCATTGCGGTTCCTAAATTGTTGAGAGACGAATGGGTAGATTGCCCTCGTCAGGAATCTAGTCCATGGCATTGCAGTGCCTAAACTCTTCATTGTTCATATAGTTTGAGATCTTCTATTGTATTTGTATATTATGAATACCTCCCTAGTTAAGAGGGAGTGTTGGAAAATGTAACTAGGTTCGGTCTTCATTAATGTATTTGAGTCATCATGAAATGTACTTGTCAAAAGAATAAAGAAAAGAATTTTTATTATTGCATCGATGACTTATTAAAGCATGGGTTTCATGCTTGGGTCATCATTATATTAGTTAAAGTCCCCATTGTGGAATCTTAGGATTAATATTGAGTCAATAGAGTCATTATACATTTAAAGATACCCTTCTTGGGCTTTGGAATCATGTAAAAGGTTTATTATTGAGTCAAATATAATTTATGTAACCTCCACGCCAAGTCGGCCTAAAGGAGAATATGTCAGCCTAAGGGACACCAATTTGACCTCACTTGAAGTCTATAAATAGAAGGAGATTGAATTCATTTGGAGCATCTCATCTCAAGCAAGTTCGATATCTCTAGTGAAGCTGAAAAAGTGTGAAGTGGGTCAAAGAAGTCTAAAGGAAATGCGAGTTGGGTCAAGTCTAAGGAGAAGGAAGAAATCAAAGTTTTGGTGCTACTCTCTCTCTCTCTCTCGTGCCCTAGTTTGGGAGACTGAAGCCTTCCAAGTGTTGTTGTTGTGAGTTGTTGCCTAATTCCGTAAGTTGTTGCATAGTCAAATATGTTGGGGTAGAAGTGTTGCTGCAAAGGGGCCAAAGATCTGGAAGGGCTGACTTGGTGTGGAGGGAAGGTTTGGCCTATGTCTAGGTTGAAGAATCTCAAAAAATACTATTAAAGGAAGAGAATTTTTTACTGGGTTTTCTCATCGAGGGGGGTTCTGCCCTAGCATAGTGCCTACATCTTGTGTCTTGTGTTTTTGTGATCTTCATACACACATAATATGGTAATTGCTTGATGAAAGATAAGATAATAAAGAAGTAAAAGAAGCCACCATAACTCACAAGTAATTATCAAGTAAGAGGAATCAAACCCTAATCTGCTTGCAATGATTTCTCAACATGTACAAGGTGTTTATGCTCATGAGACACTACCAATCTTTAGGAAGGAAGCTTTCGAATGTTTTCATCCAAGAGGAGACAAGGCTAGAGAGAGTCTATGACCTTTAGGAAGGAAGCTTTCAGATGTTTTCATCCAAGAGGAGACAAGGCTAGAGAGAGTCTATGACAAAGTGGAGGAGATCCAAAACCTAGCCCTCAAAAGTTGAGGAAAGGAGGTAACTAAGGAAAGGGCGAGGAGAAAAAATCGTATTCCTCAAATAAGGAGAAGAAAGACTTGAGTCAAATGAAATGCTTCAAGTGCAAAAAAGACTTGAGTAAACTGAAATGCTTCAAGTGCCACAAATGGGGCAATACACATCTCATGGTGCTAAGAGGAAGAAAGACAAGCAATAACAAAAGTAATTTGCAAGGAGTGGATGAGTTAGCATCCAAAGTTGGCATAGGTTTATCCATGGTATCATGCCTTTTCACTAACATTATTTTTGACAAGTTATGTGGATAATGGAGCATCCAAAAACATGATCTTCAAAAAGAAGGCTTTTTGCGATGTTAAATTTTGTTAACAATGGTATGTTCTATGCTTAGCACAATTACTTCAATGTATTTTAGCAACCCAATGACAATTTCCAATTTAATTTCCAATAGCAATCACTTTAACCATTAATCACATTAACAGTAAAATTAGATAGAACATGAAACAAAATGCAGAAGACAAACCAAGACAAGAGAACACCAGATTTGGCGGATGCCAGGGAAAACCCCCAATGTGGGGAAAACCCTTTGATCAATTCTTCTAATCAAAGTTGACTTGCCAAATCACAGTAAAAAATGCCCTGTCAAATCTACAGTCAAATTCAACCCTAACTAGAAAGTCAAAGATGGTCAACGCATCAACAAATCTTCCACTTTGGAGCTCGGTCATACCCAGTCAAACTCAGCCTGATAAGTTGGTCAAAGTCGGCCCAAAACAGTCTTGAAAACTACAATCAAACTTGGTCAACTCTACGTTCAACCCTGCAGTCAACCTTGCGGTCAAAGTGCCCATAAATTATGGGTCTCAGTGCCGAACAATATGGCCTGCCAATAACGAAATTTTCCCACAAAAATTGCAGTGAAAGTGCTTGGTCAACACTGGTCAAGCCCTGCAACAGTTTTGAAATTTTGGCCCTATAATTTGTCTAAAATTAGAACTCCTTTGCCACACGTGTGAGAGAAAGAGAATGCCCAATAGTTGTACGAACCAATGAGAGGAGGCGAGAGAAGAATGTGTGAGTGATGATGATGCCAAATGAGGTGAAAGGACATTTGTATTTATACAAGTCGTTAAAGGTGAAGAGACACAACCATTGGACTTCATGAGCCTACATGATGATGTGGCCGACCTGAACAATTTGCACATGTGTGTGCATAAATTCAAAAACGCACTTCTACTTGTCCAAATTAGATGATCTTTATATCAATTTTGGTCCTCTCGAAAAGGGGAATTCAATGCAATCATCATCTCCATCAAATGAGTTGTCCCAAGGTGGAATTTGGCCCTAATTGCCAATTTTAACACTCCCTCTCAACTAGGGAGAATTCCACCTGCCAATTCATCCCATCCTGTTGTCATGTACCATCTCTGTATCTCATCTCATCTCTGCCCTGTTGAACACTAATATGAATAATGAAGAAGAATCGTTCGAGAGTAGATCACAAGACCTTACCACTCTCCACTAACAAAAGTCAATCCAGAGGTAGAACCTCAATCAAACTTGATCCCAAATCAAGTTGTTGAACATCATGCATCTTAGACATAAGGAGTACAGCAATACACAATGCGTCCATTAATAGTGTTATGTTCCCTCTCCACTTTTCCCAACTCATTGGCTAGATGAGAGGTACTTCCCATGAATCTCGGACTACATGGGTAAGATGTATGTTGGGCCATTCGTAGGAGAAGGTGAACCACTCATCCTGCTCCCACTCATCCTGCTCATATGCCATATGAAAAGGTGAACCACTCATCCTATGCATATGTCATCAATCATAGGGGAAGGTGAACTGCTCACCCTACACACATGTCAAACATCATGGGTATCACAGGGGAAACTGAACAACTCACCCTGTACACAGCGCACCAATAGTGGAAGGTGAACCACTCACCCTATGGTTGCTCATAGCTCCAAGAATTACCCCAAGCCCCCAGGAGCTCAATGTCCAACTCAAGCGGGACCCTCATGGAAAAGACTTTTCAAGACTCAAAGTCCTTCTCGGAAGGCTAAGAATTTGACCTTCCCTAGGGGCTTGGTGAGGATGTCTGCGACCTGCTCATCAGTCCTGATGTGTTGAGTCTTATTGCTCCCAGCTTATACCATATCCCGAGTAAAGTGGTACCTGATATCAATGTGCTTGGAGCAGTCATGGTACACGAGACTCTATGAAAGGCAAATCCCACTTTGGTTGTCGCAGAAGATCACGATGGTATCCAGCGCGTGCTCAAATAGCTCACTAAAGAGCTTCCTCAACCAAATAGCCTCACAACTGTGAAAATTTCTAAAATGGAAATCCTACTGCAGTGATTAATATGACTTCTTCTACGTATTACTTTAGAGATAAGTTATATGTTGTATTCTTACGACAGATATTGAAACATATTCTACTGCAGCGTTCGCAATTAATACATTGCAGAAATTAAATGAAAGTAAAATGTCGACACATATACAAACACAATAACGCAGTTATTTTTGGACAATTGTCCCCGGAAAAACCCAATGCAGGAAAACCGATGCAGCAGATGAAGGTTTTATTATTCTTCAGCAAAAATCAACATGTACAAAATTTCACCCATCAGTATAGAACTGAGAAATATTTACAGACATTCTTGAACAAGTGTCTGACTCGAGAGAGAAGTTCCTTGACCCTCTGCATCTCTCTAGCTTACCCAGCATCAATTTCTCTGGCCTCTAGACTGGTGTCACTCAGGCCAGTGTTGCCTCTCCCAGCGCCAATCTGCCCAGTGTTGTTCCTTTTGCTGCTTTGTGTCTTCGTCCCTATCTCCCTAACTGATGTTGAACCCTCTTTGTCTCCCCTCCACCTGCAACTCTCCCTCTGAATCGATTTTCTCTTACCGAACTTCAACCAGTGAGAAAATTGATTTCTCTTGGGCAACTGAGTATCTGCCTGGTGTGTTTTCCAAATGACCCTCAAGTCTCTTCTTATATCTTCCTGTTGAGCAATCAACGGCCTAGATTAAAACATAATCAAAGGCTCAGATCGTTTTGACTTGATCCATGGCTCTTTTTAGAAGTTTCACCCCTCATTAGATTAATACCCATTAATATTTTAATTTTCCTTAAGTTTAGACTTAGGAACCCCATTAAAAATATAATTATTTTAATAAAATCACTACTGGGTGGAATTTCCCGAAACTCTTTTTAGGTTCTTTGGAATACCTATGCCAAGCCTCCCTGTAAAATTTGAGGCTTAGAGCACATCCGATGCTACCCCAAATCAACACTCCCTCTTAGCGAGGAATCTGCTCTAGCAATATACTACCTCTTTGCATACTGCTCTGACTCTAAAGCATCGTATCTGCGCTATTGATGCCTGTCATGTTGTCCATCAACTACTGCGCTGCTGCTGCAACTGTACTGCTGCCTTTGACACTACTACTGTCAATGCTACATCTGTACTGCAGCTCCCTCTGCATCTGTGCTGCTGCTGGTCCTGCCACCCAACACTGCATCTGCACTACATCCTGCTCCTGCTACTGAAACGGATTTTCAATCATACCCAACTGCTCTCTGAACTGAGTAAACTTAGCTCTTCCGAGAGCCTTTATGAGTACATCAGCCACCTACTCTCCTATGGGAACATACTGTAGTTGTACTGCCCAATGCGGAACACAATCTTTGATAAAGTGATAACGAATATCTATATGTTTCGACCAATCATGAAATACTGGATTCTCAAAGAGTTTGATGCAACTCTGATTATCGCAGTAAACCTTGGTCGCCTCCATCCTTTTCCTGAATAGGCTCACAAGCAATTTTCTAAGCCATATGGCTTCGCACATAGCTATGTTGGCTACCATATATTCTGCTTCTGTTGAACTCAGTGCTACCGATTTCTGCTTCCTGCTGCACCAGGATATCATCCCTGATCCAACACTGAAGCAGTACCTAGAGGTACTTTTTCAGTCTACTGAATTACCTGCCCAATCTGCATCGGTGAACCCATTCAAGTTGACATCCTCTCCTCTCGAGTACTTCAACCGATATCTGATTGTTCCTCGTACATCCCTAAGTATGTGTCTAACTGTTGCCCAATGCACTCTTTTCGGTTCCACCATGAACTGACTAAGAGTGTTAACCGCAAAACAAATGTCTGGCCTAGTGTTGACCAGATACATAAGTGACCCAATGAGTTGTCTGTACAAGGTGGGATCTACTTCTTTATCCTCAGATGCGTCTATTTTCTTCCAGTTGGTGATCATAGGAGTAGCCATGGGTCGACAATCCTGCATTCTGAATCTCTTCAGAATCTTTGTAGCATATCTTCCTTGACCAAGGAAGATCTCCCCATTCTTCTGCCAAACTTCCAACCCCAGAAAATAATGCATCAATCCCAAGTCCTTCATGTCGAATTCGACTTCAAGATTCTTCTTGCAGTCCTGGATGAGCCTAGATGATCCAGTTAGAAACAGGTCATCTACATATAGTACCAAAATAAGTGGCTCATTCTCTACCAATAAATAGTAGAGATTGGGATCAGCATCACTCTTGACAAATCCCAACTGCTACAAGTAACTATCAATTCCAACATACCATGCTCTATGTGCCTGCTTGAGCCCGTACAGGGCTTTCTTTAACCTGCAAACATGAGACTTCTTCTCATGAGTTTTGAAGCCTTCGGGTTGTTCTATATACACCTCTTCTTCTATCACCTCGTTCAAGAATGTTGTCTTGACGTCCATATGGAGAATCTCCCATCCCATTTGAGTTGCTAGGGATATAACAGATCTGATAGAGATGTAAGGAGCATCTGGGGCGAAGGTCTCTTCATAGTCTATCCCTTCTTTTTGAGCATGCCCCTTTGCCACGAACCTTGTCTTGTACTTCTCTATATTATCGTCTGCAACATACTTGATCTTGTAGATCCATCACGAACCTACAACAGATCTATTTTCCGGTCTAGGTACTACTTCCCAGACATCATTTGTCATGATGGAGTTGTACTCTTCCACCATGGCATCCACCCACACTTAGAGTTGAACAGCTTCCTGAAAGCCAGAGGGTTCTCCAACCTGAGCTACCAATGCTTGGTATCTATCTGGTTGTTTGTGTTACCTTTTCTCAGCTCTAGGAGCTCCAACAAACTCCTCTGCATCCCTCAGTGTCTGCCACACTTCTCTGCTTGTTCTACCACTGGTGATGGGAGGTTCAACCAATTATTGCTCCTCACTTTGTTGTTTCGTCTGTTGAGAAGCATCTCCATTTCCTCCCTGAGGAAATACTTGTACTGGTCACTGTACTTGTCCCAGGTATATGCTCTCCTGCCTGTCCTTCTTGCCGCCCCTGCTGCTCTTGGACTAACAGAACATCTCCTGACTGATCTTCTACAGACATTTCACGAGATTTCCTGAAAGCTCTATCTTCCATGAACTTTGCATCTCGTCTTTCTACAATCTTCCTGTTGTCCAGAATGTAGATTCTATATGCCTTTGAGGTCTTGATGTATCCTACGAGATAGCTCTTCTCTGCAGTTTGATCCAATTTGCTACACTTCTCATCTGGAATGTGGCAATAAGCCACGCTTCCGAATATCCTGAGATGACTGACTTCCGACTTCTTCCCTGTGAATACTCCTTTGGGCATTCTCTTCCCCAATGCTTTATGAGGAGTTCTATTCTGAATATATATTGTCGTGTTGCAAGCTTCTGCCCATAGATACTTAGGTAGATCATGATCATACAACATGGCTTTGGCTACCCCAACAATAGTTCGGTTTTTCCATTCTACCACTCCATTCTACTCCGAATTATATGGAGTTGTCCACTCTCTTTTGATGCCCTCCTTTGCGCAAAAATCTGTGAAATCCTTGTCTGTATATTCTCCACTGTTATCTGAACACAATACCTTTATCTTTTTCCCTGTCATATTTTCAGCAAGAACCTTGAACTCTCATAAACGATCAAAGACCTCATCCTTGGTCTTTAAGAAATAGATCCAGGTTTTTCCAAAGTGATCATCGATAAAAGTGATGAAGTATTCGCCACCGCTAAGAGCCCTTGTGGACATAGGACCACAGATATCTGAGTGTATTAATCCTAATACATCCCTTGCCCTATTGTTACTTCTGGGAAAAGCTGCTTTGGCGTACTTTCCTAGTACACATCCTCTACATGAGTAATCATGTTCATTGCTTAGGAATGGTACCCCTGTAACAATCTCTTTGAGCATCCTCAGTGCTCCATGGTGTAAGTGCCCCATTCCCCTGTGCCATAATTCATTCCGCTCCTTCTCACCATTATAGTTGCTACCTATCAGTGCCATTGGTGATTCGAGCTGCAACCTATACAACTTGTTGCTACGAACCCCAATTTGCTTTTTCCTTTTCCAGCCTGGATGCTTAACGTATACTTTCTTTCCGATGAAGTATACATCATCTCCCTTGACCTGTAACTGGGACACTGAAATTAGATTCATCCCTAATCCTGGCACATGTAGAACATTTGTGGCTCGGATTCCAGTCCCTGCGTCTGTCTGAAAAGCCATGGTGCCACTCCCTATGGGAGTACACTTCGTTTTGTTTCCCATAGTTATTTGGAAGTCCATCTGTTCTTCTTGATAGCTCGAGAAATGTTCTCGTACTCTAGTCATATGAGCTGAAGCCCCGCTATCAATGTACCAAACATCCGTTGATGCCAAATTAGCTAAGCACGTGAATTGTTCATCTAATCTGGTAGACAAATCTTGGATATTTTGAGTATCCATATTGTCCAAATTCTAACGCTAACCTATCCCAGCAACTGTTGTAGGAAAAACGGCGTCATCCTTGCCGAGTCTTATGTTGCGTTGTTCCTTCTACCACTAATAAATTTCGACTGGAAAAGACTTACTTCTCTGTCGGCTCACTTAGAGAGTTTTCCCACGAAGTCCAATCTCTTTGGTTTGAACTGCTCAACCCTCTGGGAGATTCGAATTTCTACACTTGCAGGGATTTCGAATTCCCTTCCTTTCTCAGCATTGGATCTTCCGGCGTTTCTCCAATGTTCCACCAAGGTTCCGAGACGAGGAGGCGAGGGAGCGTGGGTACGCGGGAGCGGCCTATGCAAAAGCTCCCCACCAATTTTTAGGAAACGTGGGGGAGCGTCAGGGTCTTAAAAACTTATAAATATAAAATATAATTTATTAATTAAGTCCACTATGACAATTGGGTTTGAATTGAAAAGCTGCAAAGCATGATCATTGATATGAATATCATTATCTAATATCATATAAATTTAAAATTCTAATTTATAATCATACATCATACATTATGATTAAACTTTAAACCATATTGATGTTCCACTTCCTACTATGAACATTGAATACTGAACAGTGAATATTCAATATTGACATAAAATTATAAAATTCAACTCTGATACATCATACATCAAGAGTCCAAATTTTATAGAATTATAAAAGATTAAAGTCTCAGCTGTGGCCATGTGAGGTCTCAGCTGTGACTGTGTGAGGGTTCACGCTTGCGGCTTTATAACATAAAGCTGAAGTCTAAAACAATGAAACTCATTCCAAAACCCTACGCTTAAGTGTTAAGAGCCTATTAAATTAATTAAAGGTTAGTTTTAAGTTAATTAAAGTTTTGTTTTGTTTTAAAACTTTTAATTTTTAAGGGACATCCCCCCTCATCCCCTCACGACCCCCCTCGTCCCCCTTTTCGGAAACGCCCCCTCAAGAAATGGAAACGACCCCCTGGCATGTCCCCCTGAGTACCCTCATTTTTGGGAGCGTGGGAAACGACCCCTACTCGTCCCCAAGTCCCCGGAGCGCGGGGGAGCGAGGAAACTAGACCCCTGGGGGGGGGGGGAAGTCCCCGTGGAACACTGCTTTTCTCTTCTGCTTCCCTGTAGCTTTGATACCATGTGAAAATTTCTAAAATGGAAATCCTACTGCAGTGATTAATATGACTTCTTCTACTTATTACTTCAGAGATAAGTTATCTACTGTATTCTTACAGCAGATATTGAAACATATTCTACTGCAAGCATCACAATTAATACATTGCAGAAATTAAATGAAAAGTAAAATGTCGGCACATATACAAACACAATAACACAGTTATTTTTGGACACTTGTCCCTGGAAAAACCCAATGCGGGAAAATCGGTGCAACAGATGAGGGTGTTATTACTCTTCAACAAAAATCAACATGTACAAAATTTCACCCAGTAGTATAGAACTGAAAAATATTTATAGACGTTCCTGAACAAGTGTCTAACCCGAGAGAGAAGTTCCTTGACCCTCTGCGCCTCTCTGGCTTGCCCACCGTCAATTTCTCTGGCCTCTAGATTGGCCTGCGCAGTGCCTGCGTCACTCAGGCCAGCACTGCCTCACCCAAGGTCAATCTGCCCAACGTTGTTCCTTCTGCTGCTCTATGTCTTCGTCCCTGTCTCCCTAACTGATGTTGAACCCTCTTTGTCTCTCCCCCACCTGCAACTCTCCCTTTGAATTGATTTTCTCTTGTCGAACTTTGACCAGTGAGAAAATCGATTTCTCTTGGGCAACTAAGTATCTGCCTGGTGTGTTTTCCAAATGACCCTCAAGTCTCTTCTTATATCTTCTTGTTGAGCAATCAACGGCCTAGATTAAAACATAATCAAAGCCTCATATTGTTGACTTGATCCATGGCTTTTTCTAGAAGTTTCACCCCTGAATAGATTAATACCCATTAATATTTTAATTTCCTAAGTTTAGACTTAGGAACCCCATTAAAAATATTAATTATTTTAATAAAATCACTTCTGGGTGGAATTTCCCAAAATGTTTTCTAAGTTCTTTAGAATACCTGTGCCCAAGCCTCCCTGCAAAATTTGAGGCTTACAACACATCCGATGCTACCCCAAATCAACAACAACAAGCCATACTAGCTGCAATGTATTCGACCTCGGCGGTGCTTAGAGCAATTGATTTATGCTTCTTGCTCATCCAAGAAATTGAAGTAGGCCCCAATGAGAAGCAACATCCAGACGTGCTTTTGCAATCAACCACACTGCCAGCCCAGTCAACATCAGTATATCCATGTAGCCTCAAATTCCCGACAATGTATCTCAATCCCTAGTTGATTGTGCCATGAAGATATCTCAAGAGATTCTTAGCAACAATCCAATAATGTGATAAGGCTCGACCATAAATTAACTCATCGTATTCACAACGAAGCATATGTTAGGACGGGAGTTTACCAAGAACATCAAGGCCCCCACAAGTTGTCTATATTCGGAAGGGTTCGCCAATTCAGGCCCAGCAGCACTACCACATAACTTCTTGAAGTTGAGTTCCATTGGAGTAGACACAGACTTGCAATCCACCATCCCACATCTCTCGAGCAACTTCACAATGTATTTTCCTTAAGAAAGGAAAATCTTACCTGGCTTTTGCCAAACCTCCAGGCCTAGGAAGTAATGCATCAATCCTAGGTCTTTCATTTCGAACTCAGAAGCCAACTCCCTCTTGCATTAATAAATGAGAGGGTCTACACCTATCAGAGAGAGATCATCTACATAAAGGACTAAAATGAGACGCATGTCCTTTTCAACCTTGAAGTATAGGTTAGAATCAGCATCGCTCCTTATAAATCCCAACTTCATAAGATAGCTATCAATCCTCTCATACCAAGCCCTACGAGCTTGCTTCAACCCATAGAGGAATTTCTTCAACCTGCACATGTGTGTCCTTTGATCTTGTACTTCGAACCCCTGATTTTGTTCCAAGTATACTTCCTCCTTAAGCGAGCCATGCAAAAAAGTAGTCGTAACATCCATTTGATGTAGGCTCCATCCTTGAGTAGCAGCAAGAGCAATAATAGATCGGATAGTGGTATATTAGGCAACAGGTGCAAATATCTCGTCATAGTTGAGAGAAGCCTCTAGCAACGAACCTAGCCTTATATTTTTCCGCACTCCCATCAACTCCATGTTTGATTTTGTAAAGCCATTCAGAGGTGACCACAAACTTGTCATTGGGTCTAGGAACCACGTCCCAGACATCATTCTTCATGATTGATTTGTACTCCCCATTCATCGCATCCTTCCATACTTGGTGCTTTACGGATTCTTTGAACGTGCATGGTTTAGCTTGAACAATAGTACTCATAACAACGAAATATCCTTGGTACCTGTTCGGCTTCTTACTTTCACAAAATGTCCCCCTTGGAGCAGTATGTCTTTCAGCATCTTTGAGAGTATCTTTGAGCCACAAAGGTCTTTTCCTTAAGGCAAAGGGATCGCTAGGAGGTGGATCAATGGGATCCATCGGACTTTCAACATCACACATAGGCTCATCTATAGGAGGTTCATTCTGTTTTTCCGCATCATCATCATTGTCCTTCCTTGGGATAGGGAGATCACTAGCTATCCCAAGGGCAGTATCTTCATCGAAGGTGACATCATGGCTTACTTCCACATCTCTTTGACCAAGCACATAAATTCTATATGCCTTTGAATTTTCACTGTAGCCAACAAATATACCTTTCTTCCCAAATGCTTGCAACTTGTTTCTTTTCTTTTAGGCACATGAAAATACAGAGGACAACTAGATATTCTAAAATGAGAAACATCAGGTTTCTTACCAGTGAAAACTTCCTCGAGTGTCTTGAAATCCAGTGCTTGATGCGGGCTCCTATTTTGAACATACACCGTAGTGTTGGTAGCCTCTCCCCATAAGAACTTCGGTAGGCCTTAATCATGGAGCATGGCACGAGTGGCTTCTATGATTGTTCGATTCTTCCTTTCAGCAACTCCATTTTGCTCAGGAGTGTATGGAACAGTTGTCTCCCTCTTAATGCCAGCCTCTCTGCAAAAATCATTGAATTCATATTCGGTTTCATTGTCGGTCCTCAATACCTTGATCTTCTTCCCTGTTTCATTCTCCACCAATGCTTTGAAAAAACAGAACCATTTGAACACTTCATCCTTATTCTTTAAGAAATAGATCTATGTTTTGAGTGAGAAGTCCTCCACAAAGATTGCATAATATAAGTATCCTCCCAATGATGTCACGGGCAACATACCAGATAGGTCAGAATGGACCAACTGAAGAACATCAGCAGTTTGGCTTTCACTAGAAGGGAATGGTCCCCTTGTAAGTTTCTCAACTACACTTTCTCAACTACACAACCCTGACAAACTCCTTCATGATTCATGTTGAACTCGGGCATGCTTGTGACCATCTTCCTGGGGTAAGGCTTTGTAATGAAGGTGGGAAAATCTCCGTTACCATAATTTAGATTGAAGAGACGTGTCGCAAGTCAAGGCTCCCAAAGGACTTCCTCCAATTTCATATAGACCATCAACCTTAAATCCAAGAGTGAATGCATCTTTAGGGTTTCTTTGCCAAATACATACCTTTCCATCAATGAATGCTACCTTGAAGCCTTTATCTTCCATCGCAGAAATAGACACCAGTTTCTTCTTCAAATCAAGGACCTACAACACTTCTTGTAGATGAATGATTTGACCTTGATTCAAGTGAAGAGTGATAGTACCTATCCCTTTCACGGAGTAAGTAGCATTGTCTCCAAGTATGATCTCCAAATTAGTCTTCTTTTCAACCAAATTTGAGAGGGCCTCCTTGTACCCAGTGAAGTGCCTTGAGGCTCCACTATCAATCAACCAATGATCCAACGTGTCCAGAGAAGAGGCAGTAGATAAAGCGAAATAAGATAAAATTCATTTTGTTTTTCTACAACATTACTATCCTCATACCTGGAGTTTCTCGTTCTTTTGGGAGGTCAACAATTTCCATATCAAGTAGCGGGAGCATTACGCTTTCCTTTATTGTTGAACCTATTGTTCCTTTGATTGCCATGGCCTTTGAAATTGTTGTGGTTGTTGTTGTCATCATCCCTTGGAGAAATTTTCTTGTGAGAACACTCTCTAGCATAGTGGTTGAACCTGTTGCAATTGTAGCACCTTCCTTTTCTTCCTTCTTTGAATCCCTGCTTGATCCATGACCCTGTCTCTTTAGACCAGCATTAATTTTCTTCTTTGCATAAGCAGAGAAAGCAATAGGTTCATTTCTATTGGAGGGCTTGTCGCTTATCTCTATCCATCATCCTAGACTCCTCTTAAGTGCTTCTAGCCAATAATTCATCGAAACCAGGTATCATGTCATTGTTGAGAATGGTGGTGACAAAGACATCCCATGGTCTTGGAAGACCTCCAAGAGCAATGAGAGTGAGTTCCCTGTCAGAAATAACTTCTCCAATAGATAGCAAGTCATTCTTGATTTGAGTTATTCTCATGAAGTAGGATTGGATAGACTCCCCTTTATTCATTTCAATATCCTTCAACTTGTTTTTGAGAAAGAGGATTTGATTTGCATTGTTCACTTTGAACATCCCAACCAACTTATCATACATCTCCTTAGATGTTCCCAAATCAGAAATATAGGCAACCAAATGCTTTTGAATGGAGTTTATGATTTCTTAGCTTTGACCTCACCTTTCTTATACTTTGTCTTCGCAGCAGCAAATGCATTTGAAGGAGGCTCCACCACTTTTCCCTGCACATAGTCCATTGCATCATGCTCTTCCAAAGTCAAGTCCAAAGTCATCTTCCATGCATGATACTCAAATTTGTCATTGAGCCTATCCTCAACCTTGAAGTAAGATGTAGAAGCCATTGAGGCTTGTCCTTGTCCAACAGATCTCTCTTTGTGATTGATTTTTTCTCTCTTGCTTGGGATTTGTCTTCACCTGGGTTCTGATACCATGTTAAATTTTGTTAGCAATGGTATGTTCTATGCTTAGCACAATTACTTCAATGTATTTTAGCAACCCAATGATGATTTCCAATTTAGTTTCCAATTGCGATCACTTTAACCATTAAAACAGTAAAAGTAGATAGAACATGAAACAAAATGCAGAAGACAAGCCAAGACAAGAAAACACTAGATTTGGCGGATGCCAAGGAAAAATCCCAATGTGGGGAAAACCCTTTGATCAATTCTTCCTATTATTATATCAAATGTTTAGCACAGAGAGAGTACAAAAAGTCAAAGTTGACTTGCAAAATCACAGTGAAGACTCAAAACAGCCCTGTCAAATTCAACCCTAACAAGAAAGTCAAAGATGGTTAACGCAGCGGCAAATCTTCCACTTTGGAGCTCGGTCATACCCAGTCAAACTCAGCTTGATAAGGTGGTCAAAGTCAACCCAAAATAGTCCTAAAAACTATGGTCAAACTTAGTCAAATTTGCGATCAACTTTGCAGTCAAGTCTACGTTCAACCCTACAATCATCCTTGTGGTCAAAGTGCCCAGAAATTATGGGTTTCTGTGCCAAACAGTACGGCCTGCCAAAAGTGAAATTTTCCCACAAAAATCTGAGTCAAAGGATGAATCAAAGTGCTCAGTCAACGTTGGTCAAACCTTACAACAGTTTTGAAATTTCGGCCCTGTAATTTGTTTGAAATTCGACCTCCTTTGCCACACGTGTGAGAGAAAGAGAATGCCCTATAGTTGTACGAACCAATGAGAGAAGGAGACAGAAGAATGTGTGAGTAATGATGATGCCAAATGAGGTGAGAGGACACTTGTATTTATACAAGTTGTTGAGGGTGAAAAGACACAACCATTGGGCTTCATGAGCCTACATGATGATGTGGCCGACCTAAACAATTTGCACATGTGTTGGCATAAATTTAAAAACACACTTCTACTTGTCCAAATTAGATGATCTTTATATCAATTTTGGTCCTCTCGAAAAGAGGAATTCAATGCAATCATCACCTCCATCAAATGAGTTGTCCCAAGGTGGAATTTGGCTCTAGTTGCCAATTTTAACATGTGATCTTCAAAAACAAGATGATGGCATACAAGTGGAGTTGAGCAATGACAACCCTCATCCAATTACCAAATTGGACTCTATCTCTTTCAACATGCCTTCAAGTGATGTTCTTGAGTTCACTTATGTCTTGTATCTTCTCAGTTTGACTAAGAATATCCTTTCGGTTTCTTGCATGACAAATCTATAGTGTATGGCTTAGTTTGACGATCAACAAGTGATCATTAGAAAATGCAGCACTAGCCCTATTCAAGTTTTGGGCAAGGAAGCATGTGAAGGCAGCCTTTTACAAGCCACGGCTAGATTTGAGGAAGCACAATGCTTCAGTGCATTACAATGACAACATGTGCAGCAGTTTGATCACCTGCATTATGGAGTACCTCCACTCTTAAAGGACATGATGCAAGGATTGCTGAACTTCAAGATCAAGGAGACTAGAGTCTGTAAGGGCCATTTTCAAGCAATGAGAATAAATCAAGGGAAATTCTTGATATGATTCATTAGAATGTGTGTGAATCGATGACTTCAGCTTCTTTGAAGAGTAGTTGGTACCCTGTCTCTTTTATTGATGATTCCTCTTATAAGACTTAGGATTATTTTATGAAGACTAAGGATGAAGTATTCAGTAAGTTCAGAAAATTCAAAGCCTTGGTTGAGAATCAAACAAGGCAGGAAGATCAAAGTGTTAGAAATCTGAAAATGGAGGGGTGTATACCTCCATGGCTTTCGTGCATTTGCAGAGAAGAGAGGAGAGAGCTGACAGTACCTTACAACACTCAGCAGAATAGGGTTGAACAGATGAAAAACCAGTCCATCACAGGGACAACCAAAGCAATGATTCATTACATGGATTTGCTGATGTCTCTTTGGGCAGAGACATGCAATATAGCTGACTACAGTCTGAAAATATGTCCTTATAACATATTAAAGGACAAAATGTATCTTTCATTTCTACTTGAAGTAGAAACATTTGATTTTACTTTGGAAAAAACCATCCATCTTGGTTCCGGACAATGGAAATGAATCCCTCTGGCATGTGCATCTTGGTGCTGAGAAGGTGACTAACTTCCCCTATGAAATTTGAATTATGCTAGTAATGCCATTTCTACATATACCCTGTATTTCAAAATAAGGACCAAAATAAGGACCAGACCTAGCTTACACAAACACATCATGCTAAACCGACTCAGAACACCAAACCGGTTTTGATTAGGATCGAGTGTAACAGTCCGTGCAAAGCGGCCATGAATTGCATTAGATATTTCTGTATAGATTAAAACGAAGATGCTACCTGCAAAATCTTTAAAGTAAATCTCCGACTACTTTTAAAAAAAGGTAAGAGAACAGATTCCAGTCGAATTTCTTACAGTGTCGTTTGACAGAATCATGTTCTAAATCGGATGAAATTTATCTTCATTTTAAAGGCAGTGGAAGGTGACCCTAAACTAAATCAAATTTCTGGAAACCAAACCTAATCTAGCATGTATCCCCTGTGAAATGAGATAGAAAGCCGCAGCTTTATCCATCTAACTAATGCACATATTAAACAAACATTGCATGAACAAAGTTATTGGAAAAGGGCTTACTAGGCTTATCGGTGACGAGAACAACAATATCGCCGGGGATGTCATTTCTGAGAGTAGCTTGGTGCAGAGCCTTGAAATTCGAACCACCACCGGAAACAAAAACGGCCACCTTCTTCCTTCCACTCCAAACATCTTTTCTCTGCGGATTCTCGTTCTTAGGCTCCGCGTCCTTTGTGGCTCCCAATGCTCTGCATTCAACGGCCCTGACTATAGCTAGCCAAGGGCATTTCAAATATGATCTCTGGAAGAAAAGAAAAGAAAAAATGTTGAAGGAAGGTGGCAATTGAGGTCGCGGTTTCGGATCCCAGAATCCGCTCAGGCTGATTATTTGAACTTGTTGAAGAGCCAAAAGTAAACAAGAAAAAGGAAACTTACGTTGGGTGGCGCTCGAAAAATGTATAGGGTAGGGGTTCCAAAGCTCGTGAGTTGTGAACGAAGAGCATTTGATGGTGATGGTGATGGTGGCAGTGTAACGCTCGAGTGTGTAGATTGTTGTGATGATAAAATCCCTGCAGATGACCAACAACAAGGAGACGGGGCAAGCAACAAAGACGCCATTGAGAAACAGCCCATCCCCACCCCAACCATAAATATGAGTGACTACCTAGTTGCAATATGCCTATCTCGTACCTCTCTCATGGATTGACTGTGTTGTATGGGCGTGTGAGTATCCGCTGAGTTATAGAACAAAATATGTTATTCTAATTTTTTTGAAGTGCAATCTCATTTCAATAATAAAATCCATTTGTTAAAATATCTATGCTGGATTTTGTGCAATTTGGATCTAAAAATATAGCTAGAAAAACTCCAAAATGTCTAAAAGGCAGACTATGGCTTTATTTAGTGTAGAGAGAGTGCAATGCAAATCTCACTTGTTCCACTATTATCTAAGAGTGGGTTTTGATCTATTTATCTCTATATAATGAGTGCAATGTAAATCTCACATCTTCCAATATTACCTCTGAAAACCTTCATGGCAACCTTAGAGGGTTAGACCAAATCTAACCCCTTTACATTATCATCCTTGAGACTAAACATTGATGTGGTCGACAAAAGAATTTGGACCGAATGGTAAGGCTAGCACTCATTAAGGTTCACATCGCATGTGGCTCTTCTAATGCCTTTGTTGAGTTGTCATTTTGTCATCTCTTACACCATTCAAAACATCTAACTTTTATCCCTTTATCTTATCATTTCACTTGTTCATTGTTATTTCTACTGTGTTTCTTTATGAATATACTGCAACAAGTCTACAAGCACTAAAGTAGTTAATTGTCGTTTATTTCTAATGAATTAGAGAGGATTAAATTTGGTTTTACTAATGACGATTATGCCTAGTTCTTGTAGTTCTCAAGTAGTTCCTGAAACCGACCTCCAAGATTGGCATATATATGCAACTCAAGGGGAAATTTTGGAACATGGGTCTTGTTCCTAAAGTTGATGGCATAGTTTCATGTTATCTAGGTTGTACCTAGATCGATTCCACGCGCCTCCAGCTCATGATCTATGTTTCAGTCAACTTGTGTCAAACAAAAATGAGTGATTAACTAACTTCATACATGATTTTCAAATCCACAAAGAAGAATATAGAAATTTCGCGACATGGGTTTTGTGCAAAACATTCTCAATTAGGTAATCCACTATTGGTTTGCCTCGAAAGTGCGTGATTTGGGAACTACATGTGGTTCTTCTAAGAGGCATTTTTTTGTGGTCGTTCCTAAGCCACATCCCAAATTTGGAGCACTTACACAACAATTTGTCAAATCTTCTTGGATTCAATGATTTGTAGTTTGTATGGTTCAAATCTCAACCTAAGTGTCAAGGAATCCATATTCTAGTTGTTTTGAGCTGGTTGATGGTGTCTATGCATGAGACATGGATGGGGGTGCACTATAAAGGTTAATCAATGAGAGGGGGGAAATAGGATAGTTTAAACATTCATGGACTATTTCATAGATCAACTCATTATGGGGCCTATAAATGCTCTATTGACACATAAAAGTTAGGGATCAAAGTTTAATATGTCAATGTGATTCGTGTTTTTATCTATGGTCTTTGCATGCAATTTAATCTTATATCATAGATGGTGTGGCTAGTTGGGAGGGCCCACTAACCCAGCCATGTCTGCCTTGCATCTATTGTGCATTATTTCTTGTAGAATGTGTGTGGTAATACGTTGTTTTATGTACCTTGTTTTGACTTAACTACATATATAGCAATATAGAGATACATGTTTGTTGTGTAGTGTCTTTGGATTGGCGATTTATATTAATATATTGCATATATTGTCTTTTATATTACTCTCATGTGTATCTATATGGCATATTTTTTTATACCAATATTGTTATATGCTTGTTATGTCTCATTATTGAACATTGTCCTCAATATTTATGTCATCATGTATCTTATGCATATTATTGTTAAGCATTGTTGACATTGATCATGTATGCTTGTTGTGTATCATTGATAAGCATTGTTAACACTTATGGTATCATTATGTGTCTGGTGCATCTTAATTGATATTGATGTCGTCGTATGCTTTGATATTGTTGTATGATTGCCACATATTGATACATGTGTCCTAACATTTGTGTTGCAGGTGAGGAACATCACTCATATCATTGATATTTTGCATGAATATAAGTGCTAACCATGTTGTGTCTACAAGTGAACAAGATAAACCCATGCCTCTTGCCAAAACAAAGTATGAAACTCATATGACCAAACTATTTATGAATTCATGAGACCAAGGCTAAGCCAGGACATTCTTTACATGCAAATGTATATAGGTTTCATTTCCTTGCATAGTTTGGTGAGTTTACCATAGAGTTCATTTTATCTTGCCAGTTTACTTTCGAATTGTAGAGTGTGAAGATTGAGCATTGGAGGGAAATGTCAAGCATTGCAACCCTCCTGGTTATTTAACCATTTGGTTCAACCAATGTGATAAGCATATGGCATGTCAATCAAGGGCTCTGTAGACAACCTCGATGACCATAATAGATTTTAGGATCTTTTTCTTTTCTTTTTCTTTTCCTTTCTTGCATTTAAATTGTTGTTTAGTAGAAGTGGGATTTATTTGTGAAGGGAAATTATATGCATGGTAGTTCTTCCTTAGCCACATGAACACCCTATTTGGTCATTGTGAAAGATTGCAACCTATGGTGAAGAGACCCTACATTGATGCCTCGGATAGTGGACATCTCCTAGGTTACTTTCTATATGAATTCCTTTATGTTTTCATCTTGTAGTATATGTTAGAAAGCCTACTAATGCCCTAAACTCTGCACATATAGTGTAGCATCTCTAGATCTATGACCTCCAGTTGATAATTTATGTTGGAATTCTTGAGCAATTAGTTTGACCAACGACCTTAAGTTTGTTACGAGGGCACATGGAAGTATTGGTCAAACATGTGAAGCTTGCATTACACTCTTGACACACATATAGTGGACAAGCTTCCTTCTCTCCTTGAGATCAACTCTTTTATGTCCAATGTGATCAATGAGAGTTTAGCATAACTAGCTCAAGATCAATTTTTGGCTTTTGTTGTTTAGCCTCTACCTAAGAATCCCCAAAGTGACATGTCCCAAAAGTGATATCTTAGTTAACTCGAGCCCCAATTGACCTCAATGTTGATAGATAATAGATTTATATAATGGGTGCTAGAGGGATTTCGAAGAAGTTAAGTGTGCATTTCCAATAATAAAAAAAGCAATGGATAGTGTTGTGAAAAAAATAGAGTTTATTTTTTTATGTTTCAAGGATGTCTTGCAAATATAAGGGAGTTATTCAAACCTTGAACTTATCCTATTCAGTAAGGATTATTTTACAACACATCTTCAATAATTACCTATACCCACTTACATGTCTTAAATTTGTAGTGAATGTTTTCATAACTTTTACAAGCATAATTATTGTTTATTAATTCTAGTTGAAGCATGTTAAAAACCAAGGAATGCCCTTATGGCAATAGGTACTTGCTATGAAAAGCTCCCCCTTTGGCATTGGTTCAACATCTCATTATCAAATGTGTTTGTTATTTAGCACCACCGCTCCCTCTTATTTTCATATGCATGATACCTAGTTGATGATTGCATCATACATCACACTTCGGTGAACCATGTTAGTGGCTCAACACCACCCTACATTGAATTCATCAAGTTAGACCTTATACCCCTTCCACCATCATCGTACATCCTCATTCATGCACATGTTCTAAAGTTGATGACAAATAATACTTCTTCAACATGCCCAACATAACTAAGATGGTCAAAATGACTTGTTTCAATGGACTCCATGCTATGAGATTCCTTCTAGACTTGTTGAGGAATATATAGTCTCTATTGTCTCTTGGATTTTCCCCAAAGGAAAAGTCCTAACCTCTCTGGGGGTAAAAGCAAACAAAACAATTAGGCAAGCTACCCATTGTCACCTTAACAACCTTGCCCCTCACTTCTAGGTTCAAAAGATGGTCTCCCACCTAAGGGGGCATTCCATATATCTAATCCTAAGTCTGTTGTTTAAGCACAAGTGAGTGAAGGTGGATAGGATTAGATTATATAAATGAGGTTAACCAAAGGATACTTGGAAGGCTTCTTCGATGATTAATGACTTAAATATCAAAATACCAAATGGTGAAGTATTTCAAAAAATTGTTTGTAATGATTTTATATGCATAAAAGATTAATTCATTGAGAGCTATGCAAGTGCTTATTAAAATAAAGTATTTGTGGGCATGAGAAATAAGTAAATATGGATTTCCATCTAAGGTATGCCCTATGTTACAACTCTCTAATATACTGACAAGCTCATAAAGTAGTACTCACCCTAATATTATAGAGTAACAACCAAGAAGGATAAATTGTACACTTAGGTATACCTGATCACCATTGTACAAGAGAGTACTCTGTTTGAGTGTTGTTCACAGTGCACTATAATAGTCTGACAATCAAATGGTTGGTTTCAGTATTCCTATGGGACCTCCGATATACTCGAGGGTACATGGAAGAAATGTCCATGTTTAGGTTTTGTCCATGGGATAAGAAGGGGGAATACATAGGGAGAATAGACAGGGCCTCCATCACTGCACACAACAAGTGGAGGAGACATGCCAGACATCCCCCACTCGTCAACCGTATACATGTCATATAATGTCAGATCATTCTTCATTAATGCCCATTAAAAAACCAGGAAGTCCCATTAATTATGTTGTGTTGTGGCCTGCCTAGGCCTATTTACTATTGGGTGCTTGTAATTATCATTCCACTGCTTGCCATGATGGACTTTGGCCTTTTATTCTCGTCATTTCAGTGTGATATATTAATTCCCTCCAACTCCCTCACTTTCATCAACCTTTATACAAATGATTGTAGTTGTTTACTTGGTGATAGACTTGGATTTTTGGCTTCCAAGGTGGTTTGCAAAGAGTGGGGTTGAGAAGCATTCCTCTTTCTGCCACCTCCTCTCCCATATTGGTTTTAGTCTAAGCCTCTCTTTTCCCGTCACCTTATTCTCCGAGTCATATTTGGTGCTTCCAACCTGGGCCATGGTTAGGGAAAAGGGATTTTGTTTGTAGGGAAATGGTGGTTGTGGTACTATAGGTGGCTCACAAGCCAAGTATCGAGTTGATTCCTTAGCTCGCTAGTTTCAGGAGAAGATGCCACAAGACATTTAACAAGGCTTGCAGGCAGTTAAGGAGCGAATAATATAGGAGCGTGGTGTTCAGTACGACTATAAGATTATTGTTGATATGGCAGCCTAGGTGCCTGATATTGGCCACAGTTGTGGCTAGCATAATCGACACCTCTACACCATCGATTTATATTGGAACATAAAGTCTTTAATGGGCAAAGTTTTTCTTGATAGGAACAATCTAAAAAATGAAATACTTCTCATGTTGGACGAAATGAAATTGTGGATGCAATACTTGGGGCATCGTATGGAATGAATTAAGGCTAGCATAGCACCAAGAGTAGGCCCTAGAGCAACTAGTCAAGCTAGAACCACCCCTATCAAGGTGGAGCTCTCAAATTCTTCTTAATGTTTGATGTCTTATAAGCCTTTGGCTTCTCTATTTTCTAGTTCCATTTTATTTTATAGCAAAGGCAAGTTCAAACATTTAAGAACTCTTATTTTTCTTAGACCATGGCTTTTTTATATAATCGCTTTTTGCAAAATTTATGATTTTTCACTTTTCAAGGACAAAGGCCCTGATGCACTACCAATCATCTATTTTCCCCAATGGTAGACCAAAAACTTGTACCAATTGAAAATGTAATATTATGGCAAATCAATATAATTAACTTCACACAAAAAAGTCAATGTTTAGGTGCTCTTTATTGCAATACTACTCGAAAGGATACCAACGGGGATTACCGAGACTTCCAACAAGGCAAGACCAAAGCTTAAGCCTTCTAAAATATTAAGTATCCCTGCATGTATTTCTCTATAGCCCCAATTATATATGCTTAACGACAACTCCCTCTTGTTATTTATAGACGTCAGAACATTTGTCTAGCCTCAAAATGTCTAAGAGTCTTACCCATAGAAATGGCCATCACTATAATACCCATAAAACTTGCATTTTAAATGAAGTACCCAAAATTATATAAACTAGAAATCAAAGTGCAGGTAAAAGAGAATATTTTGAAATCAAACACTTAAATTTATGTTTTATTAATATTAATATGAAATAAATTTGATGTGCCAAAATAAGTCTACAACAAAGATAACCATTGTAGAGACACATTACCACCATGAAATAACTCATAAATTAACTTATAAAATGTGTGGACAAAAAGCATATAAATTGCAAAATTTTAAACTTATATTGCTAAACTATGTCACATGAGCATTCATTCATTTTATTATTGCTAGCATATTAAAAGAATTGATCTTATGTATTTCATAAAAGGAAAGCTTTTATTAAAACGATGTCTTAAAATAAATAAAATGCTCGAGAGTATGACACCATTATCAAGAAATCTCATCTAATCTACAAGACAATGTGAAATATATTAATTTGACAAAAAAGCAAATTTTTGGATTAAAGATTACCTCAAATTTGAATTTAACCAAGTGTTGAAATGAAATTAAAACTTTGTTTAGGCCATAGAAATACTCTTGTTATTAAATTATTAATGAATATTTCAGATCGTTTTGAAAAGAATTATTTTAAAACATTGGAAAATCTGTAGCTTGGAAATTGAATTAATTCAACTTAGCAACTAACAATCTAAATTGAATACATACTAACTTGAACTAAAGAAAACAAGCTATTTATTGATTTATCCTTGAAAGATTTAACTTATTTAAAATAAAACATAAAAATAATAATAAATAAATAAATAAAATAGAATATAAATTAATGAAGGGAAAATTCAAGTTGTTAGCGAGAATGTTTTAAGATTAATCTTTTATGTCTTAATGTTAAATTTTAAATGTTATTCTCCCTTGTTATCTTTTGGATTTGCATGTTAAAGTTCTTCACCACCTAAATGTATGGTTGAAGCACTTCAAGCTTAACATCCATCACATATGCCTTCACAAGAGGGTTACTTCAAAAGCAAAATAACCATCAAATAACTTGAAATAAGGAACTAATTCCTACATGGACAATTTACTCTACAACTTCAAAATAATTCAAAATATAAAGAAAAGAGTAGTGTGACACATATCATTTGAAAAATTAACATCAAAGCACAATACTTCTTTCCTTGTTAAGACAATAAATCGAGATCTCACATTAAAATTTACTTGAAAGCATAAGGAAATAAGAAAACCCCAATTAAAATAGTAGTGCAAAGGAAATCTTTATTGATCTCCAACTAATGAAATGGGTGGGAGAGCCATCCTTTTATAGGAGAAGGAAGCCTTTAAACGGTTAATTATAATTCATGTGTTTAATAAAACTAGATGCTCAATACAAGTAGTAGTCAACCAATTTTTGTCCACATGTTTAAGATGGATGAGGTCAAAAAATAATAAAAATGGTGGCGCACGACCTCAATAATGGTCCACAAGTGTTGAAGTCAAACAATCAAAATGCATGATAATTTGTGCGCAACAATTCATGCAACAAAGTAACTTGGTTGTTAAAGGAAAATATCTCAAGTGTTACCTAGCGAGTTTAATTCCCCCTTCACTCGGGTTCTACTATCCAGAGACATGTTAGCTTGTGTGGCAAAAATTTGAACAAATTGAAAATTGTGATGAGTAATCCTACAATCCTTACCTGTTAGGAAAATTTGAATATCTTGGTATTGAGGTGAACAGTGGCAGTCATTGTGATTTGATCATGTGTCTTTTCCAAAACAACCTCCAAATTACCGATTCACTAGTTACAATGAAAAAAAATGTAAATTGGTCAATTTTTATCCCTTTTCTATTATGACCCCATTTCAAAGTCTCGCAATCAATCCACATCTAATGACACTGATGTATTGGAATTCTAGGCACTTTGTCAAAACATAATTTCCCCTAAAGTTGTTCTCCCTTTTTAGAAGTTTTATAAGTAAATACTCATGAATAAATGGTCAAACCAATTCCCAAAGGCATCTATAAGTGAAATAGTGGTGACTAATTGTGTTCACTCTCATGGATATGACACATTGGTTCACTAATACATCAAATAAGCTCTCATGTATGAACATGGATATGAGAAAATGGGGAATCCCCTCATATATGCACAAATAAGACATATACAATGAGTAAAAATTATGCTCAAATAATGCTACGTGTACATGCATGTTGATGCAGACCTTTGGTGATGGTGTGGCATCCATGTCAACTAAAACAAATCCACACATCCCTAAAAACTCTAACACATATCTCATTGAAATCAAATATAGTTGCATATAGGTACATTGATCCTAATGCAGGCAAACATATCATGAGGCACTGCGCACACACCCCAAGGCATGGTACACAAATCTTAATGCATGGCTCTCAACTTATAATGAACATCCAACTTCAATTAATTGCTAGGTATGAACATAGATAAGGTAACTTAGCACAAATAAGAAAAACAAATGTTACCAATTTACTTATAACTAACCAAGGGGGACATCATTACCTGTACTGCATGTGTTTATGGGCTAGGACACAAGGTATTTCCCAGGTCTTCTTGGTTAGAATAGGTATATGATGTTAACTTATGGAAAAGAGACATAAGGGTAACCCATGGATTAACTTTCAAAATAATATTAAGATGTGGAGGGTCTATATCTGGTACAACTAGTTGATTAGGCTATGGCAAGTCTTCATTTACTTGCAAAACCTTATGAAAGGGAATTTTTTCTACTTTTTCCTACATACACCTCCCCTTTATTTAGATTTTCATTTTTTTTCTTTAATTTTTTATAAACCTCCTTTTGCTTTAGATAGACATTCTACTCTCATGAATTTGAAAGGAGGAGCATAGTGAAGTAGTTATTTTTCTTTTCTTTGTTTTATTTATGGTCTTTGCCTCTTTTAACCTTTCATTTTGGTTTGATTTAGTTAAGGCTTGCATTATTTTTCTTTCTTTTTTCTTTTTGACCCTTTTAATGACATTCAATAAGTTATAGTTTTTTTTATAGATGAGATGGAAATGCAAGGGAAGTTGATGGAAAATGTTATGGGAGGGATGTGATGATATTTCCCACCTTAATTTCCTACTAGTACCTAGAGGCCTAGATTAAGGTAGACTTATATATAAGTATTTATGTCCTTGCATAGTTAGAGGTAATAACTAGGTAACATCTTTACTTAGTTATAAGTCACAAAATATCCATCTAATGCTAACACTTCACAAACAAGTCAAAACCTTATCATCACTTTTGAGCAAGGAAACCACACAATGAAAAACCCATACCAACTACAAATTGAAGCATTATGCGACATCATCTAGTACATCTAAGATCAAGAACACAGGGCATAACAATTGATATACCATTGAATGTGTGATGATTGATGATTGTAGGAATGTAACAGATAGATAGAGAATAACAAGTCTATGTTGATGGGAAAGAATATCATCAAAGTAGCAACAAATAACACCCATATGAGTGTGTTTGTTAGGTAATGACTCGAAGAGAAACAATATCCATTTGAAATCATTAGTGTTTATAATGATCAATGAAGAGAAATTATTACAACCATTGCATTGGTTAAAAGTGCCATAAATATTGAGGTCAAAATGAAAAAATGTGACAAGTTATGGTGATATGTATATTGTTGCAAAAATTCCAAAGGAGTAGTTTGTCACAACAAGTCCTACAATATTTTGAAATCTTTTATTATGTAGCTTTTTCCCTCTAATCACAAGTTTATTATTACCAACATAGTGCTGAAAATTATGGAAATAACTAAAAGCAAAAGAAACAAAAATGCAAATGAACTCATCATCAACGCAAATGAATATAAGATGTTAATTGTGAAACCTAATATGAGATAAAACCTACCTATAAGGTGAGGCATGTACCCTACTCTCTTTTCCTGATTACGAGATTCAAGTACACAAACAAGGGCACTCACTATGGACTCTGGAGCTTCCATGGGTATTGTGCCCTAAATGGTTGCTATAGAATCTTATATCTCCTCTGTTATTCTTCAATATCCCATTCTTAAACACTTTGCTAAAAATTGGAACAATAACAATACCATGAGAATGGAACCTCTTCCTCACTTAGCAACCCAATATTTAGCATATCCTAATAGTCATATAGGGCCAAGGTTAGGGTTGTTGCATGTCCCAATCCTCAATTAGTGTTAGGGTTTTGAATTTTTTAGAATATTGTTGAAAATCCACACCCCACGTGTGTGAGTAATGAAGGGTCACGTGGTGTCCACTGGGCACCAAAGTAGTCAACTAGATATGTCAAATCACGAAAGGCATGACTTTTGCATATGAACTCCAACTTGGGTGTTTTTTGCACTGTTGGAAAGCTTACAATGTGAATAACAACCTTGAAGGGATATAAGCTAATATTTTAAATCTTTGTCCCCCAAAAGTTTCATTTAACATCTCAAAATGGATATGGAAGTTTCTAGACCCCAAATGAGAAGACTAGGACCTACCCATAAAATGGGTCTTGCAAACCAATTCTTCCAATTTTTCCTCCAAGAGAGTACCAAGATTGATAACAAATTATATAATGATCCTTTATAGATCACATAGATTTCAGTTCAAGGAGGAGTGGATTTGTCAATTCTAAAACGTAAGTATTTTTTACTAAAATGTGTTTTTGATATTAGATACATCAAGATAAATACTATTTGTATATTTAGTATGGAATTTGTACTTTAACAATCATATACACCTATCCATTGAGGAAGCAATAATGTAACCCTCTTTTGTGTATGTGCATGCATCACCCACCCAATTATGGTATTGATACCTCTCTATTGTGCTTTTGTGTTTGATCACCTTCCTTGGGTTCCTCTTATCTGAGTATGGATGTATGAACTCTTTAGATGTCCAATGGTTGCATAGGGTCCTTCACTATCTTTCTTCTATTTTTCTTTGGGCCTTGGTCATGATTTTGGCTCACTTCAACACTTTGAGGCACTCAATTAGGGTGTTTCTTTACTCTATGGGTTTAGTTCGAAGAAACAACCTCTAAATGGGCCCGTAGTTACTTAGGATGCCTCATTACAAATCCACAATAGCCCAAATCAATTTGGGTTTTTTATTTATGGGGTTAAATAACTCAAATCTTCCTTAACCTTCCTTAATATTAAGGCATGAGCAAACCATGGATTTCCTCACTATATCACAATTACCTCACAACTGATGGAAACATGGAAACATGGGGTCCATTTTGAGGGAAAAAATGCACTTTGACCTCATAAACTCGTGGTTTTACCTTTTCATACAAGTGTCTCTCTCTTCGATGACTAGTTTGTCATTCACTTGCACCTTTTGGTCAATTCTTTATCTATTTATACTACTCAATCTCTCTTTTCAAGCCTTTCTTGAACCCCTGGAAACATCTATCTTGCAGGTAAGCACTTGAATTAGTGTAAATTCTTAATTGAACTTCCTAACTATTTTACTAAACTCTTGGGGTTGCTTGTACTTACCTTCTCCAACATGTTAACATGGATCTCTTGCCATGAGTTTGACTCCAACCTAACAATATCGTTGCCTCATCCTAGGGCATCTTAAAATGCTTAATCATATCATACTTTGGACGACCCAGCCATAGAATCCCAAGGGAGTTTCTGCACAACTAGGGCAAGGGAAGTATCAAAACTCTTTGAGTGCACTTGTATCTCCATTTAGTGCACTTTGTTATATCACTATTTGTGGTGGGTCTAGTGTTTTCATTAATTTGTATTAGATATCAATGCAAGTTTGTTTTCCATGAGGATAAGTTATGTGTGGAGGTTCATTACAAGGTGTAAAACTTTCCTATAGGTCTATCACAACTCTCATATCCATCCCCGGAAGCTTCAACACCTACGACAATTCGCATCTAGGTGATCTTTATCCCTTTCCTTTCTTTATTATTTCCAACGAATAGTTTGATTTGTTCACCCAAAAAATTGGGAATGAGACCTATGTTAACTTAAATTTCCTTTCTTAATTTGTTATTAGTTACTTATGCATAAACTTAATTGAAATACCTTAATTAACATATATCCTTGATAACTTATTAAGATTAAAAATATAATCAATCTAGAGGGATTTCCCCCTTATATTTTCTTCATTTTTTCCTCTTTCCCACAATGTCGTTATTATTCCCTCAAATCGATTGGTGACTCCACTCTCTCATTTCTTCTTGTTGGTTGTGTTTGTGGTAGGGTGGTTCCCATCCTTAGTATTACGTTGCATGTTGAAAACTCCACTAAGGACTTCTCATGAGGTTTTTCCTCTCTTAGTAAAATACCCCCTTTCACCTTCCATGTCAACCCCCACTCCTACCATAGAGAGTATTGTATCATTTTACCCTAAGAGATGGAGGTTAGCCCCCTTTCTGGATGGTCATACATGTTAGCAACATTGACATGGTAGGTTATGTGGCTTATCATGATTCCTCTTCCCAACTTCATTGTTCAACATGTATTCAAGGTGTGAACAAGAGTTCCCCTAAGGATTTAATTTCTCATGAGGCTATCACGTGTGGCACTATCACCCTCCTCTTTGTGTCAAAGCTCATATCTCTTCCAAAGAAATCCACTCCTCTCAAACCAATGGGTATTTCCTTTTTATCAATTCTCTCTTGACATCTTGAATAGACCCTCATGTTGAGGGGATGTCCCTCCTCCAACCCTCACCTTGGGTGACTGCTCTAATCAATAGTTAGGATCTAATTAAGTCTCAAGTCCCTCCTAAAACTATTCCTTTTTCCTTTGGATCTCCATGTGTAAGTGCTCCCATATAAGCTCCCTAAACCTCACCACAAACCTATATGTAGACAATTAAAGTACACAAATAATGGAATTAGCAAAAACCTCAAACCTCTTATAATAAAAGCCAAGGGAATCTAAACATCTTACCCCAAAATTATCAACCCTTTTAAGGTTATATCCTTAGTTATGTGTTCATACAACAAATGTGCATAATGTGAGCCAAGTGCTCATGCCTTATATGTAATTGATAAAATAAGTACGCACCCCAATGATGCCCCAAAGATAATCACATATGCATTGCTTCTACAAGGACAAGAACATATCTCAACATTTTCCCAAGGACAAGTAGACATGCCATATTTCTCTCAACCACTGGGACAATCATTCACTTCAACTTTCTCGTAACCTCCTTGACAAGTACTCGCGACAAAAATGACACAACCTCAAAATGTCAATCTCCAAGGAAGTTAATATGTGTCCCTATCCACAACCAAGCATGGGAGGTGGTGTTAGGCCACCACCGCCTAATCTATACCTAAACCTTGGAGATATATTTTGTCTCTTTTTGAGACCGAAGGTTCTTTCTAGGTGTCCAATAAATTGTATTCAAGCATGCAAACAATTTCAACCCTCGAAAGGGAATATCTCACCCAAAGCACTACTTAGAAGTTTAATGATGAAAAGAGCAGTTGCAGGATGGAAAGTGGTTCATTGTTAAACTCATATATATTCAACATAAAACCAACTATATTTATGCAAGTCTTAAACATTATTAGCATAAACATACATCATCCATTTAATATAACTATGTTGAAAAGTAAATAATCACAACACATCACATCATAATGATACTAAAGATGAAAAATAAATGGGCATTTTTGTTATCATCATTTATTAGAGTGTTTTGTGATTATAAACCTACAACAACACCGCGAGCTTTTCATAGAACCAATTGTCATGTCCTTAATTATTTGGTAACCTCATTACTTGTAATTAACTATGTTAGGATTGTTTTATTTCAACATGAATATTTCATTACCATGCCAAGTTGATCTGGATCAATCAAGGCAATGTATATGTATTTTGTTTTAATTACTGAAGACACAAATCAACTAACTAAGGCACGAGAGACTACATGAACCATGATACCACGACTAGGGAATAGTGAGGGGGCAAAGAAGGCATTTCAATATGCCAAACTATTCCTATCCACATTTGTCAAATTATTTTTGTGAGAAAAAAGAAATTTTGGGAAGTACCTCCCCTTAATGAATTGACAATCCAATCACTAAATATAGTTGGTGTAAGGACCACCTTCTACAATTATGAGAGGAATAGGTTGAGTACCATAACCCTCTAGAATTTTTTCCCTTTGAGAGAATTTGAGGGGGTGAGTATATACTCGTGTATAGGTGCCTGAGAAGTAGAGGTGGGACATGTGCATGAGTATGGAATGACTATGGAATTCAAAGAAGGGGTCGAGGGAAATCCACTTAGGAGTTGAGCTAAGGAAAGTGTTAAACCAGTTGAAAAACCTTTAGTTTAGACCCTGTTATCCTCTACAATTTCCTAGGTTGAGGAGGAGATCGAAAGAGGTAACCTCGAACCACTTTTAGCTTAGTAGCTAGCCCTATTGAACTAGAGAGGAACCTCTCAAAGGATTTGTCAATGAAAATATGCAAAGAGACAGGTTTTAGGCTAGATATATGAGTTTGCTTTGAATTCTTGTGTATTTAGGGTTTTAAGTTTGCCGGACTAGGGTTTAGAGTAGGTAATTAGGTCTAGGAGTCAAGTATGCAGAGACAAGTATAAGTAGGAGCTAGATATTAGTGTGTTATGGTGCACTTAGAGTGTTTGTCAATTTAGTGTAGATTTGTGAGTTTAAGAGAGCCTAATGAGCATGCGAAAGCATGAATTCATTAGCACAAGTATGAATTCCACATAAACAGAGCTTAAATTCAAGATTCATGTTTATATAACTGCAAGGAAATTCATAAGAAGAAGATAAATCATGTTGGCTTATTGGGGCCTGACCCAGGTTCGAAAGTGTTTTAGCCAAACAAATCCCGCACTATCGGCCCTTTCGGCAACAATCCGCAAAGTGCGGACTGAAGTCTCACCTGAGGTAGTATGGGAGGGTGCTGGAACCAGGTTTCTGCACCCTAGGGATGTCTTGATGAGGTCTGGAGGGGTCGCGAACCGATCTGCGCACTCGTGTTACTCTGCTCCGTTGTCTGGCCCTCGTGTAGCTCGGCGACAAGGTACTTCCTAGATCCCTTATTTTGTCTTTGAGGTTTCTGCGAGTCTCATGTTTGTGTAGATTTTCTTCCGAATCCATCGCATTCAATTTCTTTTTAGATCGACGTTTCGAACTAGCAACGATGGTTCATCTTTAGGATGTGAAAGAATTAATTGAAACACTGGTCTTATTTGTCAAATATATATAGAGATGCATGAGATGCTTAGCCGACATATCTTTAAATTATTTTTTAATTGTTTTATTTAATTGTATTATTGTTAATTTTATTAGTACTAATTATTTCATGTTTTAATTCTATCTATTTTAATTATATTTGCTTTAATTAATTTTTAATTATATTTATTATTAAATTAATTGTTTCTTTTAATTATTTTATTAACTAAAAAAATATGTATATGTACATATACACATTTAATTATTAATTAATTTATTAATTAATAGATAAACATGAATTAATTAAAAATTAAATGTGTATATGTACATATACATATTTTTTTAATTAATAAAATAATTAAAAGAAACAATTAATTTAATAATAAATATAATTAAAAATTAATTAAAGCAAATATAATTAAAATAGATAGAATTAAAACATGAAATAATTAGTACTAATAAAATTAACAATAATACAATTAAAAAATAATTTAAAGATCTGTCGGCTAAGCATCTCATGCATCTCTATATATATTTGACAAATAAGACCAGTGTTTCAATTAATTCTTTCACATCCTGAAGATGAACCACCGTTGCTGGTTCGAAACGTCGATCTAAAAAGATCCCTTATTATTATTGCAGTTATTATAGATCTGATCTAATTCTTAGAGTCTTAATCAAGCATTCAATAGTTATAACCAGCGCGTGCAACCATAAATCTTAAAGATATGCATAAAACCATAACATAAGAATAAACATACAGATCTGCAACCAGATGCACAATAATTCAGAAACGCTTATCTTTATTAATCTTCTGTTTCAGTACAATCCAATTCTGCCCTGCGCACTCAGCTGCAGGGGTCTGCGCACACAGCTGCGGACTCTACCAGGCCTCTGCACACACAGCTGCAGAGCCTTCTCTAACCACTATCAACCCTGACTCAGACTTACAGACTCAGATCGAATATTGCATTCATAAACCCATAATACTCAGATCAGAACCAAAAATATACCTTCTACCCTTAGAGCCTCGCTCTATTTATACATTCCCATGGTCCGCGGACCATGGGTAGGCCGACTCACTTTCTATTATCTTACATTATTTTCAGGCAGACAACCCTTTGAATTGACCTATTACAATTCACGCTCCGCGCACTTCGCAGAACTTTTACTACATCAATACCCAAAATTGTGGGCTTTAAGCCCCAAAACCGTTACGCGGGGGATCCACTGCCCAAAAGGCCCCCAACACAATCATTGTGACTCATCCCGAGTCACTCGGCTGGTGCAGTGATCTTCACGCGGAGGTCATACAGCAACTTATGCGCTTCGCTTACCTTCGCAACACATTCTTCCACCATCTGTTGTACTCGTTCTGTGCGAGCCTCCAATGCATCATAATCAGTTTCACTTGCTTGTTTGAGTTCGTATAATGCCTGCATATGTGCTAGCTTTCCCTCGATGTTGGCGGTGACCACGAATGCCTCATCAAGCCAAGGTTGGATGTGTTCTTTAAGCACTGCTTCTTTCTGGTGAGCGACATCGACTTGTGCCTTGAGAGCCTAGGCCTCCCTCATCTTGGCCAATCGCTGAGTAATGGCAACCGTTTGTGCGGTCCCCCGGACATTATCATAGCCTTGGTGCAACTCCCGTGCTTCTGTCTCTAACCATTGTAATGTTTGGTCTTCCTGTAGTGAAATGACCGTGATAAGTGACTGATCTAACAAGCCAGTGCACTCCTGCATGGCACGTGCTATTGCTTCTCGCCCGGATTGAATGGCGCGTTGTCGCTGCTCTCTGACCTCTGGTGGTGTAGAGGGCTATGCCTTCAGTCTTAGCTCCGCGATTTGCAAGTCAAGGTCCACTGGATCCTTGTTGCTTCTTCCTTTGCCTTGCGGAATCCACTGGACAATTTGTGGATCCGTATACCCACTGGTAAGTCTACTGTAATCTTGAGTTCGGGGACGCAGTGACATGCATCCTCGATGATCTGCTCCAACTGCTGAGTCTGAGCTACCACTTCGCCACGTTAGAGGCTCAACTGCTCAATATTGATCCGCTATTCACTGAGCATCTGTACTGCGTGTCCTTTCCTAGCGCAAAGTTCTGTCGTGGCTCCATCCTGCAGCTGGTATAATATCTCACGCGGAAGGGCGGACAAGTTTAGTCCAAGGCCCTTGAGCCGGCCTACCGCAGCTCTGTCTTCCGCGTTATCCGCTGTTAGTGCCCCCTCTGGCAGCACAACGATATTAGCCATTTTGGCTTGTAGCAACTGCCCGGTTGCTGATGTACCTGTGGTCCGTGGGCAGTAACCATTCCCTGCGGTGGGGCCCACAGTTGAAGATCTTGGATTTGCATCCTGAGCACCCCCAACACAGTTTGTTGCTCCGTCATTGCTTCTTGAATCACTTCCCTAGTGGCTTCACGAAATGCGTCACCAATGTTGTATAGGTCACCCTCGGTCACTCCCCCTCCAACTTGGAAGCCTTGGTCTTCTTCCGTGGCCTAGTGCGTTCTGGGAGACGCGGTCATTTCAATTGTGTCAAGGTGGTGCTTGGGTCCATCTATCCCTTGTTATGTTGTTATGTCTGGGCATCTTTCTTCCTACGTCGTAGTGGCTCTGGTTGCTGCAATATTTTTCGTGGTGGCCTTCGCTGCCTCCCGAGATGCCCGTACTTCCGCAACTAGTTATTCGTTCCGTTTCTGCTGGGCTAGCCGCTTGGCAACAACCTTTTGCTTCTGGATCTCTGTTTCGTCGCGCACTACCACATATGGTGTGCACCATTCTGGTGGCCATGTATCGATCACTGCAAAAACAACGTCATCTATGGCGATGAAGGGGAGTGTGGTCCACTTTTGCTCTGGATCCCTGCGCGCCCTGATATATACATTGTGCATATCCGCTTTAAAGTCTACAAAGTTCTTTAGACTATCGTATACTGAGGTAGACAAGCATGGCCGTTTGTTGATCCATAGTCATATGCTTGCCTCCATTAGCACCCAGAAGATCTTGGTTTCTCTGATTCGCGTAGCGTCCTTCGTTGCCCACAGCGACGCGTATTTTGCTGCCTCTGGCCAGTCTTGGTCAAGGGAAGGAAACTGACTATCCTCAGGTAATTCGCCGATAACCAACAGGATGGATAAGAGAAACCATGTGTAGTGGAAGCTCTTACCTTGTTCTTGGGCCTCCTTGCAGTTTGTCAGAAACTCGTCGCAGAGGAATTGCGCCCAATTGAACTGTACCCCTTCTGCGCATTGCTCAGCCAGCGCGATGACTGTGGCTGGTACCTTGTTGCCCCTGCATTTTCTTATCACCTTTCTTGCCAATAATTGGGTAGCTATGTGGACCCTTTTTTTCTGAATACTAGTAATAACATACCCCCTCTGCTTCTTTTCCAGCTTATATTTCTTTTTCATAGCCTCCGCAAGTGTCAAGTCCCCACCAGTGCTGGCAATTTCCGCAAGGTCCCTTCCCAAATAGGGAAGTCGAGAAATCCTATGAATGAGCTCCGTTGTGATGGGAATGGGCTCCTCCAGCCACAATTACCCATCATGCACTAGGCAAAGCAGTTGTCTGATAACAAATATTGTAATTGGGGGCCGATGGAAGTGGGGAATTGATAGGAGATGGAGTAGCCCGGCCTCCTCCACCCTATGCAGCCATTCCCGTGGTTGCAGAGTGGTAACCGCCCCTTCCATGCTTTGTTCCGTCAGCTCCTTAGTTTCTAAAATGCGGGAACTTCTCAGTATCCGCGAGGTCCTAGTCTTCGAACTTTATAGTGGGCGCGTGACCTATAGTTGTACCTTAAAATAGAACCCCTTCGGGGAGGAACGAGGTGTTGAGTGTGCTCGTCATAGCATCCAAATCTTTAGGGACCTTTACCCTCCCTTTCCGCGGAGGGATGTACTTGGGTAGCTTTGCTGTGGCACGTACTGGTTGGATGTCTTCTTCTATCTCTTCCTCTAGTTCTATTTCTTCGACAGAGGTTGGAGTGTCCTTTTCCTCATCGTCGCTCTTAATATTAACCGTTTTACCTTTCTCTTCCATCAACAGTTTGACGAACCAGGGATTTCGTGGAGACATGCGCACTAGTCCTGCTGCCTGGGGATCCTTTTTGGGCCTCGACGTCCGGGGTGATCTAGGGATTTCTGGTGTATCACCCACCAGCAGTGTAGAACTCTGGGCAGCTCCCCTGGTTCTTGTCATTATTCTGATCAGGGAATCTTGGGTATCCTTTGGCAATGCTTCAAACCACGGACTTGCTTTTACGGTTTCCAAGTTCATCAGGTTCCTGCTTGTTTGATAACGCCACAAGTTAAACATGCCAAGGGTTGTTTGGTGATGGGCCACCTGTGCTTTATAGGCCTCTTTGAATTCAAATTCGACCGTTCCCCCTTTCGTGGCCCATTAATGCAATTTTGGTGGTAGATCCTTTCAACCCTAGTTCTGACCCTGTGTCTTAATTGCCCGTCGTCCGCTCCTCGGTGTCTTAAATTGGACATCTTGTCATGAACAGTATTTGCAACGGTCACTTTCCATCCTACCCACGCGGTAGCGCAATCCCTTGTACGTGGATGCGTTCTGTGCTTTATACTGATTTGGCGTGCCACGTCCGGGCCACGAAACTCCCCTACAAACTCCTTTATAGTCCCGCGCCCTCTTCCAACTACTTGGAGCGCTGAGACTGGCCTTCCTACGGATAGTCAGGTGGTCACACCCCTGGTGCAGGATTTCAATTTCACTGCTAGCTCGGGCTACGGGCACCTTTCGAGTACCTTTGTATCCAGTAGTGCATCGCGCTCTTCTGTGTATGGTACGCTCCCCTGTTTAGTAAGGTGCAGTCGCAGCCATGATAGCAAGGTCGCAGCTCATTCCAATGCAGTACTAAGGCCGGCCAGGCCTGGTCCCCTTATTCTTAGATTCGCACGACCCACTTGTGCGACTTCGGTTTTCAGTTTGCTGATTTCTTCATCCAATATCACACTTTTCCTCCTCATCTGTACCCATTGTTCATCAAGTTCGTGAAGTTTCAAGCTCCTGTGTCGAATGGCTTCCTGTAACTGTCGAATTCCTTTACCCAGGTCCTCGCATCCCGTTCGAATTGTGGGGGCTGTGGTCTGGGGAATTCTCTCTGGCCTCCTTGTTTCATCTTGTTTTATCAATGATAGAATTACCTTCGCATTCCTCTTTTTGCTTATGGTCCTATAGGCCAATCAAGCCATTGGTACGCGCAAATTCCAATGGGTTCATTTTATCTGGTGAACTTTGTTCAGGATCTCGCATGTTTTATCGATTGCTTTGTTGCGAACTACTAACGGAGTGCGGCGCCTTCCCTGCTGTCGCGTTAGGTTCTGATTTTTTATTCTTAGTTGGCGATGTGGTTGCACAACATACGGCTGCATCCTTCACCGCAGGTGGGTGCCCAATCCGCTTCGTCCTTGCTGCCCAGGTCGCGTTCGCTGCTGGGGACCTGCAAACCGTACATGCTACCACCTTCTACATTCGTGCCAGTTCCACCTAGTCTTCTGAGGTGTACTCCACCCTTGTGTAGTTGTCGCGCGCAGTGCCCCTTTTTGTGCGTCGTGCCGCTTCTGCTTCGTTATTGTATTTCCATAGTGGTCTACGAATTCCTTCCCGTTTGTTGCGCCATCATCTGCTGGTAGTTTCCTTACTTCGGTCGTCATGCGTCGCAGTGATCTAATCATCATATTACAATTTAGCGTTGTTACTTCATGCAATCGATTTTGCCATCACTCTATTTCTTCATCTGAATCCGACGTGCAGGAACTGTCGCGCTCCCATGAGATTCTCTCGTCTGTTGTCAGATTCACCCGATCCTGGTCTTGCACTGTTATCTGGTAGATGCAGTCTAGTTCATCGTCATTGTCCTCATCGCACACAGGTTCAGTGTAGCGCGCTCCTTCGACTGGGTCCAGTGGAACTATTACACGGAGCGACTTTTTCTTGAATATCATCTTCTGTATTTTTAAGTTGATGACCCCATTCATGTCCGTGGCCCAGTCTATTCCTAGCAACGCGGGGTACGAATTACTGTCATCAACAATTTCTATTACCTCAAAGTCCGTCTGCGTACTTACACCTTCAATGTCCATTGTCACCCCTTGCAACCTTCCCATGGGTAAGATCTTTTGTTGGTTTGCCATCCGTAATTGAATAGGAGACCACTGCAGCACAGGCCTGCCCATGCGTTCCCATGTCTGTTTTGGTAACACATTCACATCTGACCCCAAGTCCAGGATGACCTGATCCATCTCATATTCACCAATTTGCGCTATCAATCGCATTTCCCGCTCGATGCGCAAAGCATGCTTTCCAAGTTTCCGGACCACGCGTGGCTCACCTAACCCCGCGCACCTAGTGATCAGCTCTTGTAATCCCTTAACTGCCTTATTGTCACGTAGCAGCTTCATACATGTCTCTAAAAAGGTAGTAAGCATAAAAGGATCCATTCCCGGCTCAGGTTGATCCTTACTACCTGAAGTAGAGGCCTCCGTGAAGCTCTTCTTAGCTTCCTTAAACGTTTCCTTCATGCGTTCCAACTCAAACTCAGGTTTCTTTGTAGGAGCCTCGCGAACCCACGAATCTTCTCCAGGTTGCTTCCTCTTATCTCCCCTTGTAGTCGCGCCGCTTCTGAGTACCATGTTTATGCTGGGGTCTTCTTCGCGAGGTTCAACCCTCATCATTTGGATGTTCTGGGTCAGAGTAGGCTGTAGTACCCCTTTCTCATGCATCTGAGTGATCAATGTAGGACAGTCTACCATCTCGTGATCAAACTTCTCACAATACAGACAAGATATTTTTGTCGGGTTCTTACAATCACGCGCGTAGTGCCTAGGTCCTTCACAATTGTAGCAGATTAATTATCCACAGCCTCGTCTAGGTCCCATTCCTCCTCGTCCCCGTCCTCGTCCCTAGAACCCACCATGCACTATTGTTGCGGCTGGATTCTGACCTCGCGCCTCAGTCTGCATCTTGTAGGCAGGTGTTTGATCCATCAACAATTCATAACTTCGATAGTTTTGTTCATCGTGGCCCACCGATCTACAAAAATTGCAAAATAGCTGCTGGAGGGTCTGTGTAAACTTCTGCAATAGATGACAGTTGTCCGTCGTGTGCTTTCCCCCCACCTAACAGATCACGCACCAGAGCGCGGGCACCGCACTTGGCCCTGCCTGTGCCTCTAGTCTTATGGCATTGGCCCCCCCCTGCCAGATGGTTCGTGAATACCGGACAATGATCCTTATTGTGTCCCTGGCTTTTACATTTTATGCACCACACCTCTTCTCGCGCTTCTGGCCGAGGCACCCTATCATGTTTCAAACTCTACATCTCCAAGCATAGGTTTTGTAGTTACGCGTGGATCTGTTGGACTCCCAACCCAGGATCCTGTATTGGAGTTTCATGCAACCTCATTGCTATTTCCAATGCTTCTGCCTGGGTTGAAAGCTTCTACTGTGATAGCGTCGTCCTCAGATGTGGTGTCAAAGATGCCACAAACCACGCGTGGTGTTGCGTATCCGTCAGTGTCATGTTAGCCTCGTGGATCGTGCTCTTCAGTCTCTAAACTAGATCCCAGGGGGTTTCGCCTGGAAGCATCGCAATCTCCTTGAATCCGATGATCGAATGCGTCTTCGATTTTGGCCAGCTAAATTCTTTGTTTAATGCAATCTAGATTTCGGCTATTCCGACATTCGAATGATCATTCGAGTGCTTGATATAGCAAGTCAGTGCGTGATCATGTGGTGCACTTACCAATGTGGCCTTCTTAATGTTATCATCCGTAACTTCGTGTGCTTCCCACACTGCTCTTACTACGAACCAAAACTGATCTCGTTCTTCGTTTCCTACTCCTTTGAATACAAGCAACTTGATCATGCTCGTCATGCTAAACTGTTGGTTCAGTGGAGGTGGTGTGGGCGAAGTCGGAGGTGATGAAGGTGACGGGAGTGGTGGTGTTAGAGGGGATGATATCTGCAGAATGCGTTGCTTGATCAAATTGACCACACTCCTCAGAGAGACCCAAGCACGCTCTTCGTCACTTGCTCACGGAGGTGAAATTAAAGGATTGTTTCCTAACCCTTTGATACCTTTGTAGGCCTTTTCGCTCCGCATTGTTCCACTCATTAATGGATTCGCATCACCCGTTTTTCACATAAGAGCATCTTAATCCAGGTATTCAATGATTTGACGTACTTACCTCACGGTCCCTTGAGAAAAAGTCTTTCTGCTTCACTATAGCTGACAGTTGTATCTATCGTAAATTCAGTGATAAACCCTCCTATGATCTGATCCAGCCAGTGGTCTATAGCCCACGTGATCTTATCTTCAGATGCTTCTAGCCTATGCACCAACTCTGGAGTCCACACTATGGGCTAATCAAGCTTGCACCTTCCCTAGCTGTCCGCTAGCCTTGCGATCCAATCATATAGCTCTGAAGAGAAAGACGTGAAGAAGATCTCGTGAATTTCCGTATATACGTAGTGATCCAGCCACCTTTTCTCAGATATATGCAGGGTTTTGTTTTCCTATACCACGAACTCGTGAAGTTTCTAATCCAACCAATCTTCAATCTCTTTCTTTGTAGGGTTCCAGTGTTTCAACATCAAACATCCCTTAGGCAGATCCCGGTCCTGACAACGGAACCATTTGTTGGCTTATTGGGGCCTAACCCAGGTTCGGAAGTGTTTTAGCCAAACAAATCTCGCACTACTTGCCCTTTCGGCAACAATCTGCGAAGTGTAGACTGAAGTCTCACCCGAGGTAGTATGGGAGGGTGCTGGAACTAGGTTTTTGCACCCTAGGGATGTCTTGATGAGGTCTAGAGGGGTCGCAAACCGATCTACGCACTCGCGTTACTCTGCTCCTTTGTCTGGCCCTTGTGTAGCTCGGCGACGAGGTACTTCCTAGATCCCTTATTATTATTGTAGTTATTATAGATCTGATCTAATTATTAGAGTCTTAATCAAGCATTCAATAGTTATAACCAGTGCACGCAACCATAAATCTTAAATATATGCATAAAACCATAACATAAGAATAAACATACAGATCTGCGACCAGATGCACAATAATTCAGAAACGCTTAGCTTTATTAATCTTTTGTTTTAGTACAATCCAATTCTGCCCTATGCACTCAGCTGCAGGGGTCCGCATACACAGCTACAGACTCTACCAGGCCTCTGCGCACACAGCTGTAGAGCCTTCTCTAACCACTATCAACCCTGACTAGGACTTACAGACTCAGATTGAATATTACATTCATAAACCCATAATACTCAGATCAAAACCAAAAAGATACCTTCTACCCTTAGAGCCTCGCTCTATTTATACATTCCCATGGTCCGCGGACCATGGGCAGGTTGACTCGCTTTCTATTATCTTACATTATTTTCGGGTGAACAACCCTTTGACTTGACCCATTACAATTCGCGCTCTGTGCACTTCACGGAACTTTTACCACATCAATACCCAAAATTGTGGGCTTTAAGCCCCAAAACCGTTATGCGGGGGATCCGCTGCCCAACAAAGCATGTAAAGGGAGATGATTTATCCATTAGAACTGATAGAAAGAGAAAACAAACACCATAGACTCACTGAAATAGAGTTCCTGAAATATAGTTGCAACTGCTCCTGTATTAGCTGAAGAGAACATAAGATACAAGCCTTCTCCACAAGAGTCCAATCCCTCTCTCTGAAAGAGAAATGATACATATAGACTCCATTAGACCACTTCCCCACCTTCAGGAGTTGAATTCCTAGGTGATGGAACTGATTCCAAGTTTATCTCAACCAACAGGTGAGAGTGAGAAGGTTAAACACAAACACTTCTTGGAGACTTTGTTTTGGATTTTTCTTCCTTAATGAGGCCTATTAAACATAAAAAAAAACCTATCATGTGCATTTATTCATGCTTACATCATCTAACCTCGAACCAAATTAAATTACATCAAGAGTTTTGACTTTGACCAAGTCAAACTGAAAACTAAGAAATTTACATAGTGAAATTTTAAATAAAAAACACAGGAAATTGTAGAAGCGCAGTGCCAACTTTGAGCCCACTTTAAGGTGCCTTCCCGAAGTCCAAATGAAGATCTGAAAGGAAGTTCAACTATATTTTCAATTCTAGTTTCCAGAACACCTTTAATTTTTGAAAATGACCCATGGTAAGGCCTTCAAAAATCCAATCTCCCAAGGTCACTCTAGAAGTGCAGCACCTGTCAAAAAAAGGTCCAGAACGCTGATTTTTGACCACTTTTTCCCTTTTTTTCTCAAAATTTGGGCCCCCTCTGGAAAATATGAAGAAATTGGTTTTGAGAGGATGCTAAGGCTTTCCAAAAAGGCAATCCATTCCTGATTTGAGTGCCTGAGGAAAAAGCGCAGCGCCAAGGCACTGCGCTTCTGTGATTGGCCAAATTTCTGCGTAAGGCACCAAAATATCCAAAAAACAAAAAATGTTCAGAATTTTTTCAAAATTGGTCAAAAGCTATAAAAGGAAGTATATTAAACCCTCATGAATGCTTCAACAAGCATCTCTAAGTTACCCTTCTCATTTTGGTCCTTTAGGGCTTCTTTGAGCTTGTTTTCCAGTTGTTTGACCTTGACGTTGCAAATCATATTCCAGGCCTGGTAGTGATGTGCCATATGCCTTAGTAGCTAGTTGTCTCTATTGGCCTTGTCCAGAAGCTTCTCCAAGTGGTCATTCACCTTGTCTAACCAATACTCCCTGTCTTCATTGACCTCTAAGGCAATTTTGTCTTCTAACTCTAGTTCCTCATTCAACAAGATGTGTTCTTTCTCCTCTTTCAATGCTTTCTTAATCCCTTTGGTTCTTGGCCTCTTTTTCTTACCTTGTTCTTGAGTTCCTTCAGGCTCATTGATTTCCAAGACTGCTTTGCCCTTGTCTGCTTGCTGCAATAGTTTAGCTTGCTCCTTTTCCATGATAAGTTGCTTTGCCTTTAACTGACTATTTTCTTGTTCTAAGAATGAAATGACAAATATTTCTCTTGCCATGTTGTCCATGAGTTCTCTGATCTGAGAGTCTTTGTCTTTGATAATCTTTTGCATGCTTGAGGGCTCATTTTCTGCTTCTAAGTCTACTAACTGAAATTCATGCTCAACCAAATATTTATCTTGCACTAGTGACCCTTGTTTTGCTGATGTAGAAGGCTTGGTTCCTTTCTCACCATGCGAAGTAAACACAAGCCTTTTCCCTCTTTTGTACATCCTAGTCACCACAGGTTTAGGTGCTTTAGGAATCTCTACTGATTTTCTTGAGGATCCAACCTCCATTTGTTGTGTTGGCATGCTTGAATGTTGAACTGAAACATTGGATTCATGCCATTTCAATGCTGCCTCCAAGAAAGAATCCCATGTCATGTTCTTCTCTGTAAGTTGATGGAGCACTACAGTCTTGATTAAACTATGATGAAAGAGACTAGGATAGTGTTCTTTGTTTTTCACCTGTACCTCCTCTGACATCTTGGAAATGCTTCTACATATATAGTTGCACATGTTTAGAGGTTTCTGAGTTGTAAAGTGCATTAGAAGCCGGATGTGATAGGCATATAGTCTAGAGAACCTTCCTTCACATGTAAAGAATTTCATGACAACTTTCATCAATGGAGCATATTTCTCCAACAGGTATCTAAAATGTATGATATGTGTATGAGTCTCCTTGTATGGTATTTTCAAGAAGGACCTGTAATGTACAAGATCTAAGTTCATACCCTTAAACCAATATTCACCATGATCTGGTATCCATGTGGCAAGTGAAATAGAAGCCATTGAAAATGTGAACTCCACACCAGCAATAATGGCACTTTCTCCTTTCAAATGAGTAGCAACCCAATCTGTTAACTGTTCATGGAAACCTACTTCACACACCCTTTTGTAAAAATCTAGACAATTCACATCTTCAAAGCATTGTTTGATAAAGGGTGATGCATTGATCTCATTGCAGTTGGCTGGTTCATATCTAAGAATTTTGCCTCCCTTATGGTGTTTCTTCCTTTCTGGTGAAGAATCTCCTTCCATGATGACTGAAACCCTAGCAGTAGGAGAATGAGAAAAAATAGTGAGGGATGAGTGAAAAATGAAATGATGGATAGGTGGAGTGGAAAAAATGGCAAGGGAAATTTCTAGGAGATGGATATGGACTGTGAGAAACTTGTGAAAATCAAATGAGGTGGAATGAAGGATAGGAGTATTTCTGAAAAATGAAAAATAGAGTTTCTAGGAAAACTGTCCAAATTCCTTAGGAATGAGCTAGGGTTTCATTTTTTGTGAAGTAATTTGGTGATTTGCAGTTGGTTCAATGGTTCATAATGTATATTAAACATGTGTAGAGGTGTAGAATGATAGTTTTACATGTTTAACATATGAAAACTAGACCAACCATCATCAACCCTAGCTCATTTCATGAAAAATCACTAAAACCCCTAAATGAAAAAAATCTTAAACTTGAATCCATCCTGCTAAATAAAAAGGTAAGTAAGGTGATGTACTTACTTGTAAAGGAGTCCAAGTTAGCAAGAAAACAATTTGCAATCTTTAATTTTCAATTTGGGTGAGTTATGGACGGTTTTGAGCTGCTCTGGCACAAGCGTAGTGCAGTGTCTCGAAGCGCAGCGCAGTGTCTCGAAGCGTAGTTCCTGGAAATTTTTGTTAATTTTGCCTAAAAACCTGAGTTTTTCTCGCCAATGGATGACAGAGCCCAATAAAAAAAGGGGAATAAAAAGAAAATAAAGTGAGTTTGGGGCTTTTTGAGTTTATATAGGCAAGTTAGTTTTCCTTTTGAAAAGAAATGGGCCCCACAAACCTTTTACAAAATTGATTTTTCATCTTTAAGATTGAGTCACCATGGAGAGTTGAAACCTGAGCTGCATTTTCACTTTTTAAACACTGAATCTTCTTCTCTTGGAGCCTTTGAAACTTAAATCATGATGAACTTGTGAAAACTCATCAAGTTAATGTCAAAGAGCTGCTTGTCATGCTTTATTTAATGCTAGATTTACACATGATGATGATGGACCTTGAAACACTAATGACCTAATGAAAACTTGAAATTGAATGGAATGATGATGATCATTGATAAAATGGAAACCTTGTTTTTATTATGACACATTCATCTGAATGAGGTAGGTGACTAGCATATGTGACTTTCCCAAAAGATTAAAATCAATCCTAGACCAACTAACCAGTGACCAAATTTTACTCTATAAACCTAGTCACATGATAAAATTTGACTTTGAGACTCATGACAGACTTGGTAAAATCATATTTGATCACTGGTGACAGGAAAACAAGACTGACACTAACAGACCCAATATTTGCATGGCAAATCTCTGGGAATGTTGTAGTGTGGAAATGTGAGATAGGGCCATGTTAGGAACACGCGAAATGCTATAAGGAGGGGTTCACTAATGGATTTAGAAGCAATAAAAAGGGCTCACTCTTGTGTAGAGCCAATAAAAGGGGTGCCCATATTTCGTGAGGTCCTTGAGAACTAGTGAGGAGTCTTTTAGTGAGATTATCCATTGAGAGGCCATAGTTTATCTGTATTTGCTAAGAGTTGTTGAAATTTTCCATTGTGATATCATAGTTTGCCTTGGGGTGGCCAATTGTAGGAAATCAAGGTGCAATTATGTCTACAATTGGATGGAAAAGCGCTCAACCTTAATCAATGTTTTGGGTAGCTTACCTTCATATGAGTGTTTCTATATTTTCCTTAAAATTTATATATAGTCAAGTGTGATTTATGAATTTATGTATGCATTTAATGAGATATATTACCAACCTTGGAGATTGCATGAAATTAACAAGTGTATATGTGAAATTGTATTTGTATTTGGAATGAATTCTTAAAGGGAGGATCTATATTTTTGAGAAGTCATGTTAGAACACTTAGAAATGTAAGTTATGTTAGTTATGAGAAAAAGTGTAAACATTATAGCTGAAAATTTTGTATGCTAAACTTTGATTCAATAAGTGAATAGTTGTAAGCTACATCCAAAATAAGTTTTTGTTCCTAAATGCCTAAGACAAATGTCATTAATGTGTTTGCGATAAGAATGTCTCTTTGTAGTCCTTGGAGATGGACTCATGGTTTAAAATGCATGGTTTATTTACTAGTTAAGATAAACCTTATGTAAACTATAAGTTTACCTTATAATTCTTACATACGAGTTTTATGTGTAACATCTCAATTTAACTTCTTAGAAAAATTTTCAATTAAATTCATTTAAAACTATGCATGTATATCATGGTGTTGTAAACATTGTAAATATTTTACTTTTGTAGTTAATAAAATGATGATGACCAAGATCGACAGACCATGAGTTCTTAGAAGCGCTAGGATACCACAAGAGGGGAAAGGTAAGGGTTTGTTTGTTTGTTCGTTTGTTTGTTTTTGTTTGTTTGTTTTGTTTGTTTGTTTGTTTGTTTGTTTGTTTGTTTGTTTGTTTGTTTATTTGTTTTGTTTGTTTGTTTTGTTTTCTTTTTGTTTTGTTTTTGTTTTGTTTTGTTTTGTTTTTGTTTGTTTGTTTGTTTGTTTGTTTTTTTTGTTTTTGTTTTTGTTTTTTGTTTTGTTTTTTTTTCTTTCCAACATTAGCATGTTAAATAGTGGAGAAAACAAATTCCTAAAGTTAAGTCATCACTCTTATACTTTAGCAAGGTGTTTCCCCTACATTCTTGCGATAAGAAGAAGTAGTGGGGGGACTTCTTGTCCGGAAATTATGCATGGGAAATTTTAATAGGAGAAAATACGATGCCAAAAAGAGTAATAGAAGAGTAGAAGACAAAGTGATATGAACATATAGACTAAATAAACCATGAAAATAAGTAGATATACTTGTGAAAAGAGCTAGAAAGTCGGGAGGAATCTACAAGAAGTTTTGTGACATCAATTGAACCTTTCTTTGTCTTCTTTGAAAAGTTCAAGATAAAGAGACTTATGAGGCATATAGAAGCAAAGAAGGAAGTTCTCGTGTGTTGTGAGAGATAGGTAATGTGGGTGCATGTAACAATTATATCCTTTGCAAAACTTGGTGGTGGAAGTTACCTTGGTTGAATCTCCTATAGATTGAACTCAAAGCCACTATTCATGCTCACCCTAGTGATATCATAACCTAGCTAGGGGGTGGAGTTCTACAAAAAAAATACGTATGGTTGGGTGGAAACCACTCATTGTAATTGGTTTGATTGGCCATCTTCTTTATTTATATATAAGTTTCTACTCCTAGCTTTTTTAATTCCTTACAACACTTCGGTTATAAATTCAGAATGTGTGATGGATGAACAAATGGGAATTTGTTACATGTTTAGAATTATTGAACCTTTAAGATTTGATGTATGTTGTGGGAAGTAACACATGTTTCAAAGGTTGATTTCCTTCTCTATATTCTCTTTTTGGTTTGATATTTCATACATGAACTAATCATTTTCAATTTTTATAGTTGCCAACAATTTTTATTCAAAGAAGTTTAAATCGTTGATGAAAGTCAATATTTTTATTCATTTATGGGTTTTGGAAATTTATTTCTTTGATTAAGTAATAGAGAGTACATTTATATACAATTACTGAAGCAAGAATCATGTTTGAGTGTGAAAATAAGACTTGGCCATAACCTATAATTCCCTTGAATCTTGTCAAATTTATAAGTTTTATATACTTGCAATTTAAACTTACAATTTTGTAAATCAATGTCGAAAATATGGGGATTGGAGTGTTAATCCCCAACCCCTGGTCACATGAATCGTATAGGGGCTATGGCCAAGGATGAGAGATAAAAGGGGCTAAAGGAGGTAGAAGTTTGAAAGTTCGGACATCCAAAAAACTTTATTAAAGCCATTTAAAAAAAAAAACTGGATGTCGGATGGTTGAATGCACATGTAACAAAATTTGGAGCTTACATAATTTTTAACGTCACATATCGTAGATTGGGCATTAGGATCTACTAAGGGACATATACCAAGAACCGGGTTCTATCAAGGGACAAAAGACCAGGAAACATGAAAAAATCCATTAAAAGGAACTTAATTAAAAACTTGAATCTAAATGCGAGCAAGTTAGGACATGTGGAGCCATGTAACCATAGTATGGCATGGTAAATGATGTGTTACTAATGACATGGTAGTTTGGATGCGATTTGATGTTTATGTGTCATGATTATGTGGAACTTGATTGGTGGGGATGATGTGGAGGTGATGGAGTGGGACTCGAGATCTAAAGATCCAATGTTTTGAGAAAAATGCACTTTTAAGAATTTTCAAATCTGGATGTCGCTGACATAATTCAAATGAGAATCCTTTAATTACCGCTATCGTGGAGAGTTTCCATCATATGTTGAAATTTGAATTTCATGTCCATCAATCGATAAATCTAAGTTTTTAAAGAAATGATCGATTGGGATTTTCCTAGATCTAGATTTATTAAATTCCATTTGTATCAAGTGTTCTTGTCTCTTGTAAAAAATCAAATCCATAATTTTTTAATTCAAAAATCTAGTTTTTTGGAAAATAGTCTTTAAGAATTTGTTTGGATATGAATGTGGTGGGGTAGCTGACGTGCCTACCCTGTGAAGGTGCCATAATGTGATGGTGACACATGGACAAAAAACTGCCACATGTCAACCATGTGTTATATGACATGGCATAATAGGTGGTGATACGTGGAAAAAATGCAATGTGTTAGTTGTTGACATAGAATAAGACAATGAAACTTCCGAGGGCCATAACTTTGTGCCCATAACTCAAATTTGGATGGAATTTATATCTTTTGAAAACTCTCAATGAGCATAAGATGATGGTGATCTCATAAAATAAGTTTAAAGTCATTAGTGATCTCATAAAATAAGTTTACAGTCCTTAAAAAATATGAATTTTTATTATCCTATCTTGATAAGATAGATCAAAGATTTGGGACCGAAACAGAACAATGGGACAACAATAATGAAATTACATATAAAGTTTTGTATATTTCTCCTTGTATTAAATTTTGTTATATTTATAAATTTTATCTTTTAATTTTTAATAATTGGGGTGTGTTATATTATGTAGATAAGAAATTGTTTGCAAGTAGTATAAGAGTCTATGGGTTGTAGTTTAGAGATACAAGATGTCGGTTTTGTGTGATCGTGAATATTTGAGAAAAAGAGTTTGACATTTTCCATAATGATCCTTGTTATACAACTATGTACAGTAGTTTATATGAATACTTCAGATGGTAGATTTACCTAATTATATATGTACACACACATATATAATTTCTTAATAATAATAATAATAATAATAATAATTATTTCCATGATTAATATCTTTATAGTCCATATGAGGAATATCATGTTTTAGTCCTTAAGGGACTGCTTTGACTCAACAACAAGGCTTAAAGCCATTACAACAGAGCTCATTGTGTACAATCTGGTAGATAGTATGAGGCTGGTTGAGATGATCTACAATCAATTTTTGACACGATAGTTTTGAATTATACAACATGTATCACCATGTATATATATATATATATATATATACATGGTGATACATGTTGTATAATTCAAAACTATCGTGTCAAAAATTGATTGTAGATCATCTCAACCAGCCTCATACTATCTACCAGATTGTACTAATATATATATATATATATATATATATATATATATATATATATATATATATATATATATATATATATATAGAGAGAGAGAGAGAGAGAGAGAGAGAGAGAGAGAGAGAGAGAGAGAGAGACCCTTTAAAAAGTGTTGTATTGGAAAAAGAGTTACAAATCTGTAAATACTAAAAGAATGTTAGATGGATAAGGATGTAGAAAACACACAAAGGGTGGAATTCTTATAACTTGACTTATTAGAGTCATAGATGGATTTAAACTTATTGAGGTTGAAGGCCATTTATAGTGTCTTAGACTAGTGTAAATATGTTAAGAAAAGGGTTCAGGGGTCTTATGGCCTATATATTTGGAGGCTTCAATCTAAAATGAATTCAACAACCTGGACTCAAAATTCAAGTTCTAGTTCTAGTTGTCTAGCTCTAGAACAATCAAGTGGGATCTAATTTATTGGCTACCCACTATAAACGAATTACTTTGATTGCAAGGGTGCATGAGCTTTTGACTCTTAATGTATCTACTATTTATTATATTATTGAAGGATTTTTTTTTCTCACGTGACTTCTATCAAGAAAGGAAGGTATTTATGTGCTCCCTAGAAAATTTCAACATGGCTTAACAATAGGTCGGATCATGTGGCAATTGTTCTAACTAAAACATGATCGATAATTATTATAAAGGAGTATGAGACGTAGTCTTAGCTGTCAAGGTGGATTCTGTCAAAGGAGACTTTACTTCACTGTCTTGAACTCCTAATTCTTCCACCATTATATCACCCACCTGCAAATCATCATCAAACCACCAATCCAAACCCAAAAAGGGACATTTGTGTCCTCATCTCATGTGAACCCTAGCAATTCATTTTCATTCAATAACTCATTATCCTTAACTATTTTTGTTGGTGAACCAATCTCCATGTCATCCCCTACATCACTACTTGTTTTAATTGTTTCAATAGTGGGCAATGCACTCACTATGCATTTCACCTTCTGCTCCACTAAGGACATAATGAACATTTGTTGCAATAGCTAAAGGGTGATAATTAATGTGAACAATGGGTACATTTGATTCGAAATTACTCTCATACTTAACAAAATATTGCAAATTTTCCGCAAAGAAGGACGTCACTTTTTGACTTGCAAATTGGCAAGCTCAAAATATAGTGCCTCACTTCTAGGACCCTACAATCAAGAAGATATTCAAATAGAAGAATCTACCAAAAGATAACCATTATGCTTCTTTTGAGTTCTCTCCTACATATCAAGTTGCTTTTCCTTTAGCAAGGCCAACATTATTATTTATTTATTTATTTATTTTATTATTTATTATTTATTTATTTATTTCCAGGAACTTGTCAATAACACACTTTACCTAGTCCGTGTTATATTAAGTAAAATGGTAAGGTTGAGACCTTGAATTTATTGCAATTAGCTCCTCATCGCCACACATAAGTGCTATTGTCATCAATCTCAAATCAAATCTTCCCATAGTGTTAGCCAATCAAGAACTTTCATACTCAGATGGCATTAATGGTCAACATAATTACACAATCGTACCACTTTGCCAGCATAAATTCATTATAGGCTAAATTATTGGCATCTTTATGCACCCTCCTCCATGTTTTTTTTTTCCACAGAAAAAGTCCATCTTTTTATTTGAAAAAAAGGGGGTTACATAGAGTATGTAAGAAAAACGCCAAGGCTGTATCCGCCAGCAAGCGGGGAGAGTCTCAGCTACCAAACCAGCTCGCTGACAGTGCAAGCCATCGCAGGAAGGAGAAACTCCTCCCAAAAACCACAAATCAATGAAACACAGCCCAAAAGCCCGCAGCTATAAAAGGCAAGCCACCGCAAGAGGAAAGAATCCTCCAAATCCAACCGATTCGTTGAAATCAAGACCACGCTGGAGTGTACGCGATCAGGGAAGGGGTCTCAGAGATCCACAATAAGCTTGAGGATTCTGAAGCCGCTACAGAGAAGAGACGGAACCACTGCCCGGGCATCCACAAATAGGGAGAACAGCCCAAGAAAACCGGCAGGGGAAAAAACAGAGAGAAGGAAAAACATGAAAAAAGAGACAGAAACACCACACGGTTATTTACAGGAACAGAGGAAACGAGCGGAAAAGTTAAGCAAAGATGGGTTGTTCAACAAGTCGAACAACCCCATTATCAACCTCCGAGACAGCCCACGACCCCATCTCAAGATCAACTCCTTCTTTAGAAAGACGGTCCGCTTCAGAATTCCTTTCCCGGAAGATATGACTGAGAGAGATCTCCATGAAGCTATTCCTAAGCCGAGAAACTTCTCTAAACAGAGGAAGCAGAGTAAGATTGCTGCAGCGATGTGCCCCGTTGAACCATTTCACCACATTCATGGAATCCCCGAAAAGCTGAGCTTCTCTCACATTTCGAAGAATAAGCCAGCTGAGAAGGAGATGAAGGGCTTTCAATTTGGCAAAATTATTTGAGCCCTGTCCCAGGCCTATTGAGGCTTTAACAATCTTCTCCTCTGAAAAATGAATGATCAAGCCAGCCCCACATCGACCATTAATATCCGAAGCCCCGTCAAAATAAGCCCACGGCATAGAGTGTCTAATGACTTCTTGACTAACATCTCTGGAGGAATTAAGAGCTTGAGGGATAGGAATGCTTTCATAGATGGCAACTCCTTCAGCGGTAAGTCTTCCAATAGGAAATGCAGAGTCCTTCAAAATAGTTTGATTTCTGGCAAGCCAAGTCCCCCATGTAATGAGTAACGGGATGGTTCGTTCCCTTTCATTTAAAGAAACGTTCCACCAACTCTGCCAGGCCTCTAGGAGCCCCTGCCCTTCCCATCTATGAGGTACATTTATTAAGCTTAGCATTGCTGCCCAAAGGCTAGAATTGAAAGGGAAAAAGAGAAATAAATGCTGAACTGTTTCAGCACTGTCTTTACACAGTGGACATCTACCAGGACCAATTCTGCCTCTTCTTTGAAGGAAATCCCACGTAGGAACTTTCTGGAAAAGGACGCACCAGAAGAACAATTTTGTTTTAGCTGGTCCTTTTAACTTCCATAACGGTTTAGTCCACCAGTTCGGATTCTCCCAACCAATTTGAGACATCATCCATTTGTAACCTGCCTTTGGGGAATAAAGGCCATTCTGAGCAAAAACCCATTTTAGCTCGTCCGGAGAGTTAGATAGCCGCACTGAGGAATTGAGACCCTCCTCCATGTTGCACATCAAGCAACAAGAATAATCTGGTGACAAGTAGTTTTCAAATGTTAGTTGTGTGGTAGCATTCATTCATACATAACAAAAACAACTAGAAAAAAAATGAAAAAAATGAAAGGGCCCTAACACATTGGACATAAAACTCAATAACTGATAGAGTGTCCAATGAACACCCATCCTTGGAATATTTCCACATAAATTACCAAATCATAAAATAGTAGGCAGTTATAATTCCGTCTTTCTTAATGAGGTTAATTATAGTATGGAAGCCACTCCTTCTCTTGCCATGCTTAGTATATAGGCTGGCCTCCCAAATGTGCTTCCCATGTTTTCTAGCACCATGAAATGAAAATGTTGCATCTCCACCTTTATTAGGCAACATAGTAAGTTTGACGATGTCCTATGCATGCATGTTGTAAGGCTAATCCAACCAAAAAACATTCTAGTGAATGTAGTTGATTAGGAATCTGGTATAATGAACCAATTTCTCCATACTACTAAATATCAATAAATGCAACAATTTTGGGAGATTAGAACCCTATAATGGATCAAAAGAGGTCTTTTAGACATACATGATGTTCCCATCCCCTAGGGAAACTCGATCCATGTAAATTAGTGGTTGCATGTTAAGAAAAAAACCTCCACGGGTGAAGTTGTGCTCAATCATCCTAGTTTGTATGAATTTTCCATGTGAATCACACATAACCTCCACTTGTGCATTAATAATCTCTTTGTCTGCTGCTTCTTTGTTTCAAACCTCATTAGCCTTTGACTTGATGAATTTCCCCATGTTTAGTTTCATGGATTAAGCTTGTTATTGATAAACAAGGGGCCAAGACTATGGCATTAGTTTTCTTACTATTAATACACCTATGAAAGCACAAAACTCCCAATGGAATAAATTTTGCAAACCAAAGAAATCAAGAAACAAAATTATGCTCAAATGACCATGTGGGGTAATATAATACAATATACATTACTACTTGTAGAATGCATGAAAAATATTATTTGAAAATTTTTCCCCAAAACTTGACTCAAGAGACATTTAAGACATAGTTGTAAGCACATTATAACCCACCAGATCAATCTCACAAGCCTCTAACTATCCTAGACCTGTCACTTATTCCTAGTTACATTGACTAGATTTTATGTAACCTAGTCTCTCATACTTTATTGAATTAATCAAACAAAATCACAAACCAATCAACTTTTTCCATATATCCACCAAAGGTCGTAAATGCATTGAGAATGGACTCAATTTCTCATTAAACTCTAAAGTCACATTCAACTATGTACATTCCCTCGACCACAAATATTTGGTCACAAAGACAATATTAATTAAATAACACTTTCCTCTAACCACAAAGCTATGAACATGACTCTTGAAATAGAAAACCCAAAAATGGGTAATATGTGATACAATGTTAAATATAAATTTCAAAGAAAACATGACTAAGTGACACAACATGTACCGCAATAAATGAAGAATTAAATTAACATAACCAAATTGGCCTAATTTGGATTGAGATCCTCTTCCTAAGAGGTACAAAAGTAATATATTTGAAAGTTTTGGATATAGGGCTTCAATTGAATTCCATTCACCCATCGAAAATGGAGGATACCATCAACTGGATCTAAGCACACTGCATTAGACTTACAAATACAACCATATAGAGTCTCGACCAATGCTTTTGTAGCTTGATTGGATTTATGAGATATTTAATATCATATAAGAGGAATAATCTACCCTTATCCTCAACGAATGACTTACTCTTGACATGAAAATCATGTTAGGCTTTCTAGCTTGCTTTCTCTACCAACTGGTGAAAATTGACTAAGAACTTAAACCCTTCTAATTGTATCAACTCAACAAGTAACTTTGCAATTTATTCCTCCTCTATCATGTGAGTAGCTTGTGTAATGAATAAACTAAGAACCACAAATTCTATAGATATCACAATTTTTTCCCATACAATAGCTAAAAAGGTTGTTTACTTATGTAATGTATTAATAGTTATCTCTTAGGCCCAAAGTAATATTTAGATTCTCCCATCCCAATCATCTATATTAGTTGAGTAGGCCTTTTTTAACTCATGTTGTGACATCATCTTAAAGGCTTCAATAGTACCATTAGCTTATACACAGTTTGGGTTGTTCCTGTGATGTTCAAAAAAGAAATTCCTAAGTGAGGGTTATGATGTAAAACTCAAGAGTGGTGCCATCAATCACTTGTTAAGATTCTGGGGCAATGAAACCTATAAATGATATTCTCAAAGATAATTTTTCCTGCAATGTTTGTTAAACAATATTCAGTGGGTGCAACTTCCTTGCACCTAGTAAGATAGTTAATTGTAGTAATAATGTATTGAGTTTTGGAGTTCTTAGCAAGCGGGATGGTAGGTATGATAAATTCCACAATCTATTTTGAAAATGGTTGAAGAGCCTTGGATAGATGCAACAACATTCCATCCCTTCTAAAAGTATTTCCCACCCACTTATGCACAACACAATCTTAGCCATCACAAACCAACAAGCAAAACCTTTTAAGCTATTGCTTTGTCTCCAAAATGTCTTCCCACTATGCCCTGATGGCATCCCCAAAGAATTTGATTATGCTAATGGTCTAATGCACACCTCTTGAGAATTCCATCATTGTTCAACTTATATAACTACCCAATGGAATTTATGACTTCTAGAATAATCTTCAAAGGTAGGACTTGCTCCAAAAAATAAAGCAATCTTTTCCTAGTAATTAAGAACAACTTCTACCCATAAAAGGTGAACATCTAGAAGCTAACCATCAATTGCTTTGCCAAACTCCTTTGATTCAATCCTTGATAAATGATTCTAGCCTACATTATGCCTTCAAAGCCCAACAAAAACCTCAAAAGAAAATTCCTAAAATAGTAGTAGCCACCAATTAATTTAACCTTCCAAAATAGGATTATCAACTAAGCATTTCAAGGATAAATTATCAATAAAAATCTTGAAGTGTCCTCCTGGTAGATAATAATGGAACTTTTGTAAGGCATATACTAAAAGTGGTATAAGTAAGAGAACTTTTTACTTGCAAAATACACAAGGTGATTCAAATTTCCTTCCCCTAGTTGCAGAATAATTGCTCATAGTTTTATGGTAGATGCGTTGAAATATACATGAAATTCAACATCCCAATCATGAACCACAAAAATATAGGCACTTACTAATTTATTCTTTAGCACATTGAGAGCAACATCACATTCAAGAGTTTAGTAGAAGACCTCAAATTTCTTAACTAGCTTCTTCATGGGTTCTGTAAATGCATAATTGTGGATAAAACAGTTGTAATGCCTTGTGTATCACAAAGTGGAACATAATATCTTAAATTCGGTTGGGCTACATAATTTGACATTTACTAATACTTTTCTAGCTTTACTAAACTCCCCCTTTACACATAATATGCCCCAATAAGGTCCCAAAGGTGTACAAAATATACATTTCTCCATATTTAAGGAAATCTACAACTACTTACAACAATCAAACATAAGACTTATCATTACAATATGATGTTTCAACAAACCACACATTATCTAGCAATCTAAATAAACATCCATGAACTTGCGTAATACATAAAGGTTGCTATCATAATATAGGACAACATAATGGAGGTGTTCTTAATCCAACTAGCATTACATTATCAACAAAAGAACCCCATTCAATGGTAAAGGTAATCTATTTCTTGTCTTCCTCCACAATTCAAACCTAGTGCTAACTTGAAAATCCATATGTATAGGAATGTGTTCCTTGTTTGCAACCTAATCAAGGACTTCAATGCTAAACGGGGTTAGGAATGGATTATTCACATCCACATAGGTAGAATTGACATTTATGGAATTAACACACACCTTGATGTCTTCACTACCATTCTTGCTTTGAATCATTGTGGGAAAAATCAAATATGGTTCTTCTATGAGGAATATCAACCCTATAATGAGCATCCAACCAATTTCTCACCTTACCATTTCCTTAACTCAATAATTCAATATATACGACGATATTTGACCAGTTTGGCATGTAGCCACAATTCTATCTTCATGCAAGTTCTTTTTTATGCCCATAATCATTGTCAAACTTTGAGGATATAGATCTTCATATTCTCATAGTAATTCTTCAACTTGATACATAATTTGCAAACCATTACTGGTCTCCAACATAATCCATTTTGGGTCATTCCTTAGTCCTAATATGGATTTTCCACAACTAAAATGGTTGTTCATAGGAATTTTTTATAGCCTTGCCACATTTATCTATTAGCTCTCTTGAACCCTCTAACTCTTGGAAGGAGAGATTCCATATCTCTTTTAGGCCACCTTCTTACTATCATCATGTACTATCTTGGTAGAACAAGGTGGTTGAAATGAGTTTTGTTCCATATCCTTAAATTTGACCATTTCAAGATGTCTTGATAGAAGTTGGGTTCAAAACCAAGGCCACAACTTGTTAGAGAATATAAGTTGATTAATATTCAATAGTGTGTAATGAATTCACGGATTTTACCAACACATGATAAATCAACACATAAATATTCTTAAAACCTTACCCCCAACATTTGGTCAACCCTTGAGATTTCAAATTAAATTACCAAGGCTCAAGTCTTGGCCCTAAATTATGCACCTATAATCTAATTTGGAGGCCCTCTCTTTCCCACGTCTACAGTAAATTCTCAATATGCATGACACAATATGTCTTACCATAATTCTACACTACAAATATAACTACTTTTCCCTTAGTCCTAAATAGGTCTTCGCATTTGGATAATGGAAGGATGACAAATCAATGAATCATGTCTATTTGAATTGTATCTCGGGAGGTGAGTTATTTTGTATGAGTAACCCACCATTGAGTAGGGGCATAACATGATACATAATCTAAAACATTGGCCCACTACTCCTCCACAACTTTGCAATCCATGGCATCCAAAAATTATTCTAGACTTCTTATCCCATCATGAATAAGAGGATCCCACAAATCAAAACCAATCCAACGAACTATTTTTACTACCACAACTTCAACTCGACAACTCATATTTACAATCTTGCTAATTATTGAATGATTCTTTTGAATCATTGCCGATTGAGGAATGAATCTCAGTATTCTAGCAAGAATGCCTCAAATTTAATATGTCATCCAATGATTTGTATAAAAACTTAAGAGGCATCATGCACTATATATGCAAGTCACAATTTTTCCAACTTATCAATGAACACTAAACTATATAAGAAATTATTTTTTCTAATCAAGTGGAAGGGGTGGTCATGTAGATCAACAATCATTCAACTTGGTTTACTCTTAAAAGAGACAAGAATAAAATAATTAAAGTTGCAGGAAATTGATGCAAGGGTATTATTTCAAGTCAACAAGTCCCATGAGGTCTTGCTACATTTACTAAACTGAGTGGGTTCTCTTAATTTAATTTAAGTCAAATTTATGTAATTAAAGATAGGAATTTGATTTTCTAGTCTAAATAGAGATTTATTTAGGAGATGATGAATTATTCCCTCATCAACACGATATATATTATTTGAGAAGAATTATTATTTATAGGAAATTTGATTTTTTTAGAATGTAGTGAATCTACCTTCAAAGATATGAAGGATGATTCATAGGAAAATTTTACGATCTAAAGAGATATTAGGAGATATTTTAGGATCTAAAACCAATTTTGGTATCAAACAAATTTGTATAAATGGATTGTAAGCCTACAAACATAATAAGGTGGCTATGGATAGAGAAAGCCCATAAACTGAGTGTAACCATGCCAAATTTTGGGCGAATGAAGATTATGTAAATATCCTCCATTTGTATATGATATTTGTGTTTTAATTGATAAGTTATCCCCTGTGAATGTTAAATATGTGAAAATTGTGATCTTTGAGTGGATGTGAATTCGTGACTATGTGTGTAGATAGTTAAGTGCTCGCGGGTGAACTGATAGCATAGGGAATAATAGGCATGGGCAAGCAAGTAAAACGATGAAATTTTATGAAGGGATTAATTGTTGCAAAGAGTTGAGAAATATCCCAAGTGATTGCGACATCAACTTGGAAGACAATCCTCTGTTATTGGTGACATAATGTTGCAATCTAAGGTTTGGCCTTATTGGAGTTGAAAATGGTATTACACAAAGACTTAATGAAAAACTCGTGTCTCTTCATAGTTTTGTTTGGAGACATAAATGTAATTATGTTGTGGAGAGTCTATAGTCTATGATTCCAGCTAGATCGAATCCATTTGATTCAACGACTCTGTATGCAATAAAGAAGATTAGTTGGATCTCGAATTAAAGAGAATTCAAGGATCAATGGACCCCACCATATACTACATAAAATATATGAATCGAGAGAAATGAATCTATGCTAGATAGAATCAGGGCACAACAAAGTGTAGTATATTTGAATTAATCTAGACCTCAGATGATTAGATCAGGGAGAAGTGTGAAGATATCTTGATGGCAGGGTATTTGGATTCGAGGGTGATAACTTGATTAAAGTGTTAATTAGGAGAAGCTAGATCTAGATCTAAGCACTAGGATTGAATTATTATGTCGACCCCTATGAAGACAACTTGAAATTGTATCTAATTATTTGGCCTTGTCAAGTGTCTTGAATTTGTCACCCCCTGGATCCCCGAATAGACAAATCAATGTGTTAGTAGATGGAGTATTCGGGCATTCGAGTATCCACCTTGGAAACTATTGTAGCATTCATTCAACCCCTTATTCAATGGATGCATCCAAGTCCTTAACACATTTGAGCCAATAATCTTAGTCACCAGCCTTGATTGCATGTAAAGGAAACAAGGTAAGAGTGCCAATGTGTTAACGAATTTGGGTTTAAGCACTTTTTATTATAACATGGAGTTGGTCAATAGATAAGGGTGGAATACCTCAACGCCTTTCCACTTCAATTATTAGTTCCAAGCCCTCAATCATGTGATTGTTAAGCCTTGGTGCTAGGCACATGGAAATTTTGGGTAAGCGTAGGGTGTGCGAGTTCAGTAGAATTTAAGGATAGGCCCTTAAGTGCGTAGTGCAACATAATGCTATTGTGCATAGTTATGGGTTTTGAGTTGTGGATCTAATGGGGAGTTGTGAAACACTTATAACACTATGTGTGAACTGGAAACCGATGCATATTCATGACTTATGGGGAATTTAAAATATCTTGCACTGGAGATCAGAGGCCCATGAATGAGCAAATTTAGAAGGGGGTGAGTTTGGAAAACATGATTAGGGGGAGAATGGATGTCTCAACATCAAATTTTTGGTTCAGATCAGGGTTAAACTTCTCATTGAATGGTTATAGAGAACTGTTAAAGTTAGTGGCAAATTAGAAGAAGAATAGTATAGGAGATCAGAGCTGAAGAAGTTGTCAGAGTTGCAGAAGACATCAACAAAATGTCTAAACATTGAAGGAGGCACATAGGTAACATATTTATTTTGTTAATAATAAATCTGAATATATTATTTGTAGATGATAAGCAGGAAGTAACTCTACAAGAATGGAGGTTTAATAAGGAAAGAGAGCACAAAGAATCTTGTATAAACGAGAAGCAAATATGGGAAGAATTGTCAATAACAACTTGGAGAAAGTTTAGAGAGGACTGATAACAGAAGAGTCTTAAGCAGTGTGAAGCAAGAACTCAAAAAATTCTTAGAGAAACAAAACCTAATGAGATTTGATAGGTAAAGGATGGTATTTATGATTTACAATTGACATTTGGACAAAGTATTTATTGATTGAAGGTAGCAGCAAAGAGAAAGGAGTAAATCAATGGTAACCCTTGCAATAGAGATTACATAACATATAGAACAACAATTTCCATATGAGGTTGTGTAGAAGTTGTTGAGATAACTCCATAGTTTCACATGTGGGTAGAGTTGTTCAAAGAATGGAGCAACTAAAGATATTGAGAATGAGTAGAGTGCAAAAGCCTAGAGGAGAAGAGGAAACTTGGAAGGTTCCAGAGAAGGAGAACCAGTGTCACCAAAAGGCCAAGTTCATAGGAGAAAAATTTGGTGAGGTACTTGTAGGAGGGTAAAACAAACTTGTTATTGTAATGTGTTGTCGCTACAACAAACTCCCTCCAAAATTTTGCTTACACTTGAATTTTGGAGCCTACTTTGGATCTTACGATCGATCATTCTGTAGTCACTTCTTGGTCGGTTGATGTTTTGTTAAGTTCTTGTGCTCCCTTTTGAATTATAAGTGTCAAAATCACCTGCTCACACATGCTCAATCTGCAACAAGTTCATGAGCACATTCTTTTATGCAAGCTTGAAAAAACATAACACGGTCCTTTAAGATAGTGCTTGTGAAATAACCAACCTATGTCGACAGTCAGTGCATGCTTTCATTGACAACCTTCAACTTTTGGCTGCATTTGTACTTCTATTTTGGTGAGTTTTTCAAACTGTCTCTTTTGCGCACCTTCACTTTCGTGAGTGTCGTTTTCATGCTTTCGACTATAACTTTTGCTTTATTTCACTTTAATTAGTGTAGTTTTCATGTTATCTTCACTCTGTCATGTGTAGATTTCACTATCGTTCACGTATCGCAAGTGTCATTCGTGCTTTTCTCTTCACACAGTAAATGTTGTCTTTTGGCATGTGGAGTACTGCACAATGCACGAAAGCCAATTTTGGTGGTTTCAAGGGGTAAACTTTGTGTAAATGAGTTGGTCTTACCATGTAAACATGTATAACACTCATTTCTAAAGTTTCAAGTGCTGTTGCACAAGTTTCATCACAGTCATCACAAAGTGTATCTTTGGTGTTTCACTTGGTGTAGGTCGTCGCAAAGTTATTGCAATAAGGAAAGGATGTTGTTCTTGTGTCTAAGTGTTACATGTTGTGTCATCAAGTGATGTAAGTGTGTGGTCATGTTCAGATTCATGCTTTTTCCTATCTTCCTCTCATTGATCTGACACTTATTCAAATTGGGAAAACTCTCTGACCGGACCACTCAGCCTCTTTTAGCCAGCTTGAACTACGCATTACGCAGTGCCAGACCTCAATCAGTGACCTTATCTCTTGGAACTGTGCAATGCATAATTTTTTCCTCCCAGAACTATGCACTGTGCGATATCAGTGCTCAAGCCCAACCCTTGAGCTCCAAAACTACGCAATCCTTGCCTCCAACCAGTCTTCTCTGCACACTGGACAGTCTCAAGCATCAACCTTGATCTCTTGAACTACGTAATCAATTTGCCTCTCTCCCTCCAGAACTATGCATTAGGAAAATTCAAGCCTCAAGCCTCAAGCTTGAGGCCTTGAACACCTCAACTGCACAATATCCCATCTCGTTCTCTTGTCTGAACTATGCATTGGGAAACCTCAAGCCTCCAGCTTGAGCCCTTGAGTCCCTCAATAGTGCAATCCCTCTGCTCAGGCCTCCATAACTGTGCATTGCACAGTCTCAAAGATCAAGCTTCTAGTATGAGTCCTCGAGTCCCTCAACTGTGAAATATCTTGACCCTGGCCATCCTAAACTTCTTATTGCACAGTCACAAACCTAAGTCCCAGACCTCGGCCCCTGGATTGTGCAATCCCCGAGTCAATCACTCAACTAGTCACTAGTTCCAGATCTAACAAGTGATTTCATGAAGCATCTTAGGCTAGGGGTTTATGGGAATAATTTTATCTTCTCATGGGTGGATTGCAGTCACAGGTATTCTATTATGTCATGACATGATGATGATGAAGTAGATGGAGAAGGAGACCATGCTAGAAGACACCTAAGTTGCTGAGGAGATAAGATGATCATCAGGCAAGAAGATGAAGGAACACTAGATTATAAAAGAAGATGGAAGATCAAGACTAGATGAAGACTCCATACTGATTCACAACCCTTTGGAGGGTGGATATAAAGAATAAAGCATATCTCTTACAAAGATGAAGTATTGGATACATCTCTTATACAAATAAGTAGCAATAAAGAGTGGTCTAACATTGCCATGTCATCATGCAGTCTATGTCATCTCATGTCATGAGTCATCATGTGCCACTTCATTTTGTGGATTATGTAAATTCTATAATGGTGAAATATAATGTAAAGTGGAAGTCAAAGAGTCATTCATGTAATGTGAAAAGTCATGAAGGAAGTCAAAAGGTCATAGATAAGTCAAACAATCATGAGGGTAGTCCAAGAGTCAGAAGGGAGGTGAAGGATCACCATATTTATTATATATACACTCTCATTATACAAGAAAAGGACTTTTCATCTTGGCTTCTCCCATAAGGCATCAGAGAGACAAAGTTAGTATTTTTGGGGAGCAATTCAGGGCTCCAATGCTCCACTATTGGAGCTAGTGATGTTCATTGTACTCATGTATCTTGGGACTTTTAATTAATATTTGAAGCATAATGGCCAACACGTTTTCATGCATGGATTGTGAATATTTGTAATATTGTTCTGTGAATGTTTATGATTCATGTTTACTTTCACCTGTACTAAATTAGTTGAACTATTTCGGTTATTTTAGTGCTTATCTTATTGAAAATGTGTTGTAATAGTTGTAACAATAGTCACATCTATTTGTACTATTCTGCTTGAAGTTAGGCGATTCTCTTTTGCTTGTGTGTGCCCCTACTAGTGTGGTACTATTACCTCTCTCTTGGAGGCTCACCTTTCCTCCCTCTGCAGTAGAAGAACCTTGGTACACTTGCACAATTACTCGCTTTTCGCAAAGGCACATACACGCTTCTCTCTCTTGCTGACAGCTAAAGCCAAGGAAAATATATAAGAATATGTGGCAACTAGGCTGATACTTTGGATTGAGCTCCTATTCCAAATGGTGTGATGTCTAATTTTAACTTCACGTCAGGGATACCCCCTTGGTTGACGAATTTCCAGAACCTCCAACAAATGGTGCTAGAAGGAGGGATAGATGACAAGCTGTGCCCATTGAGTCTACTTTGAATCTCTTATCCAAAATGGATCTTCCCCAAAACATAATCCCGAGATGTTTTTCTAAAGATCTTAATCATACCATACCTGCGAAATTGTTTCATAACCTGTCCCAATTTAATTTTGATGGCGAGGGTGAATTAAATCTTCATGAACATTTATTTCAAGTTATTTGTTTTTTCCTTTCTAATAGAATACATTGAAAATATGTCATAGCTAGATTGCTCACCCTTACATTTGAAGGTTGTGTTAAGAGATGGTATCAGACATTACCTGCTTCTTCTATCCTTTCATTCAACCAACTTGTGAAGGAGCTTCATAAAACATTTGATAGGTATGATTATCATAATGTTCTTAAAATAATTAATCAACTAAGAATGAAGCATAATGAATCAATTGAGGATTTTTTCTGATCGATTCCTTCACCCTTGTTATGAAATTATGGGAGAAGACACGGATTTGGATTTCTTTAAACACAATTTTAAGCTTTTAGTTCATATGCATAGTGAATTTGAACCCCCTGATGTTTTTACTCCCCCAACTATTGTAAATCATGAGACACCTCGAATTTCAGAGGAGGAACCTACTACTCCTTTTGTTCCTTGTCCTCCTCCTTTTCTAGTTCTGATGAGGGTGCCTCCTTTCAATGATAATAAACTTGGGAAATTTGCTAATCAAATTCCTAATCCAACTTCTCATTCTCCTTCTGCTTTTCATGATTAATATCCCATGGAGGAAATCCCATAATGGTTCATGAAGCCTATGATGATGACTAATTTCTCCATTTAGAAAGTTGATATTACTGCTCATAATTTGAATTTTGAATCTGATTTGGATACTTGTCATCCTCTACCATCTCTTTCTTAATACCCCTTGCCCCTCAATTTGCCCAATCAATCCCTTCGAAATCTAAGGAATGAGCAAGTGCAAGGTAGTCACATTTCGCAGGTAGAGGAGCAAGAAGGTGAGGATTCTTTCAATCTTTCTTCTCCTATCCAAAGTCCTATGTAAGAAGATGTTGTTGCTTCACTCTTGGCTAATAATGAATCTAAGAATCTCGATGATGAATCAAATAGAATTGATTTTCTTAATCAATCTAAAGTCTTGGACAACCATCATCCTGATGATTATGACTCCATTATTGTATGGGATGATGTATGCCCAAGCGCACCAACTGATCTTTCATTTCCTCCAGAAGATGTTGATTTGACAAAATTAGATCTGGAATCTGATCTAGTTGAAGAAAATTTTCTTATCAAAACTTCCTCTTCATCTCACTATCCCTTGTGCTCTCCTGTTTGCAATGTATCTACATGCAATGAAGATACTCCATGCTCTTCAAGTTCTTCAACCGATGAGTTAACTTCTTAATCGGCACAAGGTGGTGGGGATATCCATGATGAAAGAGAAAACAATCGAATCATAGGGCATCCTTGCCATCCCTCATCATCTCTTCTTTTTCATAAAGGAAATTCTTCAAATCAACTTGCTTAGGAAAGTTACCCGATTCATTCAACTTTAGATTTACGATCAAAAGAATATTTCAAATATAGTAACATGGTTATTGTTGTAAAATATGATCAAATTAGTGACAAAGATGGCTGCCATCTGGTTAGTAGGAGTCTTATTAAAATCAATGGTAGTAATTATCCTCACACCATGGACAATCTGGTTCAATCTTCAAAATGCAATTTTACAATCCTTAAAAGTTTCGGGACTTGTCAGGGAGTCGAGGCACTTCAACTTCCGTTGATGGTTATGAAAGGTTCTCACGACTCTGGTAAGGTCCTCAAACTAAGTCAGATTTGTTTCCTCTCGTGAAATCCTTCTCTTTGTATGGTTTCACTTGATGAAATTTTTTTCTTGAAAGATGTTTGGTATTTTGGATGTAGTCTTTCGAGCTTTCAAGATTTTATTTTTGATTGGATTCATGAATATTCCTGAGTTGATTCATCTTCATGCAAATCTCTTATATTAAAATTATGTTTGGAATGCGTATCTCTCATAGAATCATGGAACTGTGAAGTTAATGATTTTGAAAATCATCTTTAGGAAAAGTAATCATGCCTATCAAATTCATTCCAGAACAGTCAGCTCCTGGTTTTTTATTTCTCATTGGATTCATGAATATTCCTGAGTTGATTCATCTTCATGCAAATCTCTTATATTAAAATTATGTTTGGAATGTGTATCTCTCATAGAATCATGGAACTGTGAAGTTAATAATTTTGAAATCATCTTTGGGAAAAGTAATCATGCCTATCAAATTCATTCCAGAATAATCAGCTCCTGGTTTTTCTTGTGAATATTATATCGCAAATCTTGTTCTTCATCGCACCTGAAATCCTCTTGAGTGCTAATGAATGCATGAATTATTGTGCAAATCAAACTCTTCTTCTTTCACTGTATCTTGATTAGTCTCATGTGTTTGTTGTACTGACATTCCTTTTCACTTCATTCGATGATTACCATGCTAGTAAAGTATGTGACCAGTCACAAAGAAATTGTTTGTTACATTTATCATGCGAGGAAGATGATTCATATGTTAAAGGAATTCATAAAGATGTTCAAAGTGATTTATCTCTGTTATCTTCTAACTGAGAATCTCTTGCCACAAACGGTCCATCTAATCATAATATTAAGTGTCATTTGTTTGATAATTTTTCCACCAGTATATTTGATGACAATTGTTTCACATTGATTGATCTTTATGGTTTTTCTCACAATTCATATACTTTTCAAGCAACTGAGGCACTTCAGCCTTCTCTGACGGTTATGTTAGACCTTCTCTATCTTGACAAGCCTTCAGAATATGATCATATTCATTTTCCCTTACAAGATTCTCATCTTGATCCCATGCTTTTAATTGCAAATTCATCTTTTCAAAGATTTCAGGATTCTCAAGAGGACTGTTCTGAGTTTCATGATCCAAACATTGAATGGTTGCAGCAATCTTACTTGGAAAGTTATGTCGTAAATAACAGGTTTCAACTTTTTCACATGCTTGCTAAGGAGTACAGTGGAAATGAAGATACATTTGCAAGAATCCCTATGGTTTTTCTTCTTACGATTTTCATAAAAAAAGTAAGATTGTGAAATGGTTAGAAGTAGTGTTTATGACATATCTTTCTATTGAAAAGCAATACCTTCAATTTGTTGTGCAAAATATTCAAGTCCTTATATTTTCCGTTGCACATTGTTTTATCTCAGTTTTAATCGATCATATCTTTGTGATTGCAGGTTGGGAACAAATACAGTGGCTACATTGGAAATTTAATTATACATAAACCCGACCTTCTAGCTGGTTAGGTTAGGAGTAGGTCTAGTTGCATATTAGTTTTCCTGCACATCGATACTGCGTTCATTTTCTGTAGTTTGTCTTGTGTTTTCTCATTTTGGTTTTGTATCATCTTTTCAGTGAGCCTCCTTTTGTTTGTCCTCCTAGTTTTGTTTCATTGTTGTGCCTTGAATTTTGTGTTTTGTTTAATGATACTTTGCGCGAAGGGTGTCATATTTTGGCTTGAAAGACAGTGTGGCAAAATAGAAAAGGACTTTGTGACACTACAACATTTGGTTAACTCTCTGTCCTTCTTCCTTCTCTTGGATACACCTTTTTTTCAATGATTTTCCAATGGAAAATATGATCCTTGCATAAGGAAAGCCTTGTGTTGAACCATGATCTCCATTTCTATTATGGAAACCTCATGCCTACACTCGGGCCTTTATGTTTCGGTGTTTGCAAGCTGATCCAATCAAGCAGAGAAGGACAAGGGGAAAATCTAAATGAGCAAACCAATATCAGAGGTCTTATATATCCTTCTCTGAAGGGACAACCTCATTTGCTCTAAATAAGTCAGGGTCCCTCTTCCAACCATGAAATAAATAAGTGTCGATGCACAATCCTATATAAAATAAATAAATAAAGGTGAAATAAGAGAAAGGCTTCCTATGCAGAGAGGTGAAGCAAGAAACTCTGTTAGGGTAATTTCTAGGCCTACTTGCAGCATAGCAATATTTGTGTCCCTGAAGTGACAAGGAAAATTTTAAGGATGGAAAATTTTCTTGAAGTTTAAAAACATTGGCGAATCTCACTAATCCCTAATATGCAAACTATAAAATTTTTATTGATATATTTGTAAAATTATTCAAATTTATAATGATTTTATATATAGCCTCTATACAATGTTGGCGATTTTTAAGGTAAAATAATTTTATATTATAAAATTTGGGCGAATTGTCTTTTATAAAATTGGAAATTGGCGAATCTTTTTTGTGGAAAAATCATGGAAAATTAGCCCACTGGGCGAACATTAGCCCCTAAAATTTTCCATGGGTCACTCCGTTAGGGTACTATCCAGGCTTGCTAGTAGCAGAGAACCACCAGAGATGAAAAACGATACTCTGAAATTCTAAAGCTTGCGAACTTAATTACCCTTTCCTTATTCGAAACATTATGTGATCATTGACGTTATGTTTGTGTTTAACCGAGTAAATGAATGAATGGGACTATGTTTATGCACGGGGTAAGTGGGGAAGCCATGGTAATATAAATGATGATTCAATACTCCCTAAAGAACTAGACCATGCAGGAAATAATTGACCAAGGAAGAGAAGTTGGAGTTCTACCAGTGTGTCGCCAAGTGTTGTCGCTACGACAAACACCCTACAAAATTTTTCTTATGCTTGAATTTTGGATCCTACTGTGGATCTTACAATTGGTCATTCCGTAATCACTGCTTGTTTAGTTGATGTTTTGTTAGGTTCTTGAGATCCCTTTTGAATTGTAAGTGTCAAAGTCACCTGCTCACACATGCTCAGTCCACAACAGGTTCCTGAGCACATTCTGTAATGGGCCTCCTCCCATATCTACCAACTTTAACGTCTTTCCTAGGGTAAACATGAGCGGATGGGATACTATGATAAGACTTAACCTCCTATATGACCTTAAGGAAATGGATTTGACAACTTAAGACCTTACTGACTTCGCTCAAGTGCTACAGGACCTCCAGGAGTAACCCAATCCCTCCAAGAGTCTAGTCCCTAAGTTAACTTTATTTTTCACCGACCTAGAGCCTCAGTCACTCCCTTTCGAAGGCCTCAAAGCAACTATGGGCCTCCAGTCGCTCCCACAGGCCTACCTCCCAATGCCTATCGACTTTTCCAATTAGTTTTATGCCAGCGACCCTGAATTTTGAGCCAGTTTTCCAGGGCAAGGATTCAGGTGTCTGCCTAGAACTAAGTGAAACTTCTAGAAATGAAAAATAAAATAGAGACAAATATTCTAAACCAAAACTTGATCAAGGACTTGACCTAACACCTCCTAACCAGGATAGACATTCTGTCAAACACATGGTAAACATGCAATGTACAGGTCATGAATGTGTATATGAACATATGGATCTGAAACTTATCTGAGGTTTAACAAGAAGGATTAATGCCTTCTCACAATAGGTGTAATAACACCATTTAGGTCATGCATTCAATAACCAGACATTTATTCATTAAAATTTGATAAGAGCCATACTTGAATCTGTCATATAACCATGCTTATAAACAACATATAACCAAATAGATAGAAATGATAGAAAAACAATTAAAGCCACTTAATAAAAAATATATTTACTCATCAAATACAAGAGAAACTTAGCTCTTATTAACCAAATGCCAAAGCCAACCAAGTCAGGAACTTCCACGTACCACTAGACCATAGATTGAGCTGAACCAAATCTTTCTTTCAGCCAATCACCCCTATGCCACATTTTAAGCATGAATGTGGGATCTCATGGGATAAGCCAATCCATAAACAACCAAGGGAATCCATGGGTTAAACCACCTCCAGCCTCACCATACCATGATCTCACTTAAACCGGTCCCGAGATCACAAAACCAAACCAAGCTTGGATGCCTAAGAATTTATTCATAACCCTTTCAAGAATTTTCCCATCTCCACCCTTAGGCTTTACCGTGTATCCCACCATTACTGGTTCCTATGCCCTTGGAAATTTTCCTGAGACCACCTCACTGGATCAAAAACTTTCCGACAATACAAAGGTCAACTGAGAAAGATCCCATCACACTATGGCTATCTGGAAATGCAAAGGTAAGGCTGAAACCACCGTAAAAAAAAACCAGACAAAATCCATGCCACCGACAACAAATAAACCAAATATACACATGCATATACCATGCATGCTAAAACCAACTAGGGAATCATACATGCAACCTGTTACCTGCAAGTATTCCTGCTAAAGTTGCTTGATCCAAACTTTCCTTGCTTGATCCTTTTTTTCCTTTGCTTGCTTGTATTTCCTTTCCTTGCTTGCTTTTCTTCTTCTCTTGGTGCTCTTCTCCTCTCTGAAAGTAATTCCAAAACAAAATTGACAAAAAACTCAATTGAAAAAAATCCACAAATTGATGCTTTGAATCCTTTTTTATCATCCATGCCTCTATTTCTTCATTTTCCCTCTATTTTCGTTCCATGTCCTCCTCACAATAAACCTGTGGCCTTTCACCTTCCTTTTCTCCTAATTTCCTTTATTTTCATAAATAAAATACCAAAAATTCCTTTTTTCCTTTTCAAAGCCTTTGCCAAATTCCCCTTAGCCATAAACACAACAAGTGCTGTCCACTAGGATATTTTACCTAACATTTAGATTGGAATAAGTGTCCCATGACATTGGTATTATTTTGAATTTATTAACTTTATTACATGAACTTTTAACCCCGGATTGTTCAAACCCACCCCCCTCAGGGGAACAACATCCTCGGTGTTCTATGACACCCACAACCAGCGAAATTACTGAAAGAAAAAAACATATTGCCTATGGAGATTTATGACTTAGCTCAATGTAGTATTTACAATGATCAACCTAATCAAAATAAAAACCATCATGGCAACATGACACATGACAATTATACAACTTATTTGAGCTTTATAACACAACTCATTGCGGTATTTACTATGGCAACCAACATAAATATGTACATATACCAAAAACTCATTTGCCTCCACCGAAAAAAAATGAAGGATACATAGCCCGCATTTGATCAACCATGTCCCATGTAGCTTCATTGGGCCCAAAGTGGTTCCACTGCACTTTAACTTTCTCAATTTCTTAGTTCCAGAGCATGAGTTGTTTCCACTGCAATATGCATTAATGTTCCGACTGTAATTCTCCTTATGGATCTACCTGCAATACATACCAATCAGTAACATGATCAACATCCTTTATATATCTTTTAAGCAATGAAACACTGAAAACATCATGGAATTTCACTGTTGGAGGAAGTGAAACTTTGTAGGCCATTGGTCTAATCCTCTTAAGGATTTTGAAAGACCCACAATATCATGGTGCCAACTTGGCACATGATCCAATCCTCAAGGAGCTCCTCTTGGGCTTGATGCGCAAATACACAAGCTCCCCAACCTGAAACTTCTTAAATTCCCTGTGTTGGTCTGCATAACTCTTATGTCTGTCTTATGTTGCCTTTATATTCTTCTTCATAACCTGCATTTCCTGTGCCATTTCTGCCAACATGCCTGGTCCTATCAATACCCTATTCAATGGATCACTCCAACTGATGGGAGTATTACAACTCCGCCCATACAATACCTCAAACAGACTCATCTTCGGTGATTCCTGGTAACCATTATTGTAATAAAACTCAATCAATGGAAGGTACTCCTCCCATATCCTCCGCTAATGTATGAAATACATCCTCAACATATCCTCCAGAATCCTGTTGACCCTCTTTGTCTATCCATTTGTTTGTGGATGATAAGTTGTACTGAATGCCAACTCTGTACCCAATCTTGCAAAAAACTCCTTCCAAAAACTGGAAGTGAACTTAGCATCCCTGTTCGATACAATCTTCTTTGGAATGCCATGTAATCTCATGATCTCCCTGATGAAGGTGCGACATCACTAGCTAAGTAAGTAGTATTCACTAGAATGAAGTTAGCTACCTTGTTCAACCTATCAAACACAACCATGATAGAATCATGTTGCCTTGATTTCCTCACAATACCTGCAATGAAATCCATGAAAATGACCTCCCATTTCCATTCTGGAATTGGAATAGGCTGAAGTAATCCACCTGGATGCTTAAACTCTACTTTAACCCGTTGAAAGTCCAAACATCTAGCCACAAACTTTGCCAATTCCTTCTTCAGATTTGGCCAATAGTAGAAATTCTTCACTACTTTCAACATTTTCTGATATGCTGCGTGACCCGAATATGGCTTAACATGAAACTCCCTCAAGATAAGCTTCTGGATCTCACTGTCATCGGACACATATATCCTGTCCCTAAATTTGATGAAACCATCTATTATAAGACGATAGTCCACATCCTGATTACTTGTACCCTACTGTAACCTGTGCATAAAATCCATGTACATATCATCTTGTTATACTACTTGTAAGATTTGATATTGTAAATCTATCCCATATGAGTTCACTGCTACAACGTGGTTCATTTGCACTCTCCTATTGAGAGCATCTATAAGCCTATTCTCCTTACCCTTAATATACCTGATCTCAAAGTCAAATTCACTAAGGGTATCCAACCATCTAGATTGCCTAGAATTCAGATTTGCTTTGTCAAATAGATATCTCAACCCATTGTGATCACTCATCAATACAAACCTCTTGCCAAGAAGATAATTCCTCAACATCTTTAAGGCATGGATGATCGTTTCCAACTCAAGATCACGTGTAACATAATTTTACTCATGCTCATTCAGTTTCCTTGACTCATAACACACCACCTGTCCCTCAAACATCAAGACTCCACCAAGCCCTCTCTTGCAAGCATCTGTACACATGACGAACTCTTTATCCAGATCTGCAATCTTTAGAACTGGAGAATTTTTCAACAACTGCTTCAACTGCTTAAAACTAGCTTCACATTCCTCTATCCATTAAAATTTCTTACCTTTTCTTTGCAACAATGTAATAGGATATGCATTGTGTGAGAAGTTCCTAATGAACCTCCTGTAGTAACCTTCTAACCCCATGAATGATCTGACTTCATTCACATTTCTAGGAGCTTCCCATTCCATGATAGCCCTTATATTTTCTGGATCCACTACTATGCCTTCCTTGGAAACCACATGTCCCAAGTACTGAGTTTAGCATACAACTGATTTTCTCTTAACAATCTCAATATTGATGCTAAGTGTTCGACATGCTCTTCTTGATTCTTAGAATATATCAATATATCGTTAATGAATACAATAACAAACTTGTCCAGATAAGGATGCAACACACTATTCATCAAGCACATAAAATTAGTTGGAGGATTAGTCAAACCAAATGGAACTACAACAAAATCATAATGCCCATACCTGTTATGGAAAGCAGTCTTGTAAATATCATCTTCTTTGATGCATACCTGATGATCTCTTGATCTCAGATCAATCTTCGAGAACATTGCTTCTCCCTTCAACTAATCAAATGCATCATTAATCGTCGGCAATGGATACTTGTTCTTGATGGATACCTTGTTCAACTGCTTGTAATCGCACAATCTGAGAGTACCATCCTTCTTATTCACAAACAACACTGGTGTACCTCAAGGCGATACACTTGGCCTAATGTATCCCTTATCAATCATTTCCTTTAGTTGCAACTTCAATGCCACTAAATATAGTGTACTCATCCTGTAGGGTTCCTTTATTGCTGGTGCTGCCCCTGGTACCAACTCAATAGAAAAATCTACTTCCCTATGAGGAGGAAACTCTAGAATCTCTGCTGGGAATACATCGTGAAACTGTTGTAATATAGGGCGCCTCTTGAAGATTTCTGCATCCTCAACATCCTTACCCTTGTCACTGGAAATATGATTGCAAACATTACACACCCTTTCCTACAATTGTGCTTATCCTACATAGATGTGGCCATTCTAGCTGATGTAGGATTCTTCTTTCCCCGCAAGATTCTCTTTCCCCATTATCATCCATGCACAATAACCTTGTCATAAAAATCTACTTTGTTCATGTGAAGATACAACCAACACATACCCAAAAGCATACTATATGATCCAAGTGGAAGCACATTTAGGTGTGTTATGGTAGTCATACCATTCAGCTCGAAAGCACAAGCTCTTACCTAGTGATGGACTTTCTTCTTAGTACCTATAGCCAACTGCACCAACCAAGACTTTGCATGCATTTCTTTTCTCAAGCCACACTTATCCACTAGGTTAGGATTAACATAACTATAATTAGATCCAGGGTCAATCAAAATAGAAACAACTTGACCATAGAGCTTACCTTCCATCTCAATAATGGACATCTGGTGATCTGCCTGCTTTTTGTACACATTTGCATAAATCTGAGGAATACTATGGCCCACACCTCCAACCATCTGTGCTTCTCGAGCACTGTAAATCTGAGGCCTTCCACCTTGGTATAATGGACAATCCTTCTTGCAATGATATTTTCCACATATACAACACTGCAATGGTCCTCTACCATTACCTCTGTTTTGCTGCTCTCTAGGTTGTGACCCATATCCCTTCTCAACTGCATTGAATTTCTCGTAAGGAACCACATTTCTTTCTCTCCTACATCCTGAGGTCTTCCCTGCTTTGGTGTCCATTTCCCTTTAACTTTCTCATTTCCCTTAAAGTCACGCTTAGGCTTAACTCTGTTCTTTGACTGCTCATGAGAATGCTTCAACTTCCAGATTGCCTCCTCCAACAATCTAGGCTCATCAAACTCAATCTAGTCTCTATATTCTATTGGCAATCCACTGATGAATATCTGAATCTTAGCCTTCTCATCCTTGAGATAAGACATATATCTCAACAACTCCAGGAACCTACTAGTATACTCATCACCTGTCATAAAACCCATCCACGACTCATAAAACTCCTTAGATATATCATCATAATATATCTCAAATAAGTAATTCTTAAAGAGTCTCTCGAACTCATCCCATCTCAACTCTTTTTCTTGAATGCTCTTGACATTCTTCACATGTTCCCACCTGATATATGCTTTCCCTTTAAGATTAAAGGTGGATATTTTTGATTTCATGTTCTCTCAATAGATTTGCAATCTGAAGAACTTATTCATCCCAAGTAACCATGCCTCTGCATCTTTTGACTTCTTCAACTCTCCATCAAATGTAGGCATCTTGACTATCTTGAACTCCTCTGGCAAGTACTCACTCCTCCTATAAGGATGATGACGGTGATTACTGTGATGATGTCTCCTGGATGAAGAACTAGAATGATACTCATACCTACTAGTCCTCCTGTCAGGTGTATCTAGTGATCTGCCACCTCTAACTATGTCCCCTCTATCCAACCTGTATCCAGACCGATACCTGCTACCATGGGCTCCATTAGTTTTCTCTTCCCGCTCTTCACTGATCCTTAACTATCCCTGCCTCTGCAAGTCTGACAAGCTCTGAAGAATCACTGCATTGGCTTCTACCTGCTTTTTCTGAGCCCTTGCAAGTCTTTACTAGGCCTCAACCAACTTGTCGTTGTCTTCTTTGAAACTTTTGATCTCTTCCCTCAGACTCCTCAAAGTATCTGCTATACCTGGATAATACTCATCTCCTCACTGCCCAACTGATTTGTTGGGAGAGTCATGGGAACTGTAGCCTACCATTTTGATTGTCATCTTTTATTCTCTTCTTCGTGCAAGTAGGCCATGTCAGATAAACCATATAGATACCAAAATCAAAACCATACCTCAGTGATGTTCAGGGGAGGCCTATCTCATCTATAAAATCAGTCCACATTAGCATGTATGTAACAACCCAAAATAAATATCTAATTAACTTATTAACATGAAATTTAAATCAGAGTGGCCTTTACCTAGCCAAATAAACATGTAATTAATTAACTAAATTCAAACTATGAATAGTGCTTACCTGTGCTTACCTATGGTAGAAGCAGGCTTACCGCAACAAGGTTTTGGGGACGACTCTCCACCCAATCGTAGGTTCAATTGCACAAGGATTTGCTACAATTAGCCACCCCCGGGCCCTCAATCAACGTACTACTGCCAGTGACTCCTAAGTCTGAGGACACCATTCTCCCAAGAGAATGAAAGATAGAATCTCGGAATGATGGAATGCCTCTCATCTTCCTCACCATCTATTAAATAGAACAACATTGGAAGGGGAACCACATGCACACACCTCATGTGTCTACATGCAACTTTCTTTTGATTTTTAGCTTTCTTGTTTTATTTCTTTACTTTTCTTTTGTTTTTTAGCTTTCTTGTTTTATTTCCTTCTTTTTGATAGTTTTCTTGTTTTATTTCTATTTATTCTTATTTAGAGTTTTAGTATGGTTATTACTATTTTTATTTTTATTATTTTTATTTATTTTCTTGTATATATTTTTAATATCATTTATTATTTAACATTTATGATTTATTATCTTCATTATTTTTATTATTTATTATTAAGTGATTTATTTATTATTATTAATTATTATTTTTGCATTATTTATTATTTTATTATTTTATTATTATTTTTATTATTTATTATTTATTATTAAGGGGAGGGATATTACATACTCTCCCACTTTAAAGAACTTCGTCCCGAAGTTAAGTTGAATTATTTATTATTTATTATTTTTATTATTTATTATTTATTATTTATTAACTTCATGTTGCCAACACCCTCTGCTGAACTAGTATAACCAGCAGGCATCGAAAGTCCCCAACACCCCAAGAAATCTCTTGGAATCTTTGTCCTTTTTCCCACTTTCGGCACCAGGCATAAGCCTGACCCGGTCTGTATCCTAGTCCAAGGCTGGTCCCAAGGCTCGCTCCTGACTCAGACCTCATCTGCCCCAAGGCAGGCATCTGGTCTGGTACTCAATGACCCCGAGCATCTCGCAAGGCTGGCCCACTCCCTCCACAACTAGGTGCACAGCCCCAGGAATCGAAGTCCTTTACATCCCTTCTAGACTTCGGCATCCCAATCCAATAACAGGCACCTAGCCTAGAACATCAGGCACCTGACCTCCTCAAGATGGTTCCATAGCTCTTCAAGAGCTATCCATCAAGAGCTATACGCAAGACAAAGGAACCACTAGCATATGTAGTGTTGATTGAGTTTTGTCCCCAGCCCATATGGTGTTACTTATTCTCCCTCGTGCGTATGGGCTCGCACGAGATCATCAAATAAACCGGCCCTCTCGGCCCATTTGTGGAGTCCTGTGAATCATCACATCTCAACATGCATCCAATGCATTAACCATACCATCATAGTATCATAGGAAATAATCCACATGCCAACTTTTGCATGTCATCATGAGAACGTTCATCTTTGTTAATCGCAACATTATGAATAATAAGGAACTGCATGCTCATGCATGTCATATATTTGTACGGAACTATCACATGCTTCAGTTATACCATCAACATAATTATATCAAGACATATCATGAGTTCACATAAATGAACCACATGTCGATAATCCTCATATTATAACATCATAATTCCTATGCCACGTTATGCATATCATATCCATCATGAGTATTGAACATTAAATACCTATCATCATGTAGTAAATGAATATGTCAATATACCTTGACATAACGTCATAATACCTATGCATATCGCTACTATCGTATGGATACCTTATTACTATAAGAACCATATGTACATCATTATCTTCCTACCATGATAACATGAAACATCGTCAATATGTTTTCATCAAATTGTCAATTACTTTTCAATAATCAGTTCGACTTCTTTCAACTACGTAGTTGATCATTTACACCAACGGTATAATTATATAAGTATATCGTTAAATTTCATATGAACCTCATCATCTTGAGTCTTAATCTCTCATCATATATTCTTTCTTCCCCAAGGAAATTTTGGTGAAATTCATTGTTTAAGATATTACTAGTGATACCACCATTATTTAAATCATCTATCTCAAAATTAAAATCCCTTGATTGTACATCCATTTACCCTTTCGCTTACTGATTCCAATACCGCTATATGCAATCGCATATATTTAATTTTATATCATGCTTAATTTACTTGCACGAGGATTTGTTGATCCATGTTGACTTATTTAACAATTAGCACTTCATCTACAGAAATATTTTCTTATCTCGTCGAGTTCGTAAAGTTCGTATCTCAATACCACTTGATTGCTTTATCATAAATTCAGTTTCCTCAAGCTGGGCAAAAGACTCTTTCTTATTACATAGTATCATTATTGTAGATTTTGAAACAGTTGGAAATACTACTACCATCATTGTCCATGAGAAACTTAAATGTGAGGTGTTATGTGGAAACGACCTCTTTTAACGTTATGGTAAGTCCTACTCATGAAATAATGAGTCAAGTTCAATCTCTATTAATTGACTTTCACTTCTTTTGTCACTATGTACACAATCCTTCTCAGGGTATTCGTATAAAATTATATCTTCCTCGTTTATTGTCATTTGGTCATCATGCAACTTCACACCTTCACATTTTTAAAATATGCAGATCATCATTATGACCATTACCAATCATGTTTCTAGCTCTACTCACTAATACCTTTAAAAGAACTTTCTTCTTGATAGAGCATCCCTTCATTTCCTCCTACCCGATATTCATAGATATATTTTTCTTTTTCTCCCTTTCTTGATTTCCTACTATTCCATGTCTATTGGCTTCAAAAATGGAAGTTTCTTCACTTCATTCTATTTTATTAAATTGACTTGAATTTCTCACCTCCAATCATTGTGGTTTTTCCTCCTCTCTATAACACTGATATACCTTGGAAATGTTGTTACTATTTCAAACTTGGGTAATACTTGATAAATAATTTCATTAAGATAGCTACCAAGTGTAATCCGCTTATCTTTTCTTGTTTTAAGAGATCAACATAATAAAATCTCCTGATCATACGTCTTGTTATCCATAATTTATTCATATAGTTAGTCACCTATGAAAAACTTTACAATGCGGCTCTCCCATTGTTATAGATGTTGTTATGCACACAAATTATCTTCTCCAATCATTCTATTTTATCATACCTTCCAGGTTCCTTAAAATGACCTTCATTATTACCATGATTTTTCAACTTCCCTGGTTGATTGCCAATATTTTCTTCTTTATGTGCATCATCCTTAGATAGACCTTATAGTGATACCTTTAGAGTACCAAGTGATGATTATACCAAACTCTTTCATTATGTTCTAAAATAGGTTGTCTCTTCTTACTGATTTCTTACTCTTGTTGTGATACTTCTTCTCTACCACCTTAATTATCTGATCCAAGTTGGCCATAATCACATGAACTATCATTAGCAAGTTTCTCCTTTCCATTTCTCTTTAGACATCTTTATCCACTATATGCAATTAAACTTGAATCACGAAACCTCATGTAACATTATACTCAACATCTAAACTGAAATCTAAGTCTGTACGATTTGCCATTGAGAATATAGTAGTAAATGAGCAGATACATGTAATCTGAATGGTAATGGCAGTGCAAGATTAAATTTATTAGAAGATCATATTGAGAGAGTTGTGTTCTTGCAATAATAGACCAGAGAAATGCCAAGCAATTGTTATTGCTAAAGGGCAATGAGAACAACAATCCAACCCAAATAATTAGTGAATAGTATGATCAACATTCAAGGAATGTTATCTCTGTGTTTTTAGATCAGATTGAACAATAAAATAATGAACATATGCTAGTGAACAATGACATCAGAGTTTATCCATTGTGAATTGGAACAGATTTCACTATTTTAGAGCACTTTAATTGGTGACAAATTTCAACTTCAATTATCCAAATACTTAAAGTGCTATGTAAACTGTGTCGTAAAATGAACTGGTGGTGAGTAGTTACACCAACATTAAAGATTTGTTAAAAAAAAACATGCCAGCATACCATATCAATAGTGCAATGATAGCCAAACACTGTAATCAGTCACTCAATATCAAGATTCATCACTGAAGAAGCATAAAATAAGAGCCAAAATACTTAGATTATTGTTGTGATAATTATGCACTGAATTTTTAACCAGAGATGTATTAACCATGCCAAATTTATTCAACAAAGTTTTGAAGATTCTTGATTCATTTCAATTTTATATATTTTTCCCCTACTGCTCAGCATGCAATCAAACCATTGCCAGATTTGAAACTATGTGATTGATCATGCAAATTATCAATAATCACTAATTTTTTAGTATTAAAACTTAGAGAACGTAAAATCAAAATTCCAATGAGTAAAGCTTAAGAATATTAGTGGCATTATTGTTTTAAGAAGGTACTTGAATTCTGAAAGAAAATTCACCATGACTTTTGAAATGATATGTTGCACCAATATTAAGTCTACAGATTCATGACCTTATGTGCTAGGATAAATTGAAATTATGTGCTGTAGAGTGAAATATTGTGAGTATTTGTTTAAGCAATCATAACTTATGTTAGAAGAATTAAATGGACTGCTTTTAACGAAATAAATCGTTTAAACAAATTTATTGACTGTATCTTGAGATTCTTATGGCTATTAAATGATTACTCTAAGGAAATTTAAGAAATAAAATAACCAAAGAAATATTCCACACCATAAAGAAGAGACATCGCCACTCGACCTAGAACCGGATCGGATGACTAGGAAGGTTATCCCTCCCCAACACAAAATAAAATCCTTTTATTAATTATATGGCATGCCTACAAGTGCACCCGCGAAGGCAACACCATCCCTTAAATTACAATACATTGAGCCATATTAATTTCCCGGATAAGACATAAAATTGCCTGCATAAGACATAAGATTATAAGCTTGTGGCCATGGCTATGCGTGTTCCTGCAAATTCCATTGTTCCTTTCGACAACAATGTCGAGAAAGCTGCGCACACTATAAAATCAATAGTACCATTTACCCAATCAATAGTACCTTTTCCTCATCCAAGGTAAGTAATTGTTCTTTCAACAATTCCATAAACTAATAATAGAAACTATACCCTTTTATAACAAAACACTTGTAAAAAGGAAATTTATTATTTACAATGTAAGACATTTTATTATACTACTATCATGTAACAATTATTATAATCAAAATATTTAACTTATTGTTAATAAATTTAACATTGCATTTTTGATTCATCAAAAATACATCTATTAAAGATACATAAATAGTATAGTAATTTAGCAAAATACTAGAGCTACTCTTGCAAAGCCTGTCAACACTGAATTCATATCATCCTATACAGGAGGTTAATGTAGTACCACAATGGTTCCAACATGGATCAAAATGCTACATTTTATCAACAAACATTACGCTAAGTAAATGATTTTTTTTTTTAAAGCTAATCATGGATGATAAAATTCTGAGGAGTATTCTTCTATGGAAGCAGTGATTGGAAATTATGGAAATAATCGAAGTTTTCTACATTAAAATTATAAAGTTTTAAAATTATTTTTCCACCGTGAGTATGGTAATATTGCTTTTACATGCACCTAATTACATGACACGAATATCATTTTTAATAACCACAGCAATTTCGGAATAATTCGGCACATAGGATCATAGGATCTCAGTCCACAGCACGAAATAATATGCTCACCTTACTATCCAATGTGAGAATATAAAACAGGACTAAAGGCAAAGTTTGGATCTGTTCTTCAATAGGCGGCCATTGTTGAAATGCAGAATCTTTAAAGAAGGCGATCAAATGCTTTTAGAAAATACCAAAAATCAGTAATTGTATTTAATTTATTTGAATAGAATTTGCCGCTATGAAGTAAATGCGGAATCGTAAAGAGATGATCATGTATTTTACTAAATAAGAAAGATGGCAAAATTCTCGGTTATATTTATGTTATTTACACAGAGCTTTCTGCTGCGAATGTATTCAGATAAGATAACCCAGGGTATTCCAAAACTTACCTACCGCTTTTAATAGTTAAATACCCAAGTAAATTGTCCTAGATATTTTCAGATAAATCAATTCCAGTATTGAAAGGCAAAACCTTTAAAAGAGGTGCTCAGCGACTCTACAGAAAATGGGAATATAAAACGAGACTTAGTTATAAAAAAAAATTACCAGAATTACTCCATGGAAACCACCAGCTCAAAAAAAACCGTAAAGATTGCCTTTATTTAAAAGGAAACCGTAGAGAGTTGAATTTAAAAGGAAACATAAACCAAATAAAGGGGAAATCCAGGCCAGACAAGGTTCCTGAGGGTTGTTTTCATTTTAAAAACTTGTCTGTGAAACGGCCCACTCAGCTGCGGCATCTGGTAACTTAATCTGCGAGACCAGTTTTGCATTGGTTGATTCCAAGCTTTCCCTATTTTCAACCGTTTTTAGACTGTTCTGTTGGCGTTGGTTTGTGAATAATTTGTTTCTTTGGACATTCCTTGGCCTATTTGACTGGTCTAAGCAAATTGATTGGTAATGTTGCTTTCCATAGCAATCCAAAAGTATGGAAATTACATTGTTACAATTTTGGGATATTTGAACTAATTTTAACAGTACCCCAACCATATTTTCAAATTATCAACCTTGAATTACATACAATAAGACGAATTTAAATTCTCAAAACAACAGGACAGATAAAAATAAAACTTTACCAAAGCCAGTCCTATATCTTATCCTTGCCAACAAGAACACGACCTAGGCTCAATAGAAAAATTGCAAACTTCATTTCGGCACTGTAACTCAAGACACAACGAAATGACAGGCATAATTTTTTTCTTTCGATTTGAAAGCGATCTTGGAGCTAGGCTGAAAACAAATAATATTTTGGTTCTACGATTTTAGTATGGTTTCTCTAACCCACGGAAAAATAATAATGTACTTCGCTTCACATTCTCCTATGCCCATGGCCCAAAATATTTTTTTTTTCTTTCCGCATTTTGATACGAGGCTCCAACTCTCAGCCTTAACAAGTTTGGTTGGGTTCGAAACCCAAAAGAATTAAACTAGCCCCAAATCAAATTTGGCCCCCACTTTAAATTAATGCGCCATACAAAAAAAAAAAAAAAAATTGCTTGCTCCTTTTACAATCCCACTAGAATTAACATTAGACCTTGGCCCTTTTTAGAAACATTGGAATAAAATCATACGCCTCTTTTAAATGCTTTATGGCCCCATTTTAGAACAAATGTACCACCACTTTTAAAAAAAAATTGCTCACGACACTTCAAGATTAATACTCACGCTGGTCCTTCTAAAATTTCAACAAATGTTTTCTTGGCGTTTCACCAAAAAAAATAATTGGACCTTTGAAATTTGATTGCTTACGACTTCATAGTTCGCTCCTTTTTCATAAAATTTTAATTATTGGCCCTATTTTCATGAAAGAAATTTCTACAACAAAGACACGGCTCGAGAAATAATTTTCTTTTGGCACTTCTGATATAGACCCTCAGGCTGGCAGGAACACCAGCTCTGATACCATATGTAACAACCCAAAATAAATATCTAATTAACTTATTAACATGAAACTTAAATCAGAGTGGCCTTTACCTAGCCAAATAAACATGTAATTAATTAACTAAATTCAAACTATGAATAGTGCTTACCTGTGCTTACCTATGGTAGAAGCAGGCTTACCGCAACAAGGTTTTGGGGACGACTCTCCACCCAACCGTAGGCTCAATTGCACAAGGATTTGCTACAACTGGCCACCCCCGAGCCCTCAATCAACGTACTACTGCCAGTGACTCCTAAGTCTGAGAACACCATTCTCCCAAGAGAATGAAAGATAGAATCTCGGAATGATGGAATGCAAGAATGCCTCTCATCTTCCTCACCATCTATTAAATAGAACAACATTGGAAGGGGAACCACATGCACACACTCCATGTGTCTACATGCAACTTTCTTTTGATTTTTAGCTTTCTTGTTTTATTTCTTTACTTTTCTTTTGATTTTTAGCTTTCTTGTTTTATTTCCTTCTTTTTGATAGTTTTCTTGTTTTATTTCTATTTATTCTTATTTAGAGTTTTAGTATGGTTATTACTATTTTTATTTTTATTTATTTTCTTGTATATATTTTTAATATCATTTATTATTTAACATTTATGATTTATTATCTTTATTATTTTTATTATTTATTATTAAGTGATTTATTTATTATTATTTTTGCATTATTTATTATTTTATTATTATATTATTATTTATTATTTATTATTAAGGGGAGGGATATTACAATGTACATGTATAATCAAAATCATATCAATATAAAAAACTCATGCATGACCATACCAAATGTATACCATGAAACCATGCATGACAACCATAACCTTGAAAACATCAGAATTTACCCAAATAGAACATAATCTGGCTTTGATACCACGTTGTGGTATCAGATATTACCCAAAGAGAGCAAAAAATTCTTTGATACCATCCTGTAACGTAGCTCCTCCCATATCTACCCACTTTATCAACTTTCTTGGGGTAAACATGAGATGAGGGGCTACTATGATAATACTAAATCTCCTATATGACCTTAACGAAATGGATTCGACAACTTAAGACCTTACTGATTTCCCTCATGTGCTACAGGACCTCCAGGAGCAACCCAACCCCTCCAAGTGTGTAGTCCCTGAGTTAACTTTATTTTTCATTGACCTAGAGCCTAAACCGCTCCCTTGTCAAGGCCTCCAATCGCTCCCATAGGAATTCTTCCTAGTGATTGTAGACTTTTCTAATCAGTTCTATGCTAGCGACCTTGAATTCTAAGCCACTTTTTTAGGGCTAAGAGTCAAGCCTCTGCCCAGAACTCGGTGAAACTTCCAGAAATTAAAAATAACATAGAGACAAAGATTCTAAACCAAAACTTGAACAAGTACTTGACTTGACCCCTCCTAACCAAGACAGACATTCAGTCAAACACATCGTAAACATGTAATCTACAGGTCATGAATGCATATATAAAAATAGGGTTCTGAAACTTATCCGAGGTTTAACAATAAGGATCAATTCCTTCTGACGATAGGTGTCATAACACCATTTAGGTCATGTATTCATTAACCAGACATTTATTCATTAAACTGTGATAAGAGACATACTTGAATCTATCATATAGCCATGCTTATAACTAACATATAACCAAATAGATAACAATAATAATAAAACCATTAAATCCACATAATGACAAGTATATTTACTCATCAAAGACAAGAGAAACTTAGCTCTTATTATCCAAATTCCAAATCCAACCAAGTCAAGGACTTCCACGTACCACCTGACCATAGATTGAGCTGAACCAATTCTTTCTTTCAGCCAATCACCCCCATGCCATATTCTAAGCATGAATGTGGGAACTCACGAGATAATCCAATCGATAAACAACCAAAAAAATCCAAAGGTTAAACCACCTTCACCCTCACCATACCGTGACCTCACCTAAATTGGTCTTGAGATCACAAAACCAAACCAAGCTTGGATGCCTCAGAATTTCTTCACCATCCTTTGAGGAATTTTCCCGTCTCCACCCTCAGGCTTTACTGTGTATCCCACCATTAATGGTTAAGGGATTCCTAGGCCCTTGGGAATTTTCCTGAAACCACCTCACTCGAATACAAAACCTTCCAAAAATCTAAAGCTCAACTGAGAAAGAATCCCATCACACCATGGATATCTAGAAATGGAAAGGCAAGGTTGAAACCACTGTAAAAAACCTAACAAAATCTATGCCATCAGCAACAAATAAACCAAATATACACATGCATATACCATGAATGCTAAAACTAGCTAGGAAATCATACATGCAACCTGTTACCTTCAAGCATTCCCATTGAAGCTGTCTGATCCAACCTTTCCTTAATTGATCCTTTCTTTTGTTCACTTTCTTATCCTTCCTTTGCTTGCTTGCTTTCCTTCTACTCTTGGTGCTCTTCTCCTCTTTGAGAGTAATTCCAAAACAAAACTGACCAAAATATCAACTGAAAAAAAGCCACAAACTGATGCTATAAATCCTCTTTTATCATTCATGCCTCTAATTTCTTCATTTTTCCTTTATTTTCCTTCAATTTTCTCCTCACATGCAACCTATGACCTTTCACCTTCCTTTTCTCCTAATTTCCTTTATTTTCATAAATAAAATACCAAAAATGCACTTTTTCCTTTTCAAAGCCTTTGCCATTTCCTTTTGTTGTCGAAGAAAATCCTCTCTACGAACATAGATGATCCCTCTAGTCCAATGAGTGGGACTAGCAACCTACGTGACAATATACAAGGACACTTTCCTAAATTACAATCGAAATGAGAGAAGAGGAAGATGGCCTACCTCATTCTAATGTTATAACATACTCCTTTGTTGAAGACCTCGAATTTCTTGTGCCTGAAGCTCATCCCTACTACTCACAGCGTTTGGATACCTTTACAAGATATCAAAGACACAACAAAGCATACAAGTACAACAAGCATAATCAAAAGTAATCCACTTAATAGATCAAGGATCATTAAGATAAATGATGCATTAACACAAATGTTTATGGAAAGTGAACCAACAGTTGTATATATTAATGAAATAAAGGAGGAAGCATACAACCAAGCCTTGATGTCAATAAGATCTCCTTGAGTGAATGTCCAACTCCAAGCTCAATCTCTCCAAGCACTCCTTCCGTTGGAAATACTGAGAGGGGGGGTGAATTAATATTCCCTTTCAGTTGTTATTTTTACCAGTTAAATCATTTATATTTAGAACACAAAATGAACAATAGGAATAAATGATTTTATTAATATAATCTTTATAATAAATCAAGTACAATGTATATAGGGCTCCAACCTGCTACCAAGCACCAACTTGGACTTTTTGTGAGGCTTCAACCTCTAGGGCACCAACCCTGTCTTGTCAAGGCACCAACCTTAGATTTAGGAGCACCAACTCCAAGGACACCAATCCTTCCAATTATGAGGCACCAACCCCAAGGGCTCCGACCCTATCTTGTCAAGGCACCAACCTTAGATTTAGGAGCACCAACTCCAAGGACTCCAATCCTTCCAATTTTGAGGCACCAACCCCAAGGGCTCCAACCCTCTGCTATATATTGTCTAGATATGTTTGATAGTAATTCTCTACTCCCAAAATCTTCTTCACTGAGTTTTGTCAATCTACAACTTCACTGTAGTCTCCATGCTACATCATTAATGACAACCTTGTCTCATAGAAGGTATCACCATTGCTCTTCATTATACCCAAGCAAAATATCCAAGTCACATTATGATGACTAATACATCATGGTCTTCAATAGTCTCCAGACAACTTCAATGTGTCTACAATGAACTGCACTAGGCTCTGCACAAAGACAACTCTTTATTTCAACCCTCTGTCCTAACTGTCACAGTAACTGCTTGGGAGTGAGGCTTTAGGAGTAACTTCTTCAAGAATGACTTCTTCAGATGAGTGATTGTCGTAGATTCATATTGTGCGTTTAATTAAAAAATAGACCTGTTCATACTCAGATAATCTTCTTAGATTCACAGAGAGTGCTTTTGAACTGTTATCTGAATCATTGTCAAACACAGGTCCGAGCTTTTCAATAAATAACCCAGTCAACAGAATGTTCGACCTTCGGCTTCCTTCTTCTTCCGCTGGTCCTTCGGCTTCCTTCTTCGCTTGCTCGACCTTTGGCTTCCACATTCTTTGCTCGACCTTTGGCTTCCTTTTTCACTCGCTCGACCTTCAGCTTCCACTTTTGTTCACTCGTCCTTTGGTTTCCTTCTTCGCTCGCTCGACCTTCGGCTTCCACTTTCGTTCACTCGACCTTTGGCTTCCTTTATTATGCTAATACACATTCACAAGTTGTGAACTATCCTCCTTCCCTGTGATTGATGCATGAGATCAATACTTGAGGTGAAGTTTTTAACTTGTATATATATGAGTCTCATCAATACCCAAAATACACGTTTATTGGAGGAGAGGTCGACTTATGACATTGCATATTAAAATTATATCAGAGATGCCATTTTTTAATATTCATCCAATAGACTTATTATTTATGGAAATCACATAGGATAGTCTATACCCACATGAAGGTCCCACATCCACGTCATCACCTTAATCGTAATCGCAACTTCATGAAAATCAGAGGTTTTACAAGTTGTGCTCATGCTCTGTTTTTCGATATAGTCGATGCCCTTACTACTGATGGAGTGGATGCGATATGATATTAAATCATGTTATAATGGTGTAGCGGGTCCGTAATAATATCACGATCGGAGGTTTTACCGTGACAACCCTATAAGACTTGCGATATGGCGGATGCGATGTTATATTAGGGCTGTTACTATAACCTATTCAGGTCCGCATGTATTATCACAATCACAGTTTTAGTGTGACATTCCTTTAAGACTGGTGATATGACTTCCGACGAGGTGGACGCGATATTACATTAGGGCGTGTTCTATTGGAGCAGTCGGGTCCGCAGCTCAAATCAGAATCGGGGAATTCGAGTGGTAACAGATAATAAAGCCGCCGATATAATTCCTCTGATAACACTGTTAACTCCTCCATTATGTTAGCTCCTCTAATATTTCATGCGATATCTCTGATATGACTCTTACTCTTGAGCATATGCGATATTTCAATAAAAACAATTTGTAACATACTCTTACTCTTGGCTTAGCTTTCCTATGGCTTCTTTGTGATTTCTGATGGCTACTCTTTGATGGCTCTTGTTCTTGTCTTCCAATGGCTTCCTTGATGGCTTTCCTCCTTGACTTCTTGCTCCTGTTACTTCACGGATCTGCTTCTCCTTGGATTTCCTCCTTGGGTCTATTGCTTCTATTATGTCTGTATATATATATATTCATTCCATATGTTGTATTCAGCCCTTGGGTCCTTCATGGGAAACATTATGATCACAATAATTTGCCATCACAGACACTGCCATATTGACATCAATGACAACCTTGATTAACAATCTCCCCCCTTTGTCATTGATGGCAATATTCTTTCACTTTCAACATTCTCTCCCCCTTTGACATCAATGGAAAATGAGGTGCCCAAGTACTCCCCCTGTCAAGCTACTACTCTTCTTCATGAATAGTAGATATTCATGGGTATGTTACTCCCCCTGTCATAGTGCTCTTCTTTGTACTCAAATTAGAAGGATTGATGCCTTATCATCAACTAGCACATTATCCCTTCTTCATGTCTAAAAAAAAACTACTTTATCATGGCTTCAAAAATGCTTAAAGATGCTCCACTTCAATGCTTCCAAACAATTCCAAATAGCCATAGACCAAATGTTCAAGTCCAAGTTTTTATGCTTCAATCCATATTATGTTGTCTCCACAATCAGAATTAAGAGGCCTTCATAGTCCGAATCAAGAGAAAATGCCACTGAAATTGTCTTTCTTGCTATCTCTCTTCAGATCCAAGTTCCTTTGTATCTCTGTGCTTCTCCTTAAGTCACTGCCATCCAACATTTCAACATCATTGCATTTGGATGAAATGGTGAGAGGTTGTGCCTCACTGTTGCTATTTTTCTAAGTGACCAGTATCAACTTGAGTTATATTTGACTGCACAACATTCTCCTTTCTATAGTCCTTTTGATGAGCCCTTTTTTTGTGTTCTTGCAAGTTATCTCCACTAGCAGATTTTGATATCCAATCTGTGACTGTCTTTTAAATTCTTTCTATTGATTGACAACTGCTCTTGCTTCAAGCTCCATTCCCAGATGTATCTATTTGTTTGAAGGTTGCCTCTATTTGTGTCCATAATTTACCTGTTCTTACATCATATCCCTGAGTCGAGACATTCAACTTTTGTAATAATAGCAACATAGTTCTTTGCCCCATTTCTTTAGCATTAGATGGCCTTCTCTGCTGCTCCAATTTTTACTTAGTAATCAAGTAGAAAAAAAATCTTCAACAACAGTCCATTGGATAGATAAGAGATCATGTTCTTCAATGGAGCGTTCTTGAGAAATGATCTATCAAAGAATGATTGTTAGTATAACTCATTAAGGATTTCATATGGACCCTTTTATGGATAGCTTCTGCAATAATGATCAAGAATCACAAGCTCCCCCTAACTGTATGCATGGTTGCCTTTCGGTAGAATCCCATCATCAAACACTTGGAATATCAAGGATATCTTCGTTAAGTCAACAACATGTGTTGTTGGCTGGAGAGTTTAGGAGATTTTCCGATTGTATTTGCTTTCTTCTCCATACTTGTGTGACTTTCTTCTATGGCATGGTTCTAGCTTGTGTAGGAGCCCAAGTCAAGTTACAATCACGTGCCATATGACCAATGTTATGACACTTGAAGCATTCTATGTTGTTCATGAATAAGAATTCATGATTTCTTCCTGAAAAATGGCTTCTCGGACATTGTCGGGGACCATAGTGTCTATCTTTGTGGTATGCCCTACAATCTTTTGCCATGTGTCCAAAGTTTGTACAAGAATAACAATAACCAAGAAATATACTTTGGTACCTGGGAGAAGAAGGTTTCCTTGATGTACTTCTGAAGTCTTTCTGCCTTGAGATCCTTTGATTATAACCATTACTTCTTGCGTTCTTGACATCATCTGCATTTCTTCTTGGAATAGGATTTCCTTCATTGTTGTCTTAACTCTTATCCTTGCCTTTGCTGGAACTGGGAGCATCACTATTTCTTTCTGGCTTCCTTACATCTTTGTTGTTTGAAGTATTATCATTCTTGCTTGAGGATTCACCTTCATAGCCAAGACCTGATTTATCAAATGGAGATCTTTGATGGTTGAGCATGTCATCCAAGGCTTGAGAGCTCTTCAAGATTTTTTCCATTCCTTCAACCTTTTTCCTGAGGGAGACAATCTCTTCTTCCAATCTTTCGCAATCATTATTCTTCTTAGCAAGTTGTTTCTCAAACTCTTCCTTGATACACATTGCTTCATTTGCTTCTATTTTAAGGGAGATGATATCTGAATTCATTTTGAAGATTTCTTCATTTTCTTTTGCTAGTTTACTCTCCATTTCTTCCTTGATCCTAGTAGCTTCACATGTTTCGGCCTTGAGAAGGTTGAGGTCAGATTTTAGTTTGAATATTTCTTCATCCTTTTCTTTTAGTTGGCATATCATGGTGTTTTTCTCATTTTCTTCTTCATCAACCTATCCTTCTATGAATACCAATGCTTCCATTGTCTTCTCAGTTCCTTGTGCTTGTTTCCTTGCTTCTTCTAGTTGTGATCTAAGGGAGGAGACCTCTTCCTTGTATTGACCAATCTCTGCTTCAAGTTTGTTCAAGCTCTGGTGCCTTTGTTCAAGGTGGCTTGACAAGTTATCTTCCCGTTTCTTTGCTTTATCCAATTGATTTGTCATGGATATGACTTCTTCATGATGCTTTCTTTTGCTTTGTTGAAATTCCTTCTTAAGCTTGGCAAGCTCTTCATCCCTTTCTTGTACTTGAAGCTTGACAAGGTCAACTTTCTTCCTTGCTTGGTCTTGGTCACCAGCTAGTGCTTTCTTCTTAAGTTCCTCGTTTTCCTTTTTCAAATTGATAATCTCTTCCATGGTAGTCATAAGTTTAGTGAGGAGATATTCTTCAAAATCTTTTTCATTCTCTTCATCTTCTAGGTCTTCTTTAGCCTTGATGTCATCATTCTCATTTTCAGCTTCTATGATGGGTTCTGGATTTCCTTCTTGTTTTCCATCATTTTCTTGACTAGAGATCATTGTCAATGCTCCTTTTGAGTGAAGATCATGAAATTTATCCCATATACCTTTTGCTGACGAGCATTTCAAAATTGGCCTTCATAGAATCAGGTAGCCCATTCAAGGTTGCTTTTATTGCTCTTGTATTATGTTCCTTGGATTCTCCATCCATCATGCTATCAACAATCACCGATTTCCAAACTTCAATGTCTTGAGTCTTTAAGAAATTCCTCATTCTTGCCTCCCATATATTAAAGTTTCCATTGAATAATGGAGCCTTCACAAATTGATTGACTTTGATTTCAGTGGTTGAGGGAGACACATCTTTAGGAGGATTGGAGAATTTCTTCCTTGGCTTCGCCATTTGTGTTCTAATGATCAACCCTCAAGTTGTTAGGCTTTGAGTGAAGGTATTGGCTCTGATACCAATTGTTGGAAATACTGAGAGGTGGGGTGAATCAGTATTCCTTTTCAATTGTTATTTTTACCAGTTAAATCATTTATATTTAGAACACAAAATGAATAATAGGAATAAATGCTTTTATTAATATATTCTTTACAATAAATCAAGTACAATGTATATAGGGCTCGAACCTATTTCCAAGCACCAACTTGGACTTTTTGTGAGGCTCTAACCTCTAGGGCACCAACCCTGTCTTGTCAAGGCATTGCCCTTGGATTTAGGAGCACGAACTCCAAGGAAACCAATCCTTCCAATTCTGAGGCACCAAATCCAAGGGCTCCGACCCTATCTTGTCAAAGCACCAACCTTGGATTTAGGAGCACCAACTCCAAGGACACCAATCCTTCCAATTTTGAGGCACCAACCTCAAGGGCTCCAACCCTCTGCTATATATTGTCTAGATATGTTTGATAGTAATTCTCTACTCCCAAAATCTTCTTCACTGAGTTCTGTTAATCTATAACTTCACTGTAGCGGATGCGATATGATATTAAATCATGTTATAATGGTGTAGCGGGTTCGTAATAATATTGTGATCAAATGTTTTACCATGACAAACCTATAAGCCTTGCGATATGGCAGATGCGATGTTATATGAGGGCTATTACTATAACCTGTTCGGGTCCACATGTATTATCGCAATCGCAGTTTTAGTGTGATATTCCTTTAAGACTGGTGATATCACTTCCGACGAGGCAGACGTGATATTACATTAGGGCGTGTTCTATTGGAGTAGTCGGGTCCGTATCTCAAACAATTGGGGAATTCGAGTGGTAACAGATAATAAAGCTGACGATATAATTCCTCCGATAAGACTGTTAACTCCTCCGATATTTCATACGATATCTCTGATATGGCTCTTACTCTTGAGCATATGCGATATTTCAATAAAAACAGTTTGTAACAGACTCTTACTCTTGGCTTGGCTTTCCTGTGGCTTCTTTGTGATTTTCGATGACTACTCTTTGATGGATCTTGTTCTTATCTTCCAATGGCTTTCCTCCTTGGGTCTATTGCTTCTATTATATCTGTATATATATATTCATTCCATATGTTGTATTCAGTCCTTGGGTCCTTCATGGGAAACATTATGATCACAATAATTTTCCATCACAAACACTGCCATATTGACATCACAACCTTGATTAACACCTTCTCCAAGCCAAATGAGTAGCATGTAGGCACTATCTCAACATAAGTGCAAATAATCAGAGACCAACCATTTGGGAATGGGAGAGGATGAATATATAGGTAGGGAAAGGGAGTCAAGATCTCTCCAAAGATAGGAGAAGGCCCTCATCTCAAGGAGGTAGCTCATAGGGATAAGATCAAAGGGTCTTATTGGGAGAATTCGATCACATCCACACCGAACAACCTCCAACTCATCGTTCTAAAAGCCTCTAGATCACGAAGATTCTTGTCCTCTTTGGGAAAACTTTCCTTTTAGGGATCAATGCGAGTATCCAAGAAAAAATCACGCTGGCATCGCGAGGCTAGTATAGTGCAACTAGAAATCGACATGAGTTTCCAGTGTCAGGGTCGCGCTGATCCTAAAATTAGGATTTTAGAGCTCACTTTTTCAAGGAAGGCTCAAGGCATGTTTCCATCAGTGTTTCAGGGAGGATCTGAGCTGCATATCAAGATGGGTATACTGCATGATTTCCAAGTTTCAAGCACTTCGAGGTATGACACAGGGAAGTGTAGGAGGCATGACAAAATACTGTGTAACAGAGGCCCCATAAAGCATGAAGGAAAAACATGGAGTGATGGCTGAGATGATTTACGAGCTTTTGCAAGGATGAGAAAAAACGCTGTCAGGGGACCTGCAAATTAAGGACGCATATACATATACATATATGATATTAAAACATGAATCCACGGTATGGACACAACCATCCGGATATAAAGGACTATGTGAAAGGATCCACGACATGGGCACAACCATCCAAATGAAAAGGATCATCTGTAAATCTAAGATCCAAGGCATGAACGTAGCCATCCGATATAGAAGGATCATCATCATAAATATGAAGTCCCATGGTATGGTCACAACCATCTGTATAGAAGAAACATGTGTACAATCAAGAAAAATACATAACTCTAAGCAGCCTGATTCATATCAGACAAGACTCAGGGTCTTGTGCTCCATCCCCAACCCGATCAAAGTACAAATTATAACATGAAAATGAATGTGTTTAAGTTGAACATGCTAGAAAACCACCCGATTATCGACCAATGATGTTGACCGTTAACAGGCATGAGAGAAACCACCAATAATGACAATGGTCCTCAAGGTACAACAATACAACCTGTGAATGTGAAAATGAAGATAATGTCAAACACTCATGGAATCATCTGATTGAAGGTCAATAATGAAAACCTGTCATCAGATTCGAAGAACTTTCCATTAAGGCATGCAAGCTTTAAGGTACTGAAAGGGAGTTTCTAAGTCATCTTCTTGGATAATGAGTTAAATTCGACATGAAATGACCCATTGAAGGAGGGCCATAATGATTCCCCCATCATCGACATGAAACAAGGAATAAAGTGAAATGAATGAGTATGATCAAAGACTGTAGGAAAAGGTCAGACAATGTATAGGTAATAAACTGAAGATGGGACTTCTCTTGAACATCGGCGACACGACTCCGGAGTGTGGCAACATTTGACTCAACATAGGACAATGGGTCATGATGATGAAATGGAATACTTAGATGAGAGGCAAAATAGATCACACAAACCCGGAAGGATAAGTGACTGAGTGAGGATATCCCAAACCTGGAAGGATAAGTGACTGAGTGAGGATATCCCTAACCCGACACGAGAAACAAATGAGCGTCATGTTCAAAAGCGACATGCTGCCTATACAAGAGATGTTTCACTTTCACTTTTCCCCACTATTTCTAGTGAGTACCTCTTTATTTTTACACAAGCTTGAAGAGGATACCATATGCTTGTCATATAAGTTCATCCTTCGGATGAATCCATCCTAGTAAGTTTTACGAACCATAGGAAGGAGAAACTTGGTCTCTTCATGGTGACAAGTATTTCGTCATTTAATTTTTACGAGTCGGAAGGAAGAGTAACTCGGTGTCTTTTTCATATTTAGAGAGTTTGAAAAAGACATGAAAAAGAAAACTCCATCAGGTCCCTTTTCATAATTTGTCTCTCGAATCCGAAAAGGTAGAAAACAATATTCGAGAGAACCTCTTGACCATGTCAACCAAGGTGTACCTTTTTCATAAATAGTCAGTCTCACCCCGAAAAAGGGGTAAACATATACTAAGACGCTGTCAATTCATTTAATTTAACGAGTTTGAAAAGACAAGTACTCGACAATCTTTTCATTTTTCGAGAGTCAGAAAAGAGCTTAAAGATGACTCCTCTTGGAGGAACGAGTTGTATAAAAGGATAGTAACTGGTTCCGGTGATGATAGAATTGCTTAAAACATGTAAAGGTCAAGAGGATGGCTAATAAGACCACTCATCATAGATGTTCCCTAGGCAAAGGTAAAGCAACCAAGTGAAAGCATATGATCGGCCAAAGAGATGGCGACGTTGGAATGAAAAGACCAAGGCTCATCTGGAAAAAATCAGCTGATAAAAATAGAAATCACAAGATGTAAAGTGGGAATGGTTTCATTTTTACATAAGCTTGAAACACAGGAAACTATGCTTGAGTATACTTGAGGATGGTTTCATTTTTCACAAGCTTGAAACATGAGAAAAACTATGCTTGGATTTGGTTTCATTTTTACACAAGCTTGAAACAAAGATAAATTATGCTTGAGATAAGTTTGCATGCCCCAAGCATAATGACTCAATTCGAGGTACATGCCCCCCAAGCTTCATTTCATTCACCTAAGTAGACAATTGGTTACTAACAGGTAGATGGAATGAAGGTTCACTTACGAGATCAAGTGAAAGACTCGATTGGGATTTTACGAGATCTAATCAAAGACTCGAATTGGAAGGGGATTTGTTTCATTTTTTAACAAGCTTAACACAAGTAAAGGAACTATGCTCATGGGACCTATTTCATTTTTTAATGAGGTTGACATAGTAAAAGAACTATCCTCATGACCCTTGTTTCATTTTTTAACGAGCTTGACACAAGTGAAAGAACTCTACTCATAGAGACCTATTTCATTTTTTAACGAGGTTGACATAGTAAAAGAACTATCCTCATGGCCCTTGTTTCATTTTTTAACAATCTTGACACAAGACAAGGAACTATGCTCCAAACACTTGATCACAAACCAAAAGAAGTCATGGATTCCAAGAGGTTCTCATTCGATGGGAGAACAACACTCTGGAAGGAATACATGTCTAGGGATCCAATGGAAAAATCGGGCTCCAATGCCCCCAGTACATGGCGTACTACATCACCTACTAGATCATCAGTAGATGTGGGCATGGAACACATAACCACGTAATTAATCTGTGGCAGGGGTGATACCACTTGCATATAAGAACCATTTAGGGATGATGGTTGATTCGGAGTTGATTCAGGACCAATGAATGTAAGTTGATCAATGATCACAATGCTTCCTTCATGTGGGAAACACAACACTCGAAAGAGGGAAGAGATAAGAGATCCCATGACAGAAACATAGTCACGGCCAAGGAGTAGATTAAACTCTAAAGGGCCTTGGACAACCATCATGTCTATATAGATAGTCTTTCCTCCCAAAGTAATAGGTAACTTAGGAAGGATCCCTAATAGTTGAATGGTTCCTCTGTTAAAAGCTAACAAATTTTGGGTGATGGGGGCAAGATCAGGAGAACCTAAAGCTTTCCAAGCAGTTGAGGACATGATGCTAACAGATGCGCCATCGTCTATGACTATGCTAGGTACAACCATATGGTAAGCCTGTACTGTAATTTGGAAAGGCACATAAGATAGAGGACGATATCCTTCCAGTCGACTCCAATCAAAAGGAGTGACCAAACTACTTGGAGGGGGTGTCGTAGGAACAGGAGAGCTCCCCTCTTGCTCTATGGGAATAGGAGAACTTCTTTCATGCACCTTGGGAACGGGAGGATTTCCCTCTAGTTCATTCGAAATTGAAGAAACTAGAAGAAAATGAGCAGTACAAGGTTCACTCTCTACCGGAAAGGTACGGTTAACTGAAGGTGGAGTCAGGTCTACCGTTTTCTCAACTAATGGTTGGTTGGGAACGAACTCACGAGACTCACTTTCAGAGAGAGTGGGGTTGACCAAAGATGGATTTTGATCAATTGTAATAGACCTGGTGAAAATCCCATGTAAAAATATATAAATACCAAGGATGATGGGACACATATTCCAAGATGATTGACGGGCAGGACATCCTAGTGGGTGTTCATTTGGTTGTTTATGGTTAAGGAAATTGGCAAAGGCAAGGACTTCTCTTTTCTTGGTTATCATGTGATGGTGACCTTATTTCTATCTCGGGTATGGTGGTTGAACACTTTTTTCATTATTCAAGCCAATCCACTTACTTAACGATAGATACAGATAAAGCCAAGAACGATGGATCTCTTGGCCGAAGGGTAGGGCAGCTCCAGAAGGGATATCAGCGTTTGTTTGACGAGGCCCCTTAATTCTAATCTGACAAAGAGAGGACAATCTTGAAACTACTTGTGCTTCTTCCTTGTTGGCTGGGATATGAACCAAGGCTGGGAGAACCCGACTGCTTGTAGAAATTTTGAATAATATAACACTTATTCATAGAGATTATCCTGATTATACACTATTTTCAGAATGCATGCATAATACATAACCTCCTCTACATTGATCATCAATTTGCAGAATTAAAAACAATCGCATGCGCACATTGAAACATCAATCACACATATCAACACAGTATGTACTGGGGAAAGCATACAACTGAAAACCCCCAACTATCTGTATATTATAATGATAGAGAACATGTAACAATACATAGTACAATACTCCTCACAAGTACTTAGTACTATCTCCACCTGCTACACACAAACTAGCTTAGATCTGAACAAGTCACGGGTTCAAATCTCTTCCACTGTTTGCCTACCTCTACTGCGCAATCCAAGTTGAGAATAGATCTAATCCAAGCTCATTTTCCCTTGGCCTGTATTGTGCAATCCTCATTGGCAATCTCAATCAATGATTGTGCAAATCTCATGCACAGCTATAGTCACAACTGATAGTAGTCTCACCCTTTCACCCACCTCTAACACTTGTCTCCACTGAACTGTCCATGCACTGAGTTAACTGATGTATTCTTTAGTTGATTTATGAGTTAATAATTAGTGAATTAATTAATAATTAATTCACATCACTCATCACTAGTGTATTTGGCAGTTAGACTAAATACAACTAGTTCAACTAAGTCAAACTAAACACAACTCCATCAACTCCACAAACTCAATCACTTGAGTTCTAACTGAAGTCCATCATGCAATAACTCAACTAACCCATAGGAAAAGCGTATTTCCTTCTAGCAGTTGCATGTTCCACATCCGTAGCTTGAACTGAAGTGTTGCAAGAGGATAAGATAATGTTTATAGTCCAAATATTATTAAGAGCTAATAATATTTGACTGTTCTATTTTTAGACTGGCAGTCTAAAAATAGACTCCGCCCATATGTCTAAAAATAGAAGTCCATCTATTTTTACCAACATGACCAATCATCCATAAATAGCATCCTGCAACTCACAGACCATGATCCATATGTCTAAAAATAGACTTTGCGCTAAAAATAGCCTGCGGGCCCACTTAGTGAAGGTGACTTCTTTTCACTAAGCTCCATCATCTTGTTGCATTTTCAACACTCCCTCTCAACAAGATATGGATTATCGGCAACCCCTATCTTGCCTCTGTGGTATTCGAATTTGCTCCTGGTGAGCACCTTCGTCAAGATATCAACATCTTGATCCTCCATGGGAATGTATGAAAGTAACATGATTCTCCGCTGCACACAATCTCTGATATGATGGCACCTATTTCTGTCCGTTGGACTCCATGCCCAATCTGCATCTGTGAAGCCACATAGCTTCACCTCATCCTCCTGTCTGTACCACAATCCATATCCCGATGTGCCTCTGAGATAATGCAATACATGCTTGCCTGCCTTCCAGAAGAGCTTGGTTGGCTTAACCATAGCTTGTGAAAGCTGGTTAACAGCATAGCATATACCGGGTCCTGTATTGACCAGATACATAAGCGACCCCACCAACTGTCGATAAACAGTGGCATCCACTACCTCCGTTGAAGTAGCATCCTCCTTCCTCCAACCTCCAGGAAGAGGAGTATCAACAAGCTTGCAGCCATGCATGTTGAACTTCTCCAGTATCTCACGGGCATACTTACCCTGAGAAACAAATAGTCCATCACCGCGCTGCCAAATTTCCAATCCCAGGAAATAATGAAGGAGGCCCAAGTCCTTCATCTCAAACTCTCTAGCAAGATCCTCCTTGCATGAAAGTATCAACAACTCATCTCCCGTCAAAATCAAATCATCTACATAAAGTACAATGATCAACGACTTACCCTCCACCACAATCTGGTATAGGTTAGGATCCACCTCACTCTTGGAGAATCCAAGTCTGGTGAAATAACTGTCTATCCGTGTGTACCAAGCACGAGGTGCTTGTTTCAACCCATACAACGCTCTCTTGAGCCTGCACACATGCGACTCGCTGCTGAAGATCTCAAAACCTTCGGGTTGCTCTATGTACACCTCCTCCTCAATGACTCCGTTGAGGAACACAGTCTTCACATCCATCTTATGAATTTGCCACCCCATCTACACTGAGAGAGCAAGAATCGTCCATATGGAAGAATACCTTGCGACAGGTGTAAAGGTCTCCTCATATTCGATCCCCTCTATCTGTGAGAAGCCTCGGGCAACAAATCTTGCCTTGTACTTCTCCACACTCTCATCAGCTGCCTGCTTCACTTTATAGATCCATATCGAACCCACCACTGATTTACCCTCCGGTCTTGGGACAATCTCTAATGCACTGTTTCTGACAATCGAATCATACTCTTCCACCATGGCATCTACCCATGCAGGATCCTCCACAGCTTCCTTGAAAGAGCATGGCTCAGTCACGACACATTTTCTCACAAGAGCCATGTATCCAGCGTACTGATCAGGTGACTGTCTCTGTCTGCGCTGCACTGTAGGTGGTCCTACAACCTTCTCTGCATCTTAAGCCAATCGCTCAGCTTCTGTAGTGTGCTTTCGCCCTCTGATGGTTGGCGCTGCATGAGTGTTCTCTTCCACTCCATGAACTTCATCTTGTGGCTGATCCACATCCTGAAGCTCATCCTTAGGAACTAATAGCTCCTAATCTACATGCAAGTGTGGCTCCCTCTCAAGCGAACACTTCATGGCTTTCTCCTCCTGAATTTTGATATCCCATCGCACAACAGTCTTGTGACTGTCTGGAAAATACACATGATAGTTGTGGGGCGTATCACTGTACCCCACAAATATCCCAACCTCTGCAGTCGGCTCCAACTTCTTCCTGGCATCCTTCGTCACATGCATGTAAACAGGAGAATCAAAAATACTCAAATGGGAAATATCAAGCCTCTTACCAGAATAAGCCTCCTTGGGTGTATTCATGCCAAGTATCTTGTGAGGATAATGGTTCTGCACATATACTGCAGTATTGCACGCCTCCACCCACAAGTGAAAGGGTAGGCCCTGATCATGCAACATTGCCCGTGCGGCACCCACGATTGCTTTGTTCTTCCGCTCAACAACCCCGTTCTGCTGTGGTTTATGGGGAGCTATGAGCTCTCTTCGAATCCCTTCTATGCTGCAGAAGTCCTTAAACTCACCAGAGATGAATTCACCACCATTTTCGCTCCTAAGAGCCTTCACCTTCTTCCCTGATTCCTTCTTGACCAGTGCTTTGAACTCACAAAACTTTGAGTATGTCTCGCTCTTCTTCTGCATGAAGAAGATCCAACACTTTCTAGAGAAATCATCAACAAAGATCACATAGTACTTGTGCTTTGCTGTCGAAGCTACTGAGAAAGGTCCACACACGTTTGTGTGAATTCTCTCAAGGATCGTCGTGGACTATCCTTCTCGTGAAAGGTGGCTTTCACAAATTTTCACAAAGTACACCCCTTGCACTGATCTGACTGCGCAAGAGTGCCTTTAGGAAGCCCAGTAGAAATCTGCTACAGTATCTTCAAGGCTCCATGGTGAAGGTGGCCCAATCTCCGGTGCCACAGCTCGGCATCATCTCGGCTCACCAATCCTTCTGCCTTGCATGCCATTGCTGCGTAGCCATCTACATGCAATTGATAAAGGTTCTTGACTCGAACCCCTATCTTCCGGGTTTCTCCAGTTGTCTTACTGCGCAGGAAAGTCTTTCCATCGCTGAAGACAACATCATATCCCTTGTCTTCTAACATCGCCACAGAGATAAGATTCTTCTTCAATCCTGGAACATGCATCACTTCCTTCAATACAAAGGGTTTACCAGACTCCCTCTCAAAGGAAATGGTACCGATACCAATCGCACTGTATCTACCATCATCGCCCATCTCGATGTGCACTCCAAGATCTTTCTCATCCAGATCAGAAAACAAATCTCGATCTCATGTCATGTGAAAAGACGCACCACTGTCAAAGAACCATACCGATCCCATCACACTTGATACCAAGCATGCGATCAACGAAAAATCCAGCTCAAACTGTGAGGCTAAGGCCTCTCCTATTGCAGATCCAACAGCTTGCCTATTTTTCTTCTTCTACGGACAATTTGTGGCATAATGTCCGTGCTGGTGATAGTGAAAGCACTTCACCTTGGACATGTCCTACTTTTTTCCTTTCACACCGGAATGAGAATCTTTCATGTTCTTCCCCTTCTTTGCTTTGGCAGCCAAAGCACAATTTTCTTTATTAGATGCCTTTGATGAAGATTCGTCCCGGGTATTCCGCCTGATCTCCTCTTGCACAAGATCAGACCAAAGTCTCTCCCATCCTGGCAATTTCTCCCAACCATTGACAGAGTCCTGATAGGAATGCCAAGTCTTTGTAAGACCAAGGAGAGCCAAGCTCACTAAGTCCTCATCATCGACAGTCACCCCCACACTTCCCAACTCATCCCGGCATTGGGTGAACTTCGTGAGATGCTTGGGCATACTGTCTCCTTTCTCACACTTAATGTTTATGAGTTTATCCTTGAGTGCCAACTTCCTCTGGTCGCTCTTGCTTTGGAATAAATCTGTCAATGCTTTCCACATCAAATAAGGAGAAGCCTTTCCATGCAGGCTGGATACAATGTGATCCTTCATGCCCTCCAACAAAATCCTTCGACACTTTGCTGTCTTCTTTTGCCAAGCCTCAACATGAGCAGCATCAGTAGGCTTTGGGACCTCAGCCTCTATGAATTCCTTCAACCCATTGTCATCTAACACTGCCTCCATCCTGTCTTTCCATGCAATATAATTCGAGCTGCCTTCAAGGGCATACTCCAATCGCAATCCGTTGAAAGACATTTCAACTTCGACACCAAGAAAACACTGTTGCAAATTCGAATTCCACCAGCTCAAAACTCAACCGCTTCTGATCTAAAATTCGTGAGAACAAAGTATTTCTCGTACAGAGATTGACTGTATGGGCATTTACCAGATATCTCACCTTCCAAAAGAAGAATGAATCCAGAGGCTACCTAGCCCGATTACAGACTCTGCCTGAAGAAATAAAATGTAATCACTTTCTGAATAATAGATCTGATGAACAACTTCGCTCCGATACCATGCAGAAACTTTTTCTACAAATCATCTAGCTTTGATACCATGTAGAAATTTTGAATAATATAACACTTATTCACAGAGATTATCCTGATTATACACTATTTGTGGAATGCATGCATAATACATAACCTCCTCTACGTTGATCATCAATTTGCGGAATTAAAAACAATCGCATGCACACATTGAAACATCAATCACACATATCAACACAGTATGTACTGGGGAAAGCATACAGCTGAAAACCCCAAACTATCTATATATTATAAGGATAGAGAACATGTAACAATACATAGTACAACACTCCTCACAAGTACTCAGTACTATCTCCACCTACTACACACAAACTAGTTCAGATCTGAACAAGTCACGGGTTCAAATCTCCTCCACTATTTGCCTGCCTCTACTGCGCAATCCAAGTTGAGAATAGATCTAATCCAAGCTCATTTTCCCTTGGCTTGTACTGCACAATCCTCATTGGAAATCTCAATCAATGATTGTGCAAATCTCATGCATAGCTATAGTCACAACTGATAGTAGTCTCACCCTTTCACCCACCTCTAACACTTGTCTCCACTGAACTGTCCATGCACTGAGTTAACTGATGTATTCTTTAGTTGATTTATGAGTTAATAATTAGTGAATTAATTAATAATTAATTCACATCACTGATCACTAGTGTATTTGGCAGTTAGACTAAATACAACTAGTTCAACTAAGTCAAACTGAACACAACTCCATCAACTCCTCAATCAACTCCACCAAGCTCAATCACTTGAGTTCTAACTGAAGTCCATCATGCAATAGCTCAACTAACCCATAGGAAAAGCATATTTCCACCAAGTCCTCATCATCGAAAGTCACCCCCACACTTCCCAACTCATCCCGGCATTGGGTGAACTTCGTGAGATGCTTGGGCATACTGTCTCCTTTCTCACACTTAATGTTTATGAGTTTATCCTTGAGTGCCAACTTCCTCTGGTCGCTCTTGCTTTGGAATAAATCTGTCAACGCTTTCCACATCAAATAAGGAGAAGCCTTTCCATGCAGGCTGGATACAATGTGATCCTTCATGCCCTCCAACAAAATCCTTCGACACTTTGCTGTCTTCTTTTGCCAAGCCTCAACATGAGCAGCATCAGTAGGCTTTGGGACCTCAGCCTCTATGAATTCCTTCAACCCATTGTCATCTAACACTGCCTCCATCCTGTCTTTCCATGCAATATAATTCGAGCTGCCTTCAAGGGCATACTCCAATCGCAATCCGTTGAAAGACATTTCAACTTCGACACCAAGAAAACACTGTTGCAAATTCGAATTCCACCAGCTCAAAACTCAACCGCTTCTGATCTAAAATTCGTGAGAACAAAGTATTTCTCGTACAGAGATTGACTGTATGGGCATTTACCAGATATCTCACCTTCCAAAAGAAGAATGAATCCAGAGGCTACCTAGCCCGATTACAGACTCTGCCTGAAGAAATAAAATGTAATCACTTTCTGAATAATAGATCTGATGAACAACTTCGCTCCGATACCATGCAGAAACTTTTTCTACAAATCATCTAGCTTTGATACCATGTAGAAATTTTGAATAATATAACACTTATTCATAGAGATTATCCTGATTATACACTATTTGTGGAATGCATGCATAATACATAACCTCCTCTACGTTGATCATCAATTTGCGGAATTAAAAACAATCGCATGCGCACATTGAAACATCAATCACACATATCAACACAGTATGTACTGGGGAAAGCATACAGCTGAAAACCCCAAACTATCTATATATTATAAGGATAGAGAACATGTAACAATACATAGTACAACACTCCTCACAAGTACTCAGTACTATCTCCACCTACTACACACAAACTAGTTCAGATCTGAACAAGTCACGGGTTCAAATCTCCTCCACTATTTGCCTGCCTCTACTGCGCAATCCAAGTTGAGAATAGATCTAATCCAAGCTCATTTTCCCTTGGCTTGTACTGCACAATCCTCATTGGAAATCTCAATCAATGATTGTGCAAATCTCATGCATAGCTATAGTCACAACTGATAGTAGTCTCACCCTTTCACCCACCTCTAACACTTGTCTCCACTGAACTGTCCATGCACTGAGTTAACTGATGTATTCTTTAGTTGATTTATGAGTTAATAATTAGTGAATTAATTAATAATTAATTCACATCACTGATCACTAGTGTATTTGGCAGTTAGACTAAATACAACTAGTTCAACTAAGTCAAACTGAACACAACTCCATCAACTCCTCAATCAACTCCACCAAGCTCAATCACTTGAGTTCTAACTGAAGTCCATCATGCAATAGCTCAACTAACCCATAGGAAAAGCATATTTCCTTCTGGCAGTTGCATGTGCCACATCCGTAGCTCGAACTGAAGTGCTGCAAGAGGATAAGATAATGTTTATAGTCCAAATATTATTAAGAGCTAATAATATTCGATTGTTCTATTTTTAGACTGGCAGTCTAAAAATAGACTCCGCCCATATGTATAAAAATAGAAGTCCATCTATTTTTACCAACATGACCAATCATCCATAAATAGCATCCTACAACTCATAGACCATTATCCATATGTCTAAAAATAGACTTTGCGCCAAAAATAGCTTGCGGGCCCACTTAGTGAAGGCAACTTCTTTTCACTAAGCTCCATCATCTTGTTGCATTTTCAACACTGCTCGCTTTTTGTGGTTATTACTCGACTATATAACTTGCTTATTAGATTTACTATCAGGTTCATTCTAGTCAACCACTTGTTATACGAATTCTATGGCATTAGTTGTGCAATCGACACACTGGAAAATCTTTCAATTCCATGCAAATCCACCTTATTGTTTTCACCACTGTGCACCTATGGGTAGATTTTTCATAATTCCCATTCTTCTAGTGATTATGGCTTCCTCAATTTAGTTGGATATGAGCAGATGCCCCTCTATCTTAGTTCTCCACTAGTAGTTGGATTAATTTAATCCTCTCTCTACCCCATGGTGATGTTATATAGCTGATCTATCACACCCTCATCCAAGTCTTCTTCCACCTTATCAATGAGTCTTTTCCATGAGATTCTATGATAACAGTGCCACATTCTCTTCTATCATATTGTAAATACTTCTTATCATAATTTGAACAATGATATAAAGATCAATTGGGCATGTAATAGTCATTAGACATGAGAGAGTCATGAGGAAGTTCAAGAGTCATGAGTGTAGGTAAAAGGTCACAATAGGTGAAAAGTCACCTCATTTCTATAAATATACCCTCATTCTCCATTTGTAGGGGACTTTAGCACTTGAGATAGGACTAGCATTAGATAGCTAATTTGTGTTTAAGGACCTAGAGGCACTCAACTCCTGACAACTAGTAGGGTGAGTTGTGGTGAGGTTAGGGTTTTTCTTTAGAAAATGATATGAGTAGCCCATGTTCCGCTGTCAGGATTTGATGTTTTGCAGGACATGTACTTATATTTTTAGTAGTGTTAATAAGAAGCTCTCCTCTTTTGTCATTGATTCCCATTCACTCCCATGGTGGTTGTAATGGATATTTGGTATTTCCATTATGTGTGTATGTGTGATTGAATGTTAGTGATTTAATTATGAACTAATTCCTTGCTATTGCATGTATGTTTGCTTTCGAATCTCTGCTCATGTATTCCACGCTATGCCCGTAACTTATTGTAAACTGTTTTGAAATTAATCTCTAGAACTTTCCTATTCATGCATGTCTCAGATGGTTTTAGTTCACTAATCCTTCTTGCGTCATGCTTCTTATTATTTTTGTTGTTGTTACAATCTTGTATCTTTTTCTGTAGGTTGTTAATCTTGGGTTGACCTTGTTCCCATTGTCCTGGAATTTCTTTCTTGCCCTCACTCTAACATATTCACATTTGAAAACTAGGAGCAAAGATAACATGGTGGTAGCCGAGCCCACATACTGGAGGGCTCCTATCTCAAAAGGTGTGAGGTCTAATTAATACTTCACATCGATGAGACCCCCTAGCTATTGGCGAATTTTTTTTCCCGTCAACAGAGTTTTAGCGCTAGAAGGAGGGCCAAATGACAAGCTAAACTTGTGGAGCCCCTATCTTGACATCATATCTTGAAATGGATCCTTCCCCAATCTCTATCCCAGATTATTTTTCTAAAAGTCTTAATCTTTCAGTCCCTTCGGAAATAGTTCATCACTAGTCATAGAATAAGTTTGATGACGCTGGTGGAATAGCTGTGCTTAAAGATGCATGTCAATTTCTTCATTTTTTTTAATGAAGTACATTGTGAAGATGTTTCTTCCAAACTTTTCACCCTAACACTTGGAGGTCGCGTCAAGGAATGGTGCAAAACTTTGCTAGCTGCGTCTATTGATTCTTTGGAGAATTTCATCAAGGAACTTCATCGTGCTTTTGACAGGTATGATTTTCAAAGTCTATTTAAAAATATCAACAAGCTTAGATGGAAACCATATGAATATTTGGAATATTTTGCTGATAGGTTTTTCCATATTTGTTAATCAATTTCCTAAAAGAGACGTGGATTAGATATATTTGAGTAAAACATTTCGGCAGTTGGTTTGTATTTATTTGCAACAATTTTAATCTGAAATGAATCATGACTTTGATGATAATCTGCAAGTTACAAATCAACCATATTTTATGCCTAATTTTTTCTTGCCAACTTATGTGAGTCGGGAAAAGTCACAAGCCTATAAGGAGGAAATTACTGCTTGTGAAATTCCACATCCTCCTTCAGCTTCATTACCTAATGAAATTTTTGTCATTAACAATTTAGGTGATGAAAAGTGTTTGCAGGAAAAGGAACCAAGTTGTCTTGATTTTGGATCTCTCATACATCTTGTGGAAATTGGACAACTTAAAAGTTAAGTTGATAAAACACCCCTCCCTGTTGATGAGATCCAACTTGAGCCCATGAAACATATTCCAAGATCTATTCCTGGATCTATTCATAATATGCTCCTTCATTCACCTGCTTGCATTGACCTAAAACCTCTATTAAATAATACTAAAGCTGAAATCAACTCCACGGAGCATAACATGCATGTTGATCTGTTGCTTCCTCAAGATGGCACTAATGTACAGTATTTGAGTCTTGAATTAATTTTAGTTCAAGTTGATGCCTCTTCACCTAAGTATTTTCATCTTTTGTACCCTTATTTATTCGATCAGTTTGATACACCAACAGTTTCTCCAAACCCTTTAAATATTTATCCTGCTGGATTTGATTGAAATCAGGTACATAATGGCATTCTCTCACAATCAAAAGATGAAGATATTGAATCCCTTATTCATGATCTTTTCAATCTATAAACTTTAACAAGTTGTTGACGATGCTGGACCCGCTAACATTAAGGAAATCTCTCTGATGTGAAGTCCCAATTTGACCTCACACTGTTTGATGTAGGTGTCGCATCTGGTATAAACGCCCAGTTGTCGAATCCTTAAAGATTTGCCTTGACTCTAACTGTCAGCAAGAGAGAGGGATGCAATGGTGTATTTAAAAGAAAGAGGGCGTGCCTAGTGAGTGTTCAGTTGTAAATGTGTTAAGGTTCTTCTACTGTAGAGAGGGGAGAAAAATGAGCCTCTAAGTGAGAGGTAATAATACCACCCAAGATGAGACACACAGGAACTAGAAGCATCCGTCCAACATCCAACATAATAGTCCATAGTGGATGTGACGATCGTTACAACCAACAAATGAAGAAAGATATGTCTAATATCCCGCGGAATAGTCCACAAGGACGGGACAACAATAACAACCATTACAAAACATTCTCAATAAGATAAGTACTAAAATAACCGAAATAGTTCAATTATCTTAGCATATGTGAAAGAAAACATGAAATACAAACATCTGCACAATAGTCTTACAAACATTTATAATTCACGCATGAAGAATGTGGCCTTGAAGGATTTTGTTATTAAGTAAAATTTCCAAGACACATGTTTACAATTTAAATCACTAGCTCCAGTAGTGGAGCATTGGAGCCACTCCTTGCTCCTCGAAGAACTAACTTATCTCTCTAATGCCTTGCGGGAGGATCCAAGGTGAAAAAGTCCTTTGCTCACACAATGAGGGAGTATATATAACCAAGGGTGACTCTTTGGCTACCCTCATGAATGTTTGAATTCCTATGAATTTTCAACTTACATGACTCTTTACATTCCATGTGTGTCCTTTGGACTTCCACTTTACAATACATTTTGAGTACAATATACATGATCCATAATAATGATGTGGCATATGACCACTCATGACATGACATGACATGACACTACTGACATGGACTACTTGATGATGTGGAAATGTCAAGTCACTGTTGCTGCTAAGTGTTGGATGTCTTCTTGAATATTTTTCCTCTTCATCTTCGCATCATTTTGTGATGCAAAATCTTCAATGTTCTCCATTCTTGAATAATGGTCGCAAACTAGTGTCCCTTTGATTTCTCTTTATCGATCAACTTGCAAGTTCAACTACAAGAGAGTTTTCAAACATGCTTCCCTCCTTCTCCATCATCTTTCCATGACAGATAGGGTACATGTTCCTGTAATCCACTCATGACGAGATGACATCAATCTGAAAACCCCCTAGTTTAAAATGATGCATTCTGATCCACCAACTGAGTCTGGAACAAGTGACATGCTGGGAAGATGGACTCAGTGACTGCATAATGCATAGTTCTAGGAGCCAAGGGAAAATCTTGAGCTCTAAGATTGTGCTGTGCGCAACTCAGGTAGGTCTGAGGGACAAGACTGCACAGTTTCCAAAGGAAGTGGGACAAGCTGAGGGAATGGGCACTAGGAGAGATAACTGTGTAGTTCTGGGAGACAATGGAGGTTGGGCTACTGTACAAATACACAGTTCAAGGACTTAGGGTGTGAGCTTGAAGCTTGAGTATGCGAAGTATGCAGTTTAAGCTAGGCTGGGGACATGTCTACACAATTCTGGAGGTTAAGGTCGGGGATTCGGCACGGAAACTGCGTAGTCCAATAGTCCTGGGAGGTAGGAAATGCACATTGTGTAGTTACAAGAAATAAGATCATAGCTAGAGGACTGAGACTGTGCATTTCACAACTCAGGAGAGGCCTGATGAAGCTAGGTTTCTTGATCGGGAAGTTTTTCGAAAAATGGATAAGCGTGGGATCGATGAGATAGGTGTGAACGGTGATGAAATTTGACTGTGATCACACACTTAGAATAATTTGACGACACGAAAACATAGATCATCAGAACACATGAACATGGAAGTTCCCTCCATGTGACAACTTTACGACAAGGTACGACAAGTGTGACACTTAAGATAGACTTTGGGACGACCGTGACGACACTTGTGTGACAATGCTCAGAACTTTGTGCATGAGTGCGGAAAATGTTTACATAGTTAGAAAAACTCATATACACATAGACATACCTTTGAAACCATCAGAATAGGCTTGTACACAGTACACAACAACCAAACATGCCAAAAGACGATAATTTACCAACATGCAAAAGGGAACAAAACACTTCAAGAAATTTCATGAAATAAGCTTTAGTTTTTGTGATAACAATGTACAAGACCAAGGAAGGCTCCAAAATTGAGTGTAAGACAAAATTTTGGAGAGTGTTGCAACAACTACAACACTTAGTGACACATTGGTTGAATTCCAACTTCTCTATCTCGATTAACTTATTCTTTGCAGGGCCTTAGTTCTTCAGGGAGTATTGATTCAACGTGCAGATTACTTTGGTCTTCCCACTTACCCCACGAATAGACACAGTCCTCTTTATACCTTCTCGGTTGAACACAACATAATATTCAAAATTATCGCAATGTTTCAAGTTGGGAAGGGTAGTGTAGCTTGCAAGCTTTAGACTTTTAGAGCATAATTTTTCATCTCTAGTGTTGCTCTATTGCTACCAAGCTTGAAGAGTACCCCGACGGAGTAACTCAGGAACACAAACATTAATTTGCTGCCAGTGAGCTTGGATAGTACAATATCTGCTAGTCATCATAAAAAATGTGTAAATTAGTGATATTATCAGGGACATATGACTTATAAATAATTTTAATAGAAAAAATATCCCTCAATGGTGATAACCTAGCAATGACATTTTCTAATGCATCCACAACTGCGTTACGCATTATTGGAACATAAATGATATTAAAATATTGTAAATGTGAAATCAGATGCCATACCTCTTATTGATAGCTTCTAAGATGAGGTGACACACAATGTATGGTATTGCGTACCTGTCACATCGTAATTTCCGAGTCACCTACTGCTTTCAGGATAACAATGTTGAGGTCAATGGCTCTTAAGCCCAAGATGAGTGCTTCATGTTCTACAGTGTTGTTCTTGCACTCAAATTCCAAGTGGCTAGAAATCAAATGCTTTCTTTGTAGCGGGTCTATTAAAATGCAACCAACTCCAGATCCCTCCCGCATTTTGGAACCATGGAAGTGCAAAGTCTATATATCATATGTACAGGGACTAGGAACTACACTAGTATTATTATTACTACTACTAACTGTACAAAGGTCATTTTAACCAGTTTGACTAGGAAGGAACTCCAACTATGTATCTGGTGAGACTTGGGATGGTTGTGCAAGATATCACCCTAGTTGGGTTTCTAGGAAGCAATTGTCAAAGATTAGTTCTGCAAAATCCACTAATTCATTCAGTTCATCCAAGGGAGTGATAGTATGTTTCATGTATATTTTTGAATTCACTCAGATCTGATTATTTCTGCCCTTATACGGAAGCCATAAATGTGACCAGTGTTGGCATTATGATTCAAGTGTTGTCCTTGATGGCAACTCACTCAGAGGATGGTACAGGTGCTCAGAGGTTGGTACAGGTGATGGCAACTTAATCAGAAGACAGATCTCAGTACAGCATGCCAAGGAAGCTCATACACGCCGTTTCGTTAAGCCCAAGTCGCGTGTACACGCTAGTTCGATTCAGAAAAAGCGCGTGTATGTGGAAAGGTTCCTTTGGTTCATGGTGGTTAGTCCTTGGAAGTTGTGCCTATGATTTCGGACCATTATGTCTCGACGGGCGTGTCGATCCCTAGTTTTAAAGTTGATGGTATTGTGTTACTATGGTTTTGGCTCTTGGTATTGAGAAAGGCCTAAGGCTATATAAGGAGAAGAAGATCATTAGGCAAAATCATCTTTCGACAAGGCTTGAATATCTAAGAGAGAAAGAGATCTGATATGCAGGTTCTGAGTTGCTTGATCTAAGCCAAGGAGAGATCACATCGGTTGATGGAAGACTAGATCTAAGGATAGATCGAGATCTAATGGTTTGAAATGCACTATCATGATATGGTTGATTATGCGTATTTCTAGATCTGCATATTGTCGCAATGTTACGTTCTGGGTCTAACTAATGTCTGGTACAGCTGCAAATTGAGAAAGTTTATTTTTAGATCTGTACGCAGGTTGGCTTCGGTAAAAGAGCGTGTATACGCGGGTTTTGATCATTAAAGTAGCGTATATCTTTTGAAGCTTGATTTTGGGTTTACAGTGGGGTCTGACTGTTATTGCAGAGTTCTGTAGTCTGCTCTGTGTTCTGGTAACTGGTGATTGACAGGGTTCAGTGGTTCAGTGATTCAAAGTTTGGTTGTTTTATGCTTCAATGATCTGTTGTGGAAATTGAATGAATTGTGGTCTTCAGATTGTAATGTTGTGCTTCAGGAATATCCAAGTCTGAAAATGTATGAAAAGTGATACCTGAAAGAAGGAAGATTGTAGGTCAGCACCTACGTACTAGTATCTTGGCTAGTACAAGAGCAAAGGGGGTTGGAGCTCCCTTCCAAGGAAGTTTGGAGAACGAGAGAAGGTTGAAGCCTTCTGCAGGTTGTAGCCTGCGTACTGGTATAAGGCTGCACCAGTACAAAAGATTGTAAACTGAAGTTTCATATTAAAGAAAGATAGAGACAACTTGCAGCAGGTGGTTTTCACCCACATTGGGTTTCCACCTTATATCTTGGTGTTCATGTGTGTGGCTTTTTATCTGTTCTGTTATACTGCACATGTTTACTGTTAATGTGATGAATAATGTCCTGATGCACTTAATTGAAGAATAAGCTAACTAAATTGTGAGTTTTCTTCTTATACGCTGTTTTACTTCGTCACAGTAGCGTGTACACGCTGGTTCACTTAACTGAAGTAGCGTATATGTTTCTGAGCATTTAAAAAGTTTGATTAATCTGATAATACTGATTCACCCCCCCTCTCAGTATTATTTCCAACAATTGGTATCAGAGCAGGTCCTTCAGAGAAGCTTGATCGCTTGAAGGAAGATCATTCATCATGAGCAACTACGAGAAAGAAGCATCAATCAGGCCACCGGTTTTTGATGGAACAAATTTCAATTATTGGAAGGTAAGAGTTACTGCATATCTTCAATCTCTTGGTACAGAAGTTTGGGACATTGTAGAAACAGGCTATGCTTTTCCTTCAGCTACTCCTACAGATCCAGCTGAGAAAAAGGCATATGAAACAAATGCAAAAGCAGTCAGTACTCTATTAGGAAGTATATCTCAAACAGAATTCATGAAGGTCATGCACTTCAAATCAGCAAAAGAGATATGGGACAAAATGATCACTAGCTATGAAGGAGATGAACAGGTAAAGCAAGCTAAACTTCAAACTCTCAGGATTCAATATGAGACCCTCAAGATGTATAATGATGAAAGTGTGGCTAATTATTTTCTTCGGGTAGATGAGATTGTTAATTGTATGAAAAATCTGGGTGAAGAAATAAAAGAGACTATAGTAGTTCAAAAGATTCTAAGATCATTATCCCCCAAGTTCGAATCTAAAGTATCTGCAATAGAAGAAAAGGAAAATCTCAAAGTTCTCACTATGTCTCAGCTACATGGAATTCTAACTGCTTATGAAATGAGAAAGGGAGGTCCATCAGACAGAAGGGAAGCTGCTTTTAAGGCATCAAGAAAAGAAGATTACTATGAAGCAAGCCATGTTCCAGAAGAAGAGGAAGAAGAATCAAATTTTGTCAGAAATCTTCAAAGGGGTGCTGGAAGGTTCAGAGGTAAGCTACCTTTCAAATGCTTTGCTTGTGGAAGAGTAGGTCATTATGCTGCAAAATGTCCTAATAAGGATAAAGGAAAAGAACCTGCTAGATGGAATAAGAAACAAAGTGCAAATAAGAAAAGCTACTACACCCATGAAGATAGTGATGGCTTATCAAACAGTGATGAAGATGAACAAGGTAATAAATATAAGCTATTAATGGCATTTGAAGATGATGATTATGAGGATGCTGTAGATGTGGATAATCTCTATAATGAAATTACTAGACTCAAGAGATGCATAGAAGAAAAGAGTGTGATCATTGATACTTTGCAATTTCAAATTGATGAAAAGGAAAAACATCTTGAAAAACTAGAAGGTGAAATTGTTGGTCTCAGAAAAGAAATTGAGAAAACAAAAACTATTAATCTTAAGTTTGTCAAAGGATCTGAAACTTTGGATGAGATTATCAATGTGCAGCGGTCTCCTCTAAACAAGACAGGTTTGGGCTATAATGGAGAAACCTCTCAAGCATCCACCTCAAAAAGTTATCTTGATGCAGCAAGAAGAAATGAGCAGAAGAACAATGAAGATAATCAGGTAAAGCAGGGACGAATTACAAACAGAAACTATCAGGGACAATCCTTCTTAAGGGTGAACAAAAGCTACAACCAACCACAGGTAAAATCTTCTCAGTTTGGCACAAGAATAGATGAAAATAGAAATTACAATCAGTTGGCTGGTAGATTCAATAACCGCAGAAGCTTCTTCAATGGACAATGCTTTTCTTGCCATAACTTTGGTCACAAAGCAGCTCAATGTGTTGCATATAAAACAATCATGACTAGGGAAGCTCAAAAACAAAGAAGTATGACAGGGATTACAAAGAGGACCTATAACAACTTTTCAGTTCTTGAAAATGAAGTTGAATGTTCTATTTGCAATAATTTTGGTCATAAAGAATCTGAATGCAGGAGCAGGTTTCAGGAGAAAAAGGAACAAGCCACGAGCACCAAAAAATGGAGAATAAAAGAACCTCAGACAGAAAGATGTGGGATAGCGTTTTATGCAGAAGGACAGGAAAATCTATGGTACATTGACAGTGGATGTTCGAAACATATGACAGGTGATAAAGAAAAACTTGAATCTTATTCTACTTTAGAAAAGGGAAAGAAAGTTTCTTTTGGAAATGATACTCCTGCAACTATAAAAGGAAAAGGTATTGCTCCTTTGAAAGAAAAGGTCAAGGCTGGAAATGTTTTGTATGTTGATGGATTGAAGCATAATCTTCTAAGTGTCAGCCAGATGTGTGATAAAAAAACCGAGGTTATTTTCAGATCGAATGGATGTCTTGTTCGTGATCTTGATACAGGTAAAACAGTTCTCAAAGGCAAAAGAACTCCAAATAATCTGTACATATTTGAAGAAGGACAACAACAATGCTATCTTAGCAAGGATGAAGAGCACTGGTTATGGCATCGAAGGTTGGGACATCTAAGCTTCTCACAAATAAGGAAAGCATGCAAATATCAGGCAGTTCGCGATCTTCCAGATATCAAAATTCCAGACAACACCATATGCAAATCTTGTCAGTTTGGAAAGCAAACCAGAACTAACTTTCCAGAGAAGGAAGGATCAGCTAGCTTGCCTCTTGAGCTAGTCCATACAGATGTATGTGGTCCATTTAGGAAAAGGACACCTCGAGGAGAAGAATATCTGATATTATTCATTGATGATTTCTCAAGGTTTGTTTGGTTAGGGCTTATGAAGCACAAAGATGAAGCATTCGAAAAATTCAAATCCTTCAAAGCATTGGCTGAAAATGAATCAGGACACAAAATTAAGTGCCTCAGATCTGACAGAGGTGGGGAGTTCACATCAAATGAATTTTTCGATTTCTGCGATGAACATGGGATAAGAAGAGAATTCTCTACAGCTAGAACTCCTCAGCAAAATGGGGTTGTGGAAAGAATGAACAGAACTATCCAACAAATGGCTCGTGCTATGCTCGATGAATCAGGTACTCCTGCAACCTTCTGGGGTGAAGCTGCACATGCTGCTGTTATCATTCTTAACAAAACAAATGTCCGAGTAAACAGCACTCAAACACCTCATGAGCTTTGGAGTGGTAAAACTCCTTCCGTGAAGCATTTCAAAATCTTTGGGAGCAAATGTTATATTAAGAATACTGATGAGCAACTTGGCAAACTTGAACCTAGAGCAGATGAGGGCATTCTTCTTGGTTATTCTCCACATAGCAAAGCATACAAGTGCTACAATAAAAGACTTGGCAGAATTGTTGACAGTATTGATATAGTGGTTGATGAGAAGGGATATATTCCTAGGCAAGTTCATCATGAAGACATTGAAGAAGATGAAGGTTACTCTCAAAGGCGAAATGATGAAGAAGAAGAACCTCAAGAAGAAGAAGAATCTCAAGAAGAACCAGAGGAGCAGACAAGAATAGAAGAGAAGACTCCATCCAGATATGTCCAAAAGAATCATCCAGAAACTCAGATTGTGGGGCAGAAAGAAGCAGGAGTACAAACAAGAAGGACACTTGCAGAAGCTTCAAGCTACTTGGCTCTACTCTCCTCCATTGAACCACAAAATGTGAAAGAAGCATGCAAAGATGAATGTTGGGTCAAAGCAATGGATGAAGAACTTGAGCAAATCGAAAGGAACAACACTTGGGAATTAGTTCCTAGACCAAAAGATAAGAATGTAATAGGAACAAAATGGGTCTTCAAGAATAAGTTAAATGAAAATGGAGAAGTAATTAGAAACAAGGCCAGACTTGTTTGTAAAGGGTATGCACAGCAAGAAGGAATAGATTTTGAAGAGACCTTTGCTCCTGTGGCAAGACTAGAGGCCATCCGAATGTTCCTTGCTCTCTCAAGCTTTCAAAACTTCAAGGTATTTCAAATGGACGTGAAATCAGCCTTCCTGAATGGAGACTTAGAAGAAGAAGTATATATTGAGCAGCCAGATGGGTTCATTCTTGGGAATGATCCAAACCTTGTATGCAGATTGAAAAAGGCACTCTATGGGCTCAAACAAGCTCCAAGGGCTTGGTACTATCGGTTGGACAAATATCTTCACCAACAAGGCTTTTCAAAAGGATCAGCAGATAGCAATCTCTATATAAAAGTTGAAAATAACAAATTGCTAATTCTTGTTGTTTATGTAGATGATATTATTTTTGGCAGCAATGAAGAGACTATGAGTCAAAACTTTGCCTTGGTTATGCAGAAAGAATTCGAAATGTCACTTCTTGGAGAATTGACATATTTTCTTGGATTGCAAATCCAACAAAATGAAGGAGGTATCTTCTTGTCTCAAACCAAATACCTCAAGCAGATCTTGAAGAAGTATGGCATGGAAGAGTCAAAGCCAGTATGTACACCCATGGTTACAGGATGCAGCCTCAGTGCAAATGATGAATCAGCAGCAGTTCACCAACCCACTTATAGATCCATGATTGGGAGTTTGCTTTATTTGACAGGTACTCGACCAGATATTACACATGCAGTAGGAATGGTTGGAAGATTTCAAGCCAACCCAAAGGAAACTCATCTTCAGGCAGTCAAAAGAATCTTCAAATATCTTCAAGGGACCCAAAACTATGGCTTATGGTATCCTAGAAATACAGATCTCACTCTTCATGCTTACACAGATGCAGATTGGGCTGGAAGTGTGGATGATAGGAAAAGCACAAGTGGAGGTGCTTTCTTCATGGGTTCCAGATTAGTATCTTGGTTCAGCAAGAAACAAAGTTCGATTGCCTTATCTACAGCTGAAGCAGAATATGTGGCTGCAGCATCTTGTTGCACACAACTTCTTTGGATGATGCAGACCTTGCAGGACTTTCAAATCACTTGCACTCCACCTGTCTCTATCTTATGTGATAATACAAGTGCAATCAGCATTTCAAAGAATCCAGTCATGCACTCAAAGACCAAGCACATACCAATCAAGTACCATTTTCTTCGGGAACAAGTGCTTGAGCAGAAGGTCAAGTTGGAGTATGTTCCTTCTAAGGAGCAAGTTGCTGATATTCTCACAAAACCACTGCCCAGGGAAACTTTTGAATATCTCAGACAAAAGCTGGGAGTAGTTGATGCTTCATCCTGTTGTTGAAGTTTGTTTGTTCTACAAAAAGTTGGTATACGCAGGTTACGGAAGGGATATGCGCGTATATACGCGGATTCATGCTGGGTAAGTCGCGTGTATGCTGGACGCTTGTTGCAGAAAGAATATCCGCGTACATACGCTGTTTTATACAGGATAAATCGCGTATATGAAGTTCTGAACAGCAAGGGAAAAACTCTGAAGTTCTGAACAGCAATGGGAATGTCAGAATTCTTCAGGCACAGTTTCAGGGAGTGCAACAGGCACAGGTTCAGGGGGAGCAGCTTAAAAGTCTCATAAAGCATTGTTGGCATTCAGATGTTTTGGTTTCAGGAGAAGGAGCTCAGAAAGAAATTCTGGTTGCTGATCTAACAAGATGTTTATCAGATGCTGCTGGTGCCTTTCCTAAGTCTTGGTCTAGATCTGTTGTCTCTATGTCATGTATCTCTCTTGTCATATCTCTTTTATGGTGTCAAGGTCATGTAACGGCCTATGTTGGTTTCCCCACTATGCCTGGGATGAATGCTGTAATATAATTGGTTGTTTCTGATATGTTATGGATGTATGTATTGAGTCCTTTGGTGATAGGAAGGTCCCTTATGGTGTATAAGTCTTGGTTCTTGTTGAAGAACATCTTTTGCAGATCTGGCCTACTGTCAGGGGGAGCACGAGTCAGCACAGCCAAGCAGAGGTATCAGCATGTCCTCAGGGGGAGCACAGCCCTTTGCCCTTGATGTCAAAGGGGGAGAGTGACTTGGTGTGGTGGTTGCCATCAAGTCCAAAGGGGGAGATTGTTGGCATTATGATTCAAGTGTTGTCCTTGATGGCAACTCACTCAGAGGATGGTACAGGTGCTCAGAGGTTGGTACAGGTGATGGCAACTTAATCAGAAGACAGATCTCAGTACAGCATGCCAAGGAAGCTCATACACGCCGTTTCGTTAAGCCCAAGTCGCGTGTACACGCTAGTTCGATTCAGAAAAAGCGCGTGTATGTGGAAAGGTTCCTTTGGTTCATGGTGGTTAGTCCTTGGAAGTTGTGCCTATGATTTCGGACCATTATGTCTCGACGGGCGTGTCGATCCCTAGTTTTAAAGTTGATGGTATTGTGTTACTATGGTTTTGGCTCTTGGTATTGAGAAAGGCCTAAGGCTATATAAGGAGAAGAAGATCATTAGGCAAAATCATCTTTCGACAAGGCTTGAATATCTAAGAGAGAAAGAGATCTGATATGCAGGTTCTGAGTTGCTTGATCTAAGCCAAGGAGAGATCACATCGGTTGATGGAAGACTAGATCTAAGGATAGATCGGGATCTAATGGTTTGAAATGCACTATCATGATATGGTTGATTATGCGTATTTCTAGATCTGCATATTGTCGCAATGTTACGTTCTGGGTCTAACTAATGTCTGGTACAGCTGCAAATTGAGAAAGTTTATTTTTAGATCTGTACGCAGGTTGGCTTCGGTAAAAGAGCGTGTATACGCGGGTTTTGCTCATTAAAGTAGCGTATATCTTTTGAAGCTTGATTTTGGGTTTACAGTGGGGTCTGACTGTTATTGCAGAGTTCTGTAGTCTGCTCTGTGTTCTGGTAACTGGTGATTGACAGGGTTCAGTGGTTCAGTGATTCAAAGTTTGGTTGTTTTATGCTTCAATGATCTGTTGTGGAAATTGAATGAATTGTGGTCTTCAGATTGTAATGTTGTGCTTCAGGAATATCCAAGTCTGAAAATGTATGAAAAGTGATACCTGAAAGAAGGAAGATTGTAGGTCAGCACCTACGTACTAGTATCTTGGCTAGTACAAGAGCAAAGGGGGTTGGAGCTCCCTTCCAAGGAAGTTTGGAGAACGAGAGAAGGTTGAAGCCTTCTGCAGGTTGTAGCCTGCGTACTGGTATAAGGCTGCACCAGTACAAAAGATTGTAAACTGAAGTTTCATATTAAAGAAAGATAGAGACAACTTGCAGCAGGTGGTTTTCACCCACATTGGGTTTCCACCTTATATCTTGGTGTTCATGTGTGTGGCTTTTTATCTGTTCTGTTATACTGCACATGTTTACTGTTAATGTGATGAATAATGTCCTGATGCACTTAATTGAAGAATAAGCTAACTAAATTGTGAGTTTTCTTCTTATACGCTGTTTTACTTCGTCACAGTAGCGTGTACACGCTGGTTCACTTAACTGAAGTAGCGTATATGTTTCTGAGCATTTAAAAAGTTTGATTAATCTGATAATACTGATTCACCCCCCCTCTCAGTATTATTTCCAACAATTGGTATCAGAGCAGGTCCTTCAGAGAAGCTTGATCGCTTGAAGGAAGATCATTCATCATGAGCAACTACGAGAAAGAAGCATCAATCAGGCCACCGGTTTTTGATGGAACAAATTTCAATTATTGGAAGGTAAGAGTTACTGCATATCTTCAATCTCTTGGTACAGAAGTTTGGGACATTGTAGAAACAGGCTATGCTTTTCCTTCAGCTACTCCTACAGATCCAGCTGAGAAAAAGGCATATGAAACAAATGCAAAAGCAGTCAGTACTCTATTAGGAAGTATATCTCAAACAGAATTCATGAAGGTCATGCACTTCAAATCAGCAAAAGAGATATGGGACAAAATGATCACTAGCTATGAAGGAGATGAACAGGTAAAGCAAGCTAAACTTCAAACTCTCAGGATTCAATATGAGACCCTCAAGATGTATAATGATGAAAGTGTGGCTAATTATTTTCTTCGGGTAGATGAGATTGTTAATTGTATGAAAAATTTGGGTGAAGAAATAAAAGAGACTATAGTAGTTCAAAAGATTCTAAGATCATTATCCCCCAAGTTTGAATCTAAAGTATCTGCAATAGAAGAAAAGGAAAATCTCAAAGTTCTCACTATGTCTCAGCTACATGGAATTCTAACTGCTTATGAAATGAGAAAGGGAGGTCCATCAGACAGAAGGGAAGCTGCTTTTAAGGCATCAAGAAAAGAAGATTACTATGAAGCAAGCCATGTTCCAGAAGAAGAGGAAGAAGAATCAAATTTTGTCAGAAATCTTCAAAGGGGTGCTGGAAGGTTCAGAGGTAAGCTACCTTTCAAATGCTTTGCTTGTGGAAGAGTAGGTCATTATGCTGCAAAATGTCCTAATAAGGATAAAGGAAAAGAACCTGCTAGATGGAATAAGAAACAAAGTGCAAATAAGAAAAGCTACTACACCCATGAAGATAGTGATGGCTTATCAAACAGTGATGAAGATGAACAAGGTAATAAATATAAGCTATTAATGGCATTTGAAGATGATGATTATGAGGATGCTGTAGATGTGGATAATCTCTATAATGAAATTACTAGACTCAAGAGATGCATAGAAGAAAAGAGTGTGATCATTGATACTTTGCAATTTCAAATTGATGAAAAGGAAAAACATCTTGAAAAACTAGAAGGTGAAATTGTTGGTCTCAGAAAAGAAATTGAGAAAACAAAAACTATTAATCTTAAGTTTGTCAAAGGATCTGAAACTTTGGATGAGATTATCAATGTGCAGCGGTCTCCTCTAAACAAGACAGGTTTGGGCTATAATGGAGAAACCTCTCAAGCATCCACCTCAAAAAGTTATCTTGATGCAGCAAGAAGAAATGAGCAGAAGAACAATGAAGATAATCAGGTAAAGCAGGGACGAATTACAAACAGAAACTATCAGGGACAATCCTTCTTAAGGGTGAACAAAAGCTACAACCAACCACAGGTAAAATCTTCTCAGTTTGGCACAAGAATAGATGAAAATAGAAATTACAATCAGTTGGCTGGTAGATTCAATAACCGCAGAAGCTTCTTCAATGGACAATGCTTTTCTTGCCATAACTTTGGTCACAAAGCAGCTCAATGTGTTGCATATAAAACAATCATGACTAGGGAAGCTCAAAAACAAAGAAGTATGACAGGGATTACAAAGAGGACCTATAACAACTTTTCGGTTCTTGAAAATGAAGTTGAATGTTCTATTTGCAATAATTTTGGTCATAAAGAATCTGAATGCAGGAGCAGGTTTCAGGAGAAAAAGGAACAAGCCACGAGCACCAAAAAATGGAGAATAAAAGAACCTCAGACAGAAAGATGTGGGATAGCGTTTTATGCAGAAGGACAGGAAAATCTATGGTACATTGACAGTGGATGTTCGAAACATATGACAGGTGATAAAGAAAAACTTGAATCTTATTCTACTTTAGAAAAGGGAAAGAAAGTTTCTTTTGGAAATGATACTCCTGCAACTATAAAAGGAAAAGGTATTGCTCCTTTGAAAGAAAAGGTCAAGGCTGGAAATGTTTTGTATGTTGATGGATTGAAGCATAATCTTCTAAGTGTCAGCCAGATGTGTGATCAAAAAACCGAGGTTATTTTCAGATCGAATGGATGTCTTGTTCGTGATCTTGATACAGGTAAAACAGTTCTCAAAGGCAAAAGAACTCCAAATAATCTGTACATATTTGAAGAAGGACAACAACAATGCTATCTTAGCAAGGATGAAGAGCACTGGTTATGGCATCGAAGGTTGGGACATCTAAGCTTCTCACAAATAAGGAAAGCATGCAAATATCAGGCAGTTCGCGATCTTCCAGATATCAAAATTCCAGACAACACCATATGCAAATCTTGTCAGTTTGGAAAGCAAACCAGAACTAACTTTCCAGAGAAGGAAGGATCAGCTAGCTTGCCTCTTGAGCTAGTCCATACAGATGTATGTGGTCCATTTAGGAAAAGGACACCTCGAGGAGAAGAATATCTGATATTATTCATTGATGATTTCTCAAGGTTTGTTTGGTTAGGGCTTATGAAGCACAAAGATGAAGCATTCGAAAAATTCAAATCCTTCAAAGCATTGGCTGAAAATGAATCAGGACACAAAATTAAGTGCCTCAGATCTGACAGAGGTGGGGAGTTCACATCAAATGAATTTTTCGATTTCTGCGATGAACATGGGATAAGAAGAGAATTCTCTACAGCTAGAACTCCTCAGCAAAATGGGGTTGTGGAAAGAATGAACAGAACTATCCAACAAATGGCTCGTGCTATGCTCGATGAATCAGGTACTCCTGCAACCTTCTGGGGTGAAGCTGCACATGCTGCTGTTATCATTCTTAACAAAACAAATGTCCGAGTAAACAGCACTCAAACACCTCATGAGCTTTGGAGTGGTAAAACTCCTTCCGTGAAGCATTTCAAAATCTTTGGGAGCAAATGTTATATTAAGAATACTGATGAGCAACTTGGCAAACTTGAACCTAGAGCAGATGAGGGCATTCTTCTTGGTTATTCTCCACATAGCAAAGCATACAAGTGCTACAATAAAAGACTTGGCAGAATTGTTGACAGTATTGATATAGTGGTTGATGAGAAGGGATATATTCCTAGGCAAGTTCATCATGAAGACATTGAAGAAGATGAAGGTTACTCTCAAAGGCGAAATGATGAAGAAGAAGAACCTCAAGAAGAAGAAGAATCTCAAGAAGAACCAGAGGAGCAGACAAGAATAGAAGAGAAGACTCCATCCAGATATGTCCAAAAGAATCATCCAGAAACTCAGATTGTGGGGCAGAAAGAAGCAGGAGTACAAACAAGAAGGACACTTGCAGAAGCTTCAAGCTACTTGGCTCTACTCTCCTCCATTGAACCACAAAATGTGAAAGAAGCATGCAAAGATGAATGTTGGGTCAAAGCAATGGATGAAGAACTTGAGCAAATCGAAAGGAACAACACTTGGGAATTAGTTCCTAGACCAAAAGATAAGAATGTAATAGGAACAAAATGGGTCTTCAAGAATAAGTTAAATGAAAATGGAGAAGTAATTAGAAACAAGGCCAGACTTGTTTGTAAAGGGTATGCACAGCAAGAAGGAATAGATTTTGAAGAGACCTTTGCTCCTGTGGCAAGACTAGAGGCCATCCGAATGTTCCTTGCTCTCTCAAGCTTTCAAAACTTCAAGGTATTTCAAATGGACGTGAAATCAGCCTTCCTGAATGGAGACTTAGAAGAAGAAGTATATATTGAGCAGCCAGATGGGTTCATTCTTGGGAATGATCCAAACCTTGTATGCAGATTGAAAAAGGCACTCTATGGGCTCAAACAAGCTCCAAGGGCTTGGTACTATCGGTTGGACAAATATCTTCACCAACAAGGCTTTTCAAAAGGATCAGCAGATAGCAATCTCTATATAAAAGTTGAAAATAACAAATTGCTAATTCTTGTTGTTTATGTAGATGATATTATTTTTGGCAGCAATGAAGAGACTATGAGTCAAAACTTTGCCTTGGTTATGCAGAAAGAATTCGAAATGTCACTTCTTGGAGAATTGACATATTTTCTTGGATTGCAAATCCAACAAAATGAAGGAGGTATCTTCTTGTCTCAAACCAAATACCTCAAGCAGATCTTGAAGAAGTATGGCATGGAAGAGTCAAAGCCAGTATGTACACCCATGGTTACAGGATGCAGCCTCAGTGCAAATGATGAATCAGCAGCAGTCCACCAACCCACTTATAGATCCATGATTGGGAGTTTGCTTTATTTGACAGGTACTCGACCAGATATTACACATGCAGTAGGAATGGTTGGAAGATTTCAAGCCAACCCAAAGGAAACTCATCTTCAGGCAGTCAAAAGAATCTTCAAATATCTTCAAGGGACCCAAAACTATGGCTTATGGTATCCTAGAAATACAGATCTCACTCTTCATGCTTACACAGATGCAGATTGGGCTGGAAGTGTGGATGATAGGAAAAGCACAAGTGGAGGTGCTTTCTTCATGGGTTCCAGATTAGTATCTTGGTTCAGCAAGAAACAAAGTTCGATTGCCTTATCTACAGCTGAAGCAGAATATGTGGCTGCAGCATCTTGTTGCACACAACTTCTTTGGATGATGCAGACCTTGCAGGACTTTCAAATCACTTGCACTCCACCCGTCTCTATCTTATGTGATAATACAAGTGCAATCAGCATTTCAAAGAATCCAGTCATGCACTCAAAGACCAAGCACATACCAATCAAGTACCATTTTCTTCGGGAACAAGTGCTTGAGCAGAAGGTCAAGTTGGAGTATGTTCCTTCTAAGGAGCAAGTTGCTGATATTCTCACAAAACCACTGCCCAGGGAAACTTTTGAATATCTCAGACAAAAGCTGGGAGTAGTTGATGCTTCATCCTGTTGTTGAAGTTTGTTTGTTCTACAAAAAGTTGGTATACGCAGGTTACGGAAGGGATATGCGCGTATATACGCGGATTCATGCTGGGTAAGTCGCGTGTATGCTGGACGCTTGTTGCAGAAAGAATATCCGCGTACATACGCTGTTTTATACAGGATAAATCGCGTATATGAAGTTCTGAACAGCAAGGGAAAAACTCTGAAGTTCTGAACAGCAATGGGAATGTCAGAATTCTTCAGGCACAGTTTCAGGGAGTGCAACAGGCACAGGTTCAGGGGGAGCAGCTTAAAAGTCTCATAAAGCATTGTTGGCATTCAGATGTTTTGGTTTCAGGAGAAGGAGCTCAGAAAGAAATTCTGGTTGCTGATCTAACAAGATGTTTATCAGATACTGCTGGTGCCTTTCCTAAGTCTTGGTCTAGATCTGTTGTCTCTATGTCATGTATCTCTCTTGTCATATCTCTTTTATGGTGTCAAGGTCATGTAACGGCCTATGTTGGTTTCCCCACTATGCCTGGGATGAATGCTGTAATATAATTGGTTGTTTCTGATATGTTATGGATGTATGTATTGAGTCCTTTGGTGATAGGAAGGTCCCTTATGGTGTATAAGTCTTGGTTCTTGTTGAAGAACATCTTTTGCAGATCTGGCCTACTGTCAGGGGGAGCACGAGTCAGCACAGCCAAGCAGAGGTATCAGCATGTCCTCAGGGGGAGCACAGCCCTTTGCCCTTGATGTCAAAGGGGGAGAGTGACTTGGTGTGGTGGTTGCCATCAAGTCCAAAGGGGGAGATTGTTGGCATTATGATTCAAGTGTTGTCCTTGATGGCAACTCACTCAGAGGATGGTACAGGTGCTCAGAGGTTGGTACAGGTGATGGCAACTTAATCAGAAGACAGATCTCAGTACAGCATGCCAAGGAAGCTCATACACGCCGTTTCGTTAAGCCCAAGTCGCGTGTACACGCTAGTTCGATTCAGAAAAAGCGCGTGTATGTGGAAAGGTTCCTTTGGTTCATGGTGGTTAGTCCTTGGAAGTTGTGCCTATGATTTCGGACCATTATGTCTCGACGGGCGTGTCGATCCCTAGTTTTAAGTTGATGGTATTGTGTTACTATGGTTTTGGCTCTTGGTATTGAGAAAGGCCTAAGGCTATATAAGGAGAAGAAGATCATTAGGCAAAATCATCTTTCGACAAGGCTTGAATATCTAAGAGAGAAAGAGATCTGATATGCAGGTTCTGAGTTGCTTGATCTAAGGCAAGGAGAGATCACATCGGTTGATGGAAGACTAGATCTAAGGATAGATCGGGATCTAATGGTTTGAAATGCACTATCATGATATGGTTGATTATGCGTATTTCTAGATCTGCATATTGTCGCAATGTTACGTTCTGGGTCTAACTAATGTCTGGTACAGCTGCAAATTGAGAAAGTTTATTTTTAGATCTGTACGCAGGTTGGCTTCGGTAAAAGAGCGTGTATACGCGGGTTTTGCTCATTAAAGTAGCGTATATCTTTTGAAGCTTGATTTTGGGTTTACAGTGGGGTCTGACTGTTATTGCAGAGTTCTGTAGTCTGCTCTGTGTTCTGGTAACTGGTGATTGACAGGGTTCAGTGGTTCAGTGATTCAAAGTTTGGTTGTTTTATGCTTCAATGATCTGTTGTGGAAATTGAATGAATTGTGGTCTTCAGATTGTAATGTTGTGCTTCAGGAATATCCAAGTCTGAAAATGTATGAAAAGTGATACCTGAAAGAAGGAAGATTGTAGGTCAGCACCTACGTACTAGTATCTTGGCTAGTACAAGAGCAAAGGGGGTTGGAGCTCCCTTCCAAGGAAGTTTGGAGAACGAGAGAAGGTTGAAGCCTTCTGCAGGTTGTAGCCTGCGTACTGGTATAAGGCTGCACCAGTACAAAAGATTGTAAACTGAAGTTTCATATTAAAGAAAGATAGAGACAACTTGCAGCAGGTGGTTTTCACCCACATTGGGTTTCCACCTTATATCTTGGTGTTCATGTGTGTGGCTTTTTATCTGTTCTGTTATACTGCACATGTTTACTGTTAATGTGATGAATAATGTCCTGATGCACTTAATTGAAGAATAAGCTAACTAAATTGTGAGTTTTCTTCTTATACGCTGTTTTACTTCGTCACAGTAGCGTGTACACGCTGGTTCACTTAACTGAAGTAGCGTATATGTTTCTGAGCATTTAAAAAGTTTGATTAATCTGATAATACTGATTCACCCCCCCTCTCAGTATTATTTCCAACAATTGGTATCAGAGCAGGTCCTTCAGAGAAGCTTGATCGCTTGAAGGAAGATCATTCATCATGAGCAACTACGAGAAAGAAGCATCAATCAGGCCACCGGTTTTTGATGGAACAATTTTCAATTATTGGAAGGTAAGAGTTACTGCATATCTTCAATCTCTTGGTACAGAAGTTTGGGACATTGTAGAAACAGGCTATGCTTTTCCTTCAGCTACTCCTACAGATCCAGCTGAGAAAAAGGCATATGAAACAAATGCAAAAGCAGTCAGTACTCTATTAGGAAGTATATCTCAAACAGAATTCATGAAGGTCATGCACTTCAAATCAGCAAAAGAGATATGGGACAAAATGATCACTAGCTATGAAGGAGATGAACAGGTAAAGCAAGCTAAACTTCAAACTCTCAGGATTCAATATGAGACCCTCAAGATGTATAATGATGAAAGTGTGGCTAATTATTTTCTTCGGGTAGATGAGATTGTTAATTGTATGAAAAATCTGGGTGAAGAAATAAAAGAGACTATAGTAGTTCAAAAGATTCTAAGATCATTATCCCCCAAGTTCGAATCTAAAGTATCTGCAATAGAAGAAAAGGAAAATCTCAAAGTTCTCACTATGTCTCAGCTACATGGAATTCTAACTGCTTATGAAATGAGAAAGGGAGGTCCATCAGACAGAAGGGAAGCTGCTTTTAAGGCATCAAGAAAAGAAGATTACTATGAAGCAAGCCATGTTCCAGAAGAAGAGGAAGAAGAATCAAATTTTGTCAGAAATCTTCAAAGGGGTGCTGGAAGGTTCAGAGGTAAGCTACCTTTCAAATGCTTTGCTTGTGGAAGAGTAGGTCATTATGCTGCAAAATGTCCTAATAAGGATAAAGGAAAAGAACCTGCTAGATGGAATAAGAAACAAAGTGCAAATAAGAAAAGCTACTACACCCATGAAGATAGTGATGGCTTATCAAACAGTGATGAAGATGAACAAGGTAATAAATATAAGCTATTAATGGCATTTGAAGATGATGATTATGAGGATGCTGTAGATGTGGATAATCTCTATAATGAAATTACTAGACTCAAGAGATGCATAGAAGAAAAGAGTGTGATCATTGATACTTTGCAATTTCAAATTGATGAAAAGGAAAAACATCTTGAAAAACTACATACTTAGTGACACATTGGTTGAATTCCAACTTCTCTATCTCGATTAACTTATTCTTTGCAGGGCCTTAGTTCTTCAGGGAGTATTGATTCAACGTGCAGATTACTTTGGTCTTCCCACTTACCCCACGAATAGACACAGTCCTCTTTATACCTTCTCGGTTGAACACAACATAATATTCAAAATTATCGCAATGTTTCAAGTTGGGAAGGGTAGTGTAGCTTGCAAGCTTTAGACTTTTAGAGCATAATTTTTCATCTCTAGTGTTGCTCTATTGCTACCAAGCTTGAAGAGTACCCCGACGGAGTAACTCAGGAACACAAACATTAATTTGCTGCCAGTGAGCTTGGATAGTACAATATCTGCTAGTCATCATAAAAAATGTGTAAATTAGTGATATTATCAGGGACATATGACTTATAAATAATTTTAATAGAAAAAATATCCCTCAATGGTGATAACCTAGCAATGACATTTTCTAATGCATCCACAACTGCGTTACGCATTATTGGAACATAAATGATATTAAAATATTGTAAATGTGAAATCAGATGCCATACCTCTTATTGATAGCTTCTAAGATGAGGTGACACACAATGTATGGTATTGCGTACCTGTCACATCGTAATTTCCGAGTCACCTACTGCTTTCAGGATAACAATGTTGAGGTCAATGGCTCTTAAGCCCAAGATGAGTGCTTCATGTTCTACAGTGTTGTTCTTGCACTCAAATTCCAAGTGGCTAGAAATCAAATGCTTTCTTTGTAGCGGGTCTATTAAAATGCAACCAACTCCAGATCCCTCCCGCATTTTGGAACCATGGAAGTGCAAAGTCTATATATCATATGTACAGGGACTAGGAACTACACTAGTATTATTATTACTACTACTAACTGTACAAAGGTCATTTTAACCAGTTTGACTAGGAAGGAGCTCCAACTATGTATCTGGTGAGACTTGGGATGGTTGTGCAAGATATCACCCTAGTTGGGTTTCTAGGAAGCAATTGTCAAAGATTAGTTCTGCAAAATCCACTAATTCATTCAGTTCATCCAAGGGAGTGATAGTATGTTTCATGTATATTTTTGAATTCACTCAGATCTGATTATTTCTGCCCTTATACGGAAGCCATAAATGTGACCAGTCTATAGCAAAGTACCCTTTTAACTTTCTTGACCAGTCGCTGCTCAACAACACTCCATATGCTTCCAAAATGTCCACAATCACTATGTTGATACATTGGTTGACTCGTCCATCAGATGTTAAACGAATGATCACATCTATGAGTTCACCAATTGCATGGACAAGAGTTCTGTACAACTGAATAATCTATGCATATTTTTTGTCCCATTTTGAATTGATTTTCTTGGCAATAGATAATGGCATTAAGTTCACCGATGCACCAGAATCAACCAAGCAATTGTGTACATTGAAATTAGGGATTTCAAAAGTTAACAAAAAAGTAGGGCAAAGAGTATTTGCATCCATTGTTAAAGTATTAAGTACAGATTCGAGGGAACCAAAACATGTACCAGATCCCTTGTCTAAAGAGACAACATTACCTGCAGTAGATTGCCCAAGTGCGCGTAAGAGGATGTCTTGCTGGCTCGTGATCTTTGTTAACTCAAACATTGAAATGTTTGCACAAACCTTCTTCATGTCATCAACTATGTTGTAGTCCACATCGGGAAGAATGGCAAAAGTGTCTAGGAGTGTGACTTGGTTTTTGAATTCCGGAGTGATGGTTTTATCCTTACTACTTACAGAAGCACTTTTCGTTGTGACTGCTTTCCTAGACTTGCTCTGAGTGTTCTGTGCTGGGCTAATAGGTGGACTGATTTTCCTAAAAACAATTCTTTAATTTTCTGCTTCGTTAAATCTATTGTAATGGATGGCCCTTAGCTTCTTAGATTATACTGGTTGGTCTGCTTCTTGGCTGGACCATCACTTAAAGGCTATTTGTTGGCATTACTCTTTTGGGTTGTAAGTATGCAGTTGAACATGTTTATTGCATGGCCCACACTTGGAGTCTCTTCGGACGCAATAGCTTCTTCCTTTTCTTCTTCAGGTTTAGTCTTCTCCTCAACCATTAACGCATCAACAAGATGTGTAGCAAGAAGGCTCATTTCTTGATTCCATTGTGAGCACATTTTCCCGAATGATATGAACAATATTGATTTGTGCCCATTTTTTCAATATTCAACTCAACATCGAAGCTTTTTCTAGACTTTACCAGTTGGTTACCACTATTGCCCAAGTTTCCAATCCTCCTAAGCAGGTTGAATATGGGAGGCTTGGTACTCATGGTGGTCTCACTTGGCCTTTTTTTGGGCCCTGCCATCTCATTTGACAGAGTATTGACAAGACGGGTCAAGATTTCAAGATCAGACATTTATTTCTCTTTGGCCTTGCTCATGGAGGCCTGAGACCTTTTACCCGTATCTTTGGAGCCTTTTGTTGGTTCATCATCCATGATGACTCTAATTGCTTGCAAGTCCTTCTCAACTGCGATAACCTCTTCATAATCTTCCATTAATATTTGTTTTGTAGTTTGCTTCACAAACTGCACAATGCTTGCTATGGAGTCATGGTGTTTCTTGTTTTCTGGAAATTTATTCAAGATGTGGTTGAAACTATGATTGAAATCTTTCACATTATCCTTTTTCTCCATCTTAATATTACCTAGATATTTAAATAACACGACGAGGGTCTTATCATAAAAAAAAATTTCAAGGAATATTTTCTTAAACCCCCTCCAGTTTTGGATGGAGTTCAAAGGAAGGATGTGATACCATATAGTTGCTCTACCATCCAAGGTACATGGAAAAATTATACATGCAACATCATCATAATGTACCTTAAGTTTCTGCATATGTAGGTGAAAGTTGTCTAGATGGTCTTCAACCTTCACCGTTTTATCAAGGTCATACTTCGTTAAGACCTTCTCTGAATACTTTGGCATCTTGTGTAAAACACCCAGAAGTGCAAGTGGGCCCTGAGTCATCGAATCCACATCTTGGTCTGCCATGTATTCTTCTTCGCTGTCATCCTCTTCTTTGTCAAAATATGATGGCATTCCTTCCTCTTCCTCTTCTCCACCTAACAAGAAGAAAGTTGTGTCTGAGAGTACAAGGTTATCTCCATCACCACCATGAAAGAGTGGAGGCTCTTTTCTGTTCTCCACAGAGTTTGGTAATTCTGCAAGGGTGGAAAGAACCAAATATTCAAGAGTAGAAACCACTATCCCTATGGGGGTGGTTTTGTTCTTCTTCGGCGAATATGGAAGATTGAGTACTCTCAGGATCAATCCAGCAACTTTGCAAACTGACTGGTTATTTCATAAGTCCATTCAGGCTTGGGCTAAGAAGAGTCACCAACTTCAGAAACACGAGTAGGGGAGGTGCAATGAATGTTGTTGCGTTGAATAGAAGATGAGATGTTGGGGTCGTTGGGATTATCAGCCATAAAACGCTGGATGCCTTCCTTCTAGTGCCATAAATTTTGACAGTCTTGGACCCACCAACATTCAAGGGATCTCCCCAATCTGAAGTCCCTATTAGACCTCACACCATTTGGTGTAGGAGTCCCATATGGTATACAAGCCCGGTTGTCGAATCCTTAAAGATTTTCCTTGGATCTAACTTTCATCAAGAAAGAGGGATGCAATGGTGTCTTTGAAAAGCAAGAAGGTGTGCTTTGTGAGTGTCCAGTTGAAAATGTGTCAAGGATTTTTTTATTGTAGAGAGGGGAGAAAAGTGAGTCTCTAAGTGAGAGGTAATAGTATCACCCAAGAAGAGACACACATGAACCGAAAGGACCCATCTAACATCTAGCGAAATAGTCCACAACCAACAAATGAAGAAAGATCTATCTAATATCCTGTAGAATAACCCACAAGGATGGGACAACAATAAAAACCATTACAACACATGCTCAATAAGATAAGTACTAAAATAACCGAAATAGTTCGACTATATTAGCACATGTGAAAGCAAATATGAAATACAAACATTCATAGTCCATGCATGAAGAACCTGCTAGCCTTGAAGGCTACTGTTATTAAGTAAACGTTCCAAGACACATGTTTACAATGTACATCACTAGCTCCAGTAGTGGAGCATTGGAGCCACTCGTTTCTCCTCAAAGAACTAGCTTATCTCTCTAATGCCTTGCGGGAGGAGCCAAGGTGAAAACATCCTTTGCTCATACAATGAGGGAGTATATATAACCAAGGGTGACTCTTAGAATACCCTCATGACTGTTTGATTTCCTATGACTTTTCAACTTACATGACTCTTTACATTCCATGTGTGTCCTTTGGACTTCCACTTTACAATACATTTTGAATACAATATACATGATCCACAATAGTGATGTGGCATATGACCACTCATGACATGAAACTACTGACATGGACTGCTTGATTATGTGGCAATGTCAAGTCATTGTTGCTTCTAAGTGTTGGATGTCTTATTGAAGATGTTTTCTCTTCACCTCCATATGGCTTGGTGATGTGAAATCTTCAATGATCTCCTTTCTTGAATAGTAGTCGGAAACTAGTGTCCCTTTGCTTTCTCTTGATCGATTAAATTGCAAGTTAAACTACAAGAGAGTCTTCAAGCATGCTTCCTTCCTTATTCTCTTTCTTCATTATCTTGTCATGACATGAAAGGGTACCTGTTCCTGTAAGCTACTCATGACAAGACGACATCAATCCGAAAACCCCCTAGTATAAGATGATGCATTTTGATCCACCAGCTAAGTCTGAAACAAGTGAGAGGATGGGAAGAGGGAATCAATGACTGTGCAATGCGCAGTTCCAACAGCCAGGGGAAAATCTTGATCTCTGAGACTACGCAGTGTGCAATGTAGGCAGGACTGTGCTATTTCCAGAGGCAGTGGGACAAGCTGAGGGAATGGGTACTGAGAGAGCTAATTGCATAGTTCTGGGAGTCAAGGGAGGTTGGGCTACTGCGCAGCTACGTAGTTTAAGGACTCAGGGGATGATCTTGAAGATTGAGGATGTGAAGTACGTAGTTTAAGCTAGGTTGGGGAAATTTATACGCAATTCTGGAGGTCAAGGTTGGGGTTTGGACATAGAAACTGCGTAGTGCAACAATCCTGGGAGGCACGAACTGCACATTGTGAACTGCCAAGCAGCAAGGTCACAAATAGAGGACTGATACTACGTAGTGTGCAGCTTAGGAGAGGCCTAGTGAAGCTAGGTTACTCGGTCGATATATTTTATTATTATTATTATTTATTTTCTGAAAATGGCTAAGTGTGGGATCAGTGAGATAGGTGTGAACAATGATGAACTTTGATTGTGATCACACACTTAGAATATTTTGACGACACAACAACATAGATCATCCAAACACATGAACAAGGCATTTACCTTTGTGCGACAACTTTACAACAATGTACGACAAGTGCGACACTTAGGATAGACTTTGGGATGATCATGATGACACTTGTGTGACAATGCTTAGAACTTTGTGCATGAGTGCGACAAATGTTTACATAGTTAGAACAACTCATATACACAAAAACAGACCTTTGAAACCATCAGAATAGGCTTTTACACATTACGCGACAACCAAACCTGCCAAAATATGATAGTTTACCCAACATGAAAAATGGAACAAAACACTTCAAGAAATTCATGAAATAAGCTTTAGTGTTTATGACAATGTACATGACCAAGGAAGGCTCCAAAATTGAGTGAGCCAAAATTTTGGAGGGTGTTGCAGCAACTACAACATAGGTGAAGATGAAGATTTTGCATCTCAAAAATCTCAAGGAAGTCCTTTGGCCGATCCATCATTATTCTTAATCCTTGAAGAGTCTAATGGGTTAGATTCCATATATAATCAAATTAGTGGCTTGAAAAATTGTTATCCTATTGACAACGTATTCACTGATACTTCTATTGATGATCATTTATATTGACTTTTTGATCTCACTAAGGCACCTTAATTTGATAAATCACCTTCTGAAGGTTCAGAGACTTGTCAGGAAGTTGAGGCACTTTAGCTTCCACTAATGGTTATGTCAGGTTCTCATGATCTTGATAAAATCCCTGAACAAATTCATATTGGGGTTTCCACACATGGTTCTCCTCTGGGAACCATCTCTCTAGATGGAAGATCATCTATGAAAGATTCAGATTCTAGTGATGCTTCTTCAAGAAAATATTTTCATCTTCTATCAATTTCTATGCACCACTTCTTGTACTCTGATTTTTTTGCTGAAGAGAGCACACCAACCATTTGATTCTTTCCTAGTTTCTGCAAATTGTGATCAGGTTTAAGCTAGTGCTGTCTTACATCCCATTGTATGCGAGGTAAGAAATCACATAACTCATCTCTTTCATGAAACTCATTCAAATGATTCATCCCTACCCCACCTTGGAAATCAGAAGAATCTTACCCGTTGAATAACTAGTCTGTCAATACTACAACATCTAGTCAAACTAATGATATAGTCAATAATGATTTTGTTGTCACAATTGATGATGAACATATGCATTCATCTGTTGACCTTATGAAGCTACCCATATTCGATGATTTACCATTTAAAGGTTCAAAAGTTTTTCAGGATAGTGGGGCACTTCAACTCTTGCTGATGGTTATATCAGGTCCTCACGTTCTTGAAAAAATCTTTGAACATGATCAAATTAGGGTTTCTGCTCTTGTTCTTCTCGTATCTCAGTTTCACTAGATGAATACTATTTTTTTGAAGATTTTTAGAGTTTTTACATTGGTCATATTGTATATTATAATATGATTGTTGACTGGCTTAAAGAGTCTTATCTAGCGAATTCCTCTGTAAGCAGCTAATATCTCGTCTCTCTTGTGCTGGATTTAGGGTTAAGAAAAAATGAATGCATATGTGGAGAAATGCTCAGGGTTTTCAAGTTTGTCATGATAGAGTTGTAGCCTGGTTGGAACAATAATTTTTGGCACGCTTTCTTGCCAACAAGCACGACCTTCTTTCCCTTGTGCATGATTTAGAGGTAAGTATTTTGATTTTTGCACAATACTTCTTACTTGGTCTAATCGTTGAAATATTTGTTTTTGTAGGTCGAGAACTGTTGCGATGGTTGCATTGGAAGTTTGACTTCACATGATCTGATTTCCTCTTTGGTTAAATTATGGGTTTAGGTTAGAATAGTTAGGGTTTATACACACTTTTGTTGTATTTTATTTATTGTAGGTTGTTTTGTTCATTTCGTTAGATTATGCATTTATCTTGCATTCATCTACCTACATTTCTCTTCATTGCATTGCATTGCATTTACAAATTGTCTGCATAAGCATCACATGGCCCTTTAGTCGCAGTTAACTAATTTTGCTTGAATTACATTGCATTCCATTGCATTTGTTTTCTTGTATTACATGTAGCTTTCTCTGCAACATTACATTATGCATTATTTTACATTCACTACTATCTTCTCCTTTCATATCATACAATGGTTGTTTGCCTAACATTGCATATGTTCTCTATGCTGCATGGCACTGCATTATAATTAACATTTTCATCTAAGACTTGTTATATATGTGCTCCTTAAAAACGTCTTATGCTGCGATAAACTTCCCTTATGCCCCTTGGCACATTATGAAACCCTAGAGGAACTTCTTTGGTCTCTTTGCCCTATCGCTAGAACCCTAATTCAATGGTTTAATGTGGCTATGATAATTTCTCTAAAAGGAAACCTCTCATAGATCTAGTTATTAAAATTGCGTCTCGAACACCCTTCTTATGAGTCTGACCCATTAATGAGGAAAATACAAATAAGCACTTGTGCGGAACCCTAATAAGTTCATATGACCTATATTTGTAATCTAAACCCTATTTCCAACACGGTCTTGAATATTTCATGATATGTTTTCATTGTCAAACTATCAGTTGGAGATATGATACAAAAGTATGGCATGAGGGAAAACCTAAGTCAGAGAAACCCTTTAGTTTCTGAAAATAAGGAACAACCTCTCTCACGTATAAAATAAGTCGGGATCCCACATTTGCCATGACACAATAAACACTTAATAAATGATGCCAATTCACATGAAAAGGAAAATTAATTTAATAGAGGGTAAAGGATTGAGAAAGGATTCCTACGCAAAGAGGTGATGCAAACAACTTCAAGGCCTTTGTCAATTTCCTGTGTATCATGGTGGTCAAAATTCTCTAATAGCATTGTGCTTGTATGTCCATGAGGCAATTAAGGTTTATGGCATTTTCGCATTCATTCATCTTGTAAAGGATGTTTCAGTTCTTCCTTCCCGTTCTTGTAGGTTAAAAAAATTAGTTTTTAGGAATGTTTCAAAGCTATTCTTATGTGTGCCTTTTGTATGTCCAATATTTTGAACAAAGCTACAATCAAGCTAGGAGGTTTATAACCATCAAAAGTATCTCAGATATTAATATGCCAACATGGGTGCTTCTGGGTATTTATGAGGAAACTCACTTCAAGTCAAAGGCAGATCAAATAGAAGAACTAATGAGCAACTTGATTGTAGTAATCATTGAAGAAGAAACAAAAGGGAGTGTAGTGGATTACCATGAGGGTGAAGACAAAGATAAAGACAAAATTAGTGATCCCTTACCAGAAAATGCAATATGGCAGAATTTTTTCCTCTCCAAACATTATAAAATGAAAAGTAGGTATAGAATTCAGGCATGGACAATAAAGGGGCAACCACTTTGTAGCTTGGCCAAAATATGTGCTTAGTAATACATGAAAAATATCCCGGATATGTGGAGGATTTATCTTGTAAATTAAATTGTTTTGAAGTGTATAGAATGAGGACAAGCCAAGTTTTATGCGAGATGATATTTTCTCCATACAACATTGAATTTGTACCCATTGTAAGCTAGACTTGCATAAACTTGTTAAGTGCATTTGCCCATTGTCAAATGATTAACGAAGATAATACATATTTAAGTTTGCCCCACATTTCACAAATCATTAACGATTTCTTGATAATATCATCTTGAAGCCAGCTAAGGGAAATTCATAACATGCAAATCATATTGTGCCAATGTATAAAGCAAGAAAATACTGCAAATTGGAAAACATGAGAGCACCCTGTGTCATTTTCATTCAAAATTAAATGCAGAGCAATGAATGGATTATCTCTTGATGAGAGAAAGGGAAAAACAAGGACTTCATATCACTATTGAAAATCTCATAAAATGGATGTGTCAAAATCTAATGAAGCTTTATTCACAAGATAATCGATATGTTGTATTAGATGAACCTACTGAGATAAAGGACGATAAAGAATTGATAATGAATGTCTTAGGAAGTGCATACTCAAAGAAGTTGAACTGTATGCGATTAGATTCAAACAGGACTGATAATTATGAAGAAGGGAAAACAATTAAAGCTTCAAAAGGTGCTTTCTTGGCTTGCGATTTATGACCTTCCCTAGCCCCTTTCACCCATTAGTTGCAGTTCACATTCTTAGTCCACAATGATTCAACACTACTTGTTGGCTTAAGGGGGCCCAACCCAGGTTTTGATTTAATTGCGCCAACCAACAAAACCCTAACTGTTGGTCCTTTCGGAAACAACACTGCAACTCTATGAAAATGGCCCTCAGACCTTCACGAAGGTCTGTGATTAGACTTTATTGACCTAAATGAAGAAGACTGACAACTTTTGCGTAGTAAATACTGACCCTAGATCTGCCTTCGCGCAGATCTAATCGATTCGAACAAAGATCGTACAAATTTAGCTAACATCTTCGCGAAGCCATATCATTTCTTAATTCATGCACAAACATTAAAGATTTAACATATTCGCGCAACAATTACACCTTATTCCACATAAAACATATCATTGAGCAATAAAGCATAACACTAACATAAATAAGAATAAGACACAAATGCAAGATATTCGACCCAAAACCAGTGTTTATTAGGTTCATCGTTCAAATTACAGACTCTTCCACCTTGAGCACCCAGCTGTAGTGGCCCGCGCACTCAGCTGTGGACTTGCCAAGGTCTCCACGCACTCAGCTGCAGGAGCCTTCCCCTTTTTCCTAAGCACAGGAAAGCAAAGCTTTCCTGCCTTATAACTTGCCTAAAACAATAATCTTCTATCTTAGTTACCTTCTCTCGGCTCACTATGACTCAAATATTTATAGCCTTTCTATTACAATAGCATGGCTCGCGGCCTATGGGTGAGTCTCAAAACTGACCTATCACTTGCCCATACAAGGGGCTAAAGCCCCCTTGACACCTACTTATCTGCGCGCTATGTTTCCACATTTCACAGAGACCTTACATTCTTTGCAAAATTGTTCTCAAAAATTGGTTAAACTAACCCAAAATTGAGCCTAGGGACCCTTTCCCAACAGGCCCCCAACAAAAATATGGTGACTCGCCCTCGAGTCACTCTGCTAGCACCTTGATTTTGTTATGGAGGTCACTGAACTTGACCTGCAATGTTGCTACATCAACATAACCTTCTACCGCGACTTGCTGCACTTCCTTTACTAGCTTTTCTATCATCGGGCCTTCGACGGCTACGCACATCGTTCTTTGTGTCTGCTGAAGTGTCTTTAACTTCTCCTGAACTGACAGAGTAAGCTAACTGGCTTCCTATATCCATGGCTATATTCTGGTCTTAAGAAGGGCCTCTTTCCTTTGTAGGTCTTCAATCTGTGACTATAGTTGATTACCTTCTTGTAATCGAGTGAGGTGTTGGACTAGCGCCAAAGTGCGCGCAGTTGCCTTGAATTCATCAAACATTCACTGTGTCTCTCGGATATCTGTGTTAAGTTTCTGCAGGTTTGGGGGCTCCTACAAAGTCGTCCATAACTCCATGGCCTGATCGAATATCATTGCTCAGTCTATGACTGATGTATCCAAAGCGCCCATGCTTTCCCTAATAGTTGCTCTGCGCTGCTCCTAGAGCTATATAAGAGTGGTTGGATGTAATTTTAGCTGTAGTTCTAAGATCTTCATCTAGAAATCAAATGTGACTTTGCCTATCTCATCCTTGGATGCGCGGGCCGCAACAACTAATTTCCTGATTTTGCTATAGATGCGACATCCTCCAGAATGTTTAACTCTGGAACTGAGTTGCACACCTGTGTTATCGCTATCTCCAGTCTCTAACTTCGTGCTTCCAACTCTTCCTTTGCTTTCAGAGCCCAAGCCTTCTCTACGAATATCTACTCATTGTTTACCTTGAATTCGCTGATGAATGCCAGGGCACTCTACTCTTTGATCCTAAGCTCATCCGAGACCCTCTGATGTAGCGCATGGAGAGTCTGAAGTGGCAGCGTAGCTAATTTCATCCCAATGTCTTGAATTGTGCTCAACAGAGTGCGATCCATGTGAACTGATCCTCTTGGTAAGGGTATGACTGTGAGGTCCAGGGTCTGTTCCAGCTCCAAAAATTTCTCGTTCCCTTGTGCCAGGCTCGCTTGCACCCCACTCGCTTGCCCAACACTCATTTAAATCCTTCCTGTCTTTATCTCCAGCTCGAGCAGATCCTTTTGGATGCTCCCTAGCATCTCCATGTACTGATTTATAAATTACTACCAAAACTCTATTGTGGTGTCTCTTACTTTGTCCCCAGTCTCATCTAGATCCCCTTTTGTGAGGATCATTGGGTCAATGCGCGCTTGTTTATTTGATTTGTGCTTCTTTCTTGGCTCGACAATTGTCTCCTTATTGCACTTCTTCAATGTGAAGGGAGTGCTCTGCTCCTCTCCTCCATCTCTGCCCTACTCTGACAGTTCTTGCTCCTCAGTATGCTGGGAAGCCGAAGCTTTGACTTCCTCTGTGTCGGTGCGCTCTGTCTCGGCACGCTCTTTCACAGTGCGCTCTTTTTCTGCAACTTCCTTAGTAGCAACTTCTCTCTTTTTTTGCTCAACCAATGCTTGCGTTGCTTTCTATGTTGCTTATTTTCGCTTTTGCGTAACTGTCATCTGTGCAACAGAGCTTTCTCCACCCTTACTGGTACTTGCACTAACGTCTGTAGGTTTGTGCCACTCCGCTGGCCAAATCCCCACAATCTCCTACACATCTGCCTCAGAGACTAAGTATGGAAACTTATGCCATATATGTTTAGGGTCCTTCCTTTCCCTGATTGATACATTATCGAAATCGGCCTTGAACTCCGTGAAGGCCCTCAACTGCTCTAACAAGGTTGGAGACAACCTTGGCTATTGATTGCTTACTGTGTGGAGATCCATTTCAACTAATATCCAGAAAATCTTCGATTCCTTGATCCACTTGAGATCCTTTGTCGCCCACATCAGAGAAAACTTCACTGCCTCTGGTAAATCCTCTGCCTATAGAGGAAACTTACTATACTCCGGCAATCACCATGCTACTAAGACAAGTAGCAACAGAAGCCAAGCATAATGAAGGGGCTTACTGTCCTCCTATGATTTGTGACAGTTTGCGAGGAATTCCTTATATAAATACTGCACCCAATTATATTGTACTCCCTTCGTGCACTGGGAAGCCAACAACACTACTTGCGCCGAAACTTCATCTGCACGACATTTCCTCATAATATTCCCTGCTAAGATTTGGGCGGAAACTGCACCACCGAGTCTTGAATGGAGCGGATAGAGTATCTGTGCGACTTTTTGATCAATCCAAATTCAACTTTCATCTTATTTTCCAGCTCCTTTCCTCCACCTTTCCCTACAAAATCTTTGGTTGGTTCCACCCCTTTATAGGGCAGCTTGGTAATCCTATGCATGAGCATATCTGTGATGTGGATGGGTTCACAAAGCCATAAGCACCCATCATGCACCAGTGTGAACAGCTGGCGCACACACATAGTGTTGATAATTGACCTATGAAAATGTGGTACGCAAAGCATGTGCAACAATCCGGCCTACTCAACACCTCTGACCCATTTCATGGGTTCCAACCATGTAACCCCAGTTTCTTCATAATAGATCTTCATCATGTATTTGTTAGTGGCTAAGTGAGGGAATCTCTCGTGGTCTGCGAGATCCCAATCCTCCAACTTCAACACTTGAATGCGCTCTAAGACCATGCCTTCAAATACAACCTGTTCTGGTAACAGTGGCGTTGAGACCATAAATTTTTCAGAATCTTATTCTTTGGTTACTTTTGACTTCCCTTTTCATGGAGGGATGTACTTTGGGAGCCATGTGATAGGCTCTCCCTCCTCAGCATCTAATTCCTCCACTCCATCATGAAATTCTTCTTCCTCCAGGTCCACGATTTTCTCCGGCTGCTTATCCTTCTTCTCCTTCTGCCGAACCTCTGGGTTCTTCCTCAGTGAATGCCTCACCAGTACAGATACTTCTGCTTCTCCTTAGTAGCTAATTGCTTCAGCCTAAGCAACCTCAGAGCCGTATGTTGTAGGGAAAAGTATCCGACTCGGATGACCCTATCCCACTCTAAGGGTGACAGTTCCTTAGCAACAACTGTAAAACAAACTACTGAAGGTTTACTTCTTTATGAAAGCAAAAGAGAATAGAGGAAGCACTAACCGTTGCCTTGCGCTTAATGTCGAATCCAAACTCTCCTCTTTGGCCGCTTGCTCCTAGCTCTTTGTCCTTCTGCTCGCTCAGCTGCAATGAGATCCTGCAAAACAACAAAGAAGGAAACTACAAGAGGCATGCAATCATAACTGGTTCATGGATTAGTGTAAACCAAACATGCAATCATCACAATACATAATTGAAACAAGAGCACATAGAAGAACCTCAATAGCTTTTATTAATGAAGAAATAAAGGTTCTGAGAGGATTACAACCATTGCAGGCTCCAACCCAGCAACACCTCCCAGCAGAAAGAATTGCTCTTCTTCACCTCTCTCAAACAATCACCCAATAACTCAAGAATGAAACCAACAGCATATCATTACTTTGCACAAAATTCCAGCCTCTTGAGCTCATAGGAGAGAGCTCAATATATAGATGAATTGAGAAAGGATGAGTCAGCTTGCAACTGATGTGTAGCTGCCTTGTGTCCTCCCTCTCTTCAGTTAATCTTTAGTTGATCTTCAGTTCTTGAGTCCACTTGGTGAACCTTGCTTCCACTTGGAGAAACAAAGCCTCTGACTCATCACAAGGCGAAATACCTGATCCAAGTGTCATTTTTGGAAGATTCCAAAGCAATGACTCACTGTGCCACATGTCCAAACTCGCCCAACGCAGGTGGGCTTTGTTCTACCTGCTTTGCAACGCAGGTACACCATGGAGCAGTTGTGTTTCAGCGCAGAAGCCTAGTGGAGCACCTGCTTTGATTTCAGGATTGCTTGTTTTTGAGTGTTTTCAGGTGGAGAACTGATCTGAGAGCTGTTGGTTTGCTGACCTTGTTCCTCTAGGGGTAGGAACATCATGTTTAGGGAACTTTGGATCCCTTGGATTATTGACAATTCATGCTTGTTGCTGTAAGGCACAAAATTGTCTATAACAGATGCCCCCTAAAGTATGAGGTCGTTTATCGGGTGAAATGCTTTATTGAGAGGATCCGAAGTTCATTCAATCTGCTGAGAAGTGTCCTGTAATAAGATACAATACAATACATTATTTTTCATACATTTTTCATGATCTAGCTGAGGCGGGCATTCCCATGCTCAGTTTTATAAATACATTTTGGTACATAGAACAGACGATCGTCTGATGCTAGACTGATAATTCTCTGTCGAATTTATCATCCTTTGAAAAGGATGATCATCTGTTGCAATGATGTACATATCAAATGTCTTTATGTCCTGAATATATATCGCAGCCCGGATGGATGAAACTAGATCCGGGGTCTTCAGTCTCTTCCGATCTTCACTCGATGTACAAGTCGATCCATGTGAGAATTTCTCGAAGTCGAACATGGAAAGACATCGCTTGATTACCAGTCAATGATGTAAACCGTTAACAAGTGCGAGAGGAATCACCGATAAGGATGATGACCCTCAAGGTACGGCAGTACAATCTACATGGTGGGAATAAAGGACTTGGCGTCGACCACCATGCAAAATCTTCTGGTCGAAGGTCATTGATGTATACCTGTCGCCGGAAGTGAGAAACTTGCCATTGAGGCATGCAAGCTTCAAAGTACTGAGGGGGGTGTTCCTAGATCAACTCCTTGGATAATGAGCTGATGTCGACAAGGAGCGATCCGTCAAAGGAGGGCCTTAATGAATCCCACATCAGTGACACGGAACGGAGCTAGTGATTATGATGAGGTGAAAACAAACTGTGATGTATGATTCAGGGTGGCGGTCATGAAGTGGATGAAGGATAATGTATGGCAGTGGGTGGAACACGGTTGACTCTTTACAGAACCACATCTCTTGAACATATAACGACACTGATGCGATGGATTGGTAGCATTACCCCAATGGTGGATGGTGTGGCGAGGACCATGATTCTGCGACCGGTGAATGAAACAACCCAACCCGATGTGCTACGGAGGACAAAGTGTCATGTTCAAGAGCGACTTGCTACCATTAATGCTGTGAGGTTCTCCCAATTTTTCCCCAGTCATTGCTGACCAGTACCTCTTTATTTTTGTCAAGCTTGAGGAGGATAACATATGCTTGTTCTATAACCTGCCCTTCGGGCAAGCCCATCGCTATGTTTTAACGAGCCTAGCGATAGGGAAACTCGTTCTCGTCTAAAGACAAGTTTGCCGCTATTTAATCATTTTAACGAGTCTAACGACAAAGAAAACTCGGTCCTTTTCATTTTTAGAGAGTCTGAAAAGGCACGAAAAGTTAACTCCAAAATTCCTTTTTCGTCATCTAATCCCTTAAGTCCGAAAAAGTTTAAAACAATACAGAAGGGATGAATTTTCGGTTGCTTTAACGAGCCGAACAAACAAGCGCTCGATCTTTTTGTGCAATAATCCCTCAGGTCCAAAAAGATTAAAATCTAGAGGAGGGATAGCTTTCCGGTCGCTTTAACGAGCTGGAAGGCCAAAACTCGGCAAACTTTTCATATTTTACGAGTCAGTGAAAAGAGCTCAAAGAAGACTCGTCTTTTGAGGAACGAGTGATGAACAGGGATAGCAGTAGATTCCAGGTACAGGTTGGAATTCTCCAATCACGGCAGTGTCACAAGGATGGCTAAGTGAAATCACTCTTCGCAGCTGTTCCTCAAAATGGGTAAACAAACATATGGAGGTGAACGATTGGCCAAATGAACAGATGGAGGTGATGGCATATAAACACGACCAAGGGCTTTTAATATGGCTTTCAAAGGTTACATTTCTCGAGGTTGTTTACCGGTTCATTTTTTCTGGGTGAGCTTGAACTGCTAGGGAAAGATTGCTCACAATTTACGTTTATTTTTTAACGAGCATGAACTTCTGCACAAAAACTGCTCGATTCTTGTGTTTATTTTTTAACGAGCATGAACATTGCTAAAACTGCTCGAATTATACCAGTCTTAATACAAGGAATGCTTTAGGTGAGGTAATCTTATTTAAGGAGCGATACCTCACTAATTACTCCAAATTGGCAGGTTTTAACTTTTGCCCTTCATCCTTTCTTTATGCAAGCTAGAAACGGCTAATCCTACGAGTTTAACGGGTTAGACCTACAGGTTTAAAGGGAGGACCTAAAAATTTAAAAAAATAAATAGTCGTCCCGTGCTTGCACTCCAAAAGGTTTGCATGCCCCCAGGTATAAAGTATAATTTCGAGATTCTGCCATCTCTTACTTATTATCCGAAAAATGGTTTTGTTTGCTGCCGCAAACTAAACTCTCTTTTCGGCGATGTCTATCATTAGGTTGCTAAGGATGGTGACTACTTGTTGCAGCAATTTCATCTCTTTCTTTGAAGACTGCCCCTACTTATCCTTCAAAACAGCTTGTTTTAATGGGTGAGGCTTGACATTCAAAGATGGTGGCTTCTTGCTGCCACAAATAGACCCCCTCCTTAGGAGAGCCCACTTCTTTAGACAAAGGGAGCGATTGCTTCGCTCACATAACTTTGACAAAAGAATTTTATCCTAGAACAACCCTCTCTTCCTCTGCCGGACGGGGTACGGACTAGTCCATCCTTCTGCGGAAATTAACTTTATACCTAAGGTTTTCTCTGCCCGAGGCAGGCCAGGGTGCATGCCCCCTGGGTCCCAGTTCTTTCTTTCCGAATTACTCGCATTCATCGGGAAGTAGAACCGGGGGCGGTGGCATTCCTTGAGCGAATAAACCGTTAAGGGATGGTATTTGACTATTTGCAATGCGTGATCCTGGAAATGAAAGTTGGTCTACTAGCTGGACCATTCTTCCTTCGTGCGGAAAACACATGACTCTAAAGAGTGAGGACACTATTGCCTCCATGCAATATATATAGTCTCGTCCAAGGAGTAAGTTATATGCCAAGGGTCCCTGGACGACCATGATGTTCATGCGAACTGTTTTCCCTTTCAATGTAACCGGAACATTGGGGAGAATCCCTAACGGGTGACTGGTTCCTTTATCAAAACCTGATAGATTTCTCATCTCAGGTAAAAGCGCCGGGCAACCCAGTGCTTTCCAAGCAACAGAGGAAAGGATACTCACAGATGCCCCTTCATCAATGATAGTTCCAGCCATCACCATTCTGTAGATTTGGACTATGATTCTGAATGGGATACTGGCTGGTAACCGGGGTCTGCCTAGTTGATTCCAATCAAAGGATACAACTAGGTTGCTTGGTGGTGGGACCGAATATACGGCCGGATACGACCCTGACGATGTTCCTTCCTGCGATAAAGGAATGGGCGCATTGCCCTGATGCTCATCAGAGTCTGTGTTGATGAAAAGAATATGGACGGTGTCATCCTTATCCTCTTCAGTGAGGGTGTCATTTGAAGATGGGTCTTCAATGACGGAGTCATTGGACGATGAAACCTCTGAAGGAAGAACCGGGTCAACTGCCGTTTCGACCTTTAGACTTTCGTCTGGTCTGGATTCAGTAGGTTCATTCTCAATGACCGACACTTCAGCTGACCACTTGGGCGGGTCAGCTGGATTTTCAACTATCGAGGGATTAGGCGCGAGTTTTTGGTATCCAGGAGGAAGTCGTAACGGCGAAACCGGACGATCTTCCAAAACTCTCTTTGCCTCATCTAAGAATGGACATCTGTGGATGGCATGCTCGCCTTCACACAATATACAGGGTGATCTTGGTCTCCCTCTTCGTCCTTCACTCTCGCTAGTTGACGGACTGCAATCAACATGACTGCCAGAGGTTGATGCTACCGGATTGTGCAATCTTGGGGACCAGTCCCTTAGTATCCGGGGAATACAAGGACAATCACGATGGAAGTGGGCCCCTTCGCAAATGACACACGGCGATTTAGGCCCGGTCGGTGCAGTGTGTGGGTTTTTGTCAGCTGTCTTTTGCTTGCCCCCAGTCGCCTTCGCCATAGGCTCCTTCTGCTTCTTTTCTCTCTTCTTCCTTTCCTTCTTCTCCTTGGGACGCTGACTTTTGCCAGCTCTACCTTGCGAAGATGAAGGATCAGAGGAAGTATTGTAAGAAGTGGAAGGCTGGTGGGTAGTCCTAGACTGGTCTGACTGTTGATTCGACTGCTCAGGATTAGTGGCGATCTGGACTACATTAGTTGAAAAGAGCCATACAGGTAGGCCAATTGTCAATCCTGGAAGTGACAATGTTGCCATATGAGGCGCACCAACATCTCCCCAAGAGGAGAAGGGATTTGGACTTCCGCCAAGGTTGCCTCCTTGGTTGGTGGGCTCCATACTTTTCAACTGAAAGATCAACGTGGGAATAACAGGTGATTTTGTTCCGCTTAAAATAAATTTTATTAACGACGCTTTTAGACACAAACTTGCTTTTTCATGTTTTAAGAGTCGAGAAAAAGCTAAAGATGACTCTAGTCGCCTTCGATGTTTTAACGAGCCCGAAGTGACAAATGCTCGGCTGGACTTTTTCAGTTATAGAGTTTGAAAAAGGCCAAAAGAAACTGCTCTGGAGTTCTAGGCAGAGGGTGTGCCAAACTTTTCGCGAAACCACAGAATACGTTTTACGGTACGGGTGGTCGATCTTCGTGAATGCTGTGTTCACTGCATCGCGATCAGTAGGGCGGTCGACACGGCTTCCTATGGATAAAGGATAATTGCCTATAGGGGTCTCCCAATATATACGCGACGGTACGTGGGAGCACAAGTCCGTATTAGTGCCACCGACTCTCAGGAGGAATCACCCACCTTCGTAGAGATCGACAGTCACTATGTTTAACGACGCCGGAACACGTCTCTACCTAGACCTCTATGTGTTTGCGTTATGTTACAAAGCGTTGTTATGTAAATTGGATTTATTTTAATGTTGATCTTGCTTATCAGTTTGCCTTTAAGGATCACCACGAGATGTATATAACAAATTCCTGAATGCAGTCTAAGATGAGAAACAAACTTTTCAATCTTTCAACTTTGAAAACCTTAACTACTGAGGGAAAAGAAAGGCAAATCTTTTCACACAGATCATAGAGCACACACTAAAATGCAAATTTTTCTAAATCGTCAAGCACACAGTCAAATGCAAAATGCACAATGCATGTATTTTCTTTTCCCTTTCTTAATGTGGATGGATACAAAAAGAAAGTGGTTATATAACTTTGATTTCGATTTAAAGCGAAAGTAAACAAGCTTGTCCAAAATCAAAAGACACCTTAAGATTCACTTGCTTAATCACTGGAAATACATGAAATCAAACCATACGAACGAAAGTAAAATGACTAACCAGCTATGGACAGCAAACAAGCTAACTCTTTAGACCAGCAAAACGCCTAACACAGGTTCAGATCTAAGAGGCCAAAATCATGACTAGTTTACTTTTCGTTATGGGAAATTGTAAATGAGTAAGAAATACAAAGAACAAGTACAATTTCGTTATATAACAGAGGCAGAATGATGGCAAGTAATATTGGTTTCAAAACAGGCACAAGACTGACACCTAGCAGCAAAACTAAGTGAAAACAGGCAAGAGAAAGGAGGAAACCCCAAATGCACTAAGAAAATTTGGGTCAACGCAGGCTCTGCACAATCAAACTGGCTCTCAGCGCAGGTAGCTAGTTCAGGACCTGCGTTGCAAAGCAGGTAGCCTGTGTACTACCTGCTTTGGAAAACGAGAGTTGCGTTTTCACAGTTTCCGGGTCATAATTTTCTAAAAAATGCACGGTTTTTGCTCAAATCAGAAGCATTCAGTCAAGCATACTCAAAGGGATGATTTAGAAGGTACAAAGCTATCACTAAGAGCTTACAAGGATCTTTGTAGATCAGCTCTTCAAATCATGAATCTGCTCAGACAATGAGCAAGAGTAGCAGCCTCTCTACTTCGCTTTTGATATAGTCAAAAGCTTTTCGATTTGGTACTCTTTTGTTCAGGAAATGAATAGCAAAATACTACAAACACAATCAAACGGATACGATCCCCAGTGGAGTCACCAGTTTGTTGTAGGGAAAAGTATCCGACTCGGATGACCCTATCCCACTCTAAGGGTGACAGTTCCTTAGCAACAACTGTAAAACAAACTACTGAAGGTTTACTTCTTTATGAAAGCAAAAGAGAATAGAGGAAGCACTAACCGTTGCCTTGCGCTTAATGTCGAATCCAAACTCTCCTCTTTGGCCGCTTGCTCCTAGCTCTTTGTCCTTCTGCTCGCTCAGCTGCAATGAGATCCTGCAAAACAACAAAGAAGGAAACTACAAGAGGCATGCAATCATAACTGGTTCATGGATTAGTGTAAACCAAACATGCAATCATCACAATACATAATTGAAACAAGAGCACATAGAAGAACCTCAATAGCTTTTATTAATGAAGAAATAAAGGTTCTGAGAGGATTACAACCATTGCAGGCTCCAACCCAGCAACACCTCCCAGCAGAAAGAATTGCTCTTCTTCACCTCTCTCAAACAATCACCCAATAACTCAAGAATGAAACCAACAACATATCATTACTTTGCACAAAATTCCAGCCTCTTGAGCTCATAGGAGAGAGCTCAATATATAGATGAATTGAGAAAGGATGAGTCAGCTTGCAACTGATGTGTAGCTGCCTTGTGTCCTCCCTCTCTTCAGTTAATCTTTAGTTGATCTTCAGTTCTTGAGTCCACTTGGTGAACCTTGCTTCCACTTGGAGAAACAAAGCCTCTGACTCATCACAAGGCGAAATACCTGATCCAAGTGTCATTTTTGGAAGATTCCAAAGCAATGACTCACTGTGCCACATGTCCAAACTCGCCCAACGCAGGTGGGCTTTGTTCTACCTACTTTGCAACGCAGGTACACCATGGAGCAGTTGTGTTTCAGCGCAGAAGCCTAGTGGAGCACCTGCTTTGATTTCAGGATTGCTTGTTTTTGAGTGTTTTCAGGTGGAGAACTGATCTGAGAGCTGTTGGTTTGCTGACCTTGTTCCTCTAGGGGTAGGAACATCATGTTTAGGGAACTTTAGATCCCTTGGATTATTGACAATTCATGCTTGTTGCTGTAAGGCACAAAATTGTCTATAACACCGTAGGCACATTGGGTGCAGTTTCCATAGATACAAATTCAGGGTCTTCCGCTTGAGAAACAACGGCTTTAGAACTGACTGGAGTAGACATTTGTGCGAGAATAATCCTCTGGTTAATTTTAGGCAGCGCTGCGAATGTTGGACTGGCAACTAATTCCTCCCAAACCTTTCGATTCATACAACTAGAACAAGAGGGCTCATACACAGTCATCAGCATGCAGTGTTCTTCGGCACACTAACATGCCCAATTTATAGGAGCTTTTGAATTCAAATTCGACCGTTCCCTCCCTTCTTTGATCATATATGCATCTTGGGCGACAAATCTCCAAATATTTTTGCCATAAATGGCGCCTACCCGCTTCTCTTAACGGAATTTTTGCCATAAAATCATGAATAGTGACTCCATTGGCTACTTTTGGACCCATCTACGCGGTACCATCCTCCATGGCGCAACTCATCTAGCGCAACTTCACCTGTCACACTCCTTTCTTCTGTTGCGCAACCCCCCTACTATGTTTTTGTCCTATTCAGGCAGTGTAGTTTATAGTCCCGCAATCCCTTACAACTGCCTGGATTACTAATACTATCCTCCTACCATGTAGTCATTGCACAGGGGTAGGATCCCTTGTGTACAACTTCAACCTACTTCCATTCACTTTCCCAGGGAATGGCTCCCCATTTAGCTTTGCAAGCTGCACTGCACCACTATCCGTGATCTCCTTAACAACATATGGCCCTAACTAGTGCATTTGAACTTTCCCTAGAAATTTTGTGAACTTTCTATCATATAGCAACACTAAATCGTCCAAATTGAAAGTGCGCAGCTAATATGCTTGTCATGCCATGCTTTCTCGCGTTCCTTTTGACACTTGCTGGTGAAACCCTGTAAGAAAGTGATCCTCTTCTAACTCCATTAGTTGCACGAGCCATTCTTCCAGGGTCTCGCAATTCACCATCTCTATCAAAGTTGCAATACGTAGACTTGGCAAAATATACTCCATTGGCATCACCTCTTTAATCCCATAAAACAAGCTAAACGATGTTTGGCTTGTCAACTTTTTGCAGGTCGTCCTATATGCCCATAGCATTGCTGGTACGTGCATATCCCAGTGATTCCTCTGCGTGTTGTAGACCTTTGTCAACACATTCTCCAAGATTTTGTTAAATGCTTCCACCGTTCCATTCACTTGTGGGCGATTGGGTGTTATCTCTTGATGATACACTTGGAATTCCTCAAACATTGCGCTGATCGTCTCATTCAAGAAATGTGTACTCCTATCACTCATCAATATCTTAGGGCATCCAAGCCATGTTAAGACATATTTAAACAAAAACTTTGCAGCTGTGGCAGCTATACAATCCTTCATTGGTTGCACTTCCTCCCATCTGGTTAAATATTATGTTGTAGTGATGATATACTGCGCGTCCGTCTTCTTTCCTGGTGGTTGTATTGGACCTATGAAATCAATGGCCCACTCATCAAATACCTGCAACGAAACCTGAGGATTTAAAGGAAATTCATCTCTTCGCGAAGGCTTTCTCGTCCTTTAGCAAGCATCACATGCCTTAGAATCCTTATGTAATGTCGGCCACCATAACCCTGCGTGCAAAATCTTCTGCACGGTCGCTTTTCTTGCGTAGTGTCCTCCTGCCACTCCTCCGTGTGCTTTGGCAAGGATACTAGCGCATTCAAACTCAAGAATATACCTTCGCAGTATTTCATCTATTCCCATCTTATACAAGTGACCTACAATCATTGAAAAATCTGTAGAGCGAACCAATAATTCCTTCTTCTACTGAGTAGAATATCCTTCCGGAGCTGTACTCATGGTTAAAAACTGAATGATATCAACAAATTGGTCATCCGTGACACGTACCGCAAAGAGTTGCGCATCCAACAGTCCCTCCTCCAAACTATTTGGTTCTTCAACCGTTTCAATCCTTGACAGGTGGTCAGGTCCTGCGTTCAGTCTTCCAGGCTTCACAATCACTTCAAAATCATATTCTTGAAATAGCAATAACCATTGGCAGATCCCCCCCCCCCTGTTAGGTCCCTATAATACTAGTGATTCCCCCATTACTATTGTCATTTTATCCCTTATTGTTATTGTTTTGCCCCTATTGTTCCCATATTATTATTATTGTGCCCGATAGAAGCCCACTATTGTTATTTTTATGCCCTTATATTATTATTGTTAGTTCGGCTTTGGTTATATTGTGACCCCTTAGACTCCTATATATAGAAAGGAAGTTTTGTCATTTGTATCATCCAAGAATTATTCATTTGTGTAATGTAAAGGAGGTTCCCCCCATGAAGATGCTGATTTCTAAGTCGTTGATCTATATTTTCTATCTTTTTGTGAGTTGGTTCATAACATTTGGTATCAAAGCTTTGGACTCTAGGGTTTCGTTGCTCCAAATAGGAATTCGTGGCATTTTTTCTATAACTTTGTTTTTGCGACATTTCAGAAGATTAAAAAAAAAACCCATTTGAGACGAAATTGTTTTGAACCTCGGGTCTGAATTTCAAATCTTTTCTCGCTAGATTTGCGGAGCTATGACCTAAGGAAGTTAGGGATTTTGCAAGCTCCATAATTCCATCTCAAACAGGTCATCGTGGAATTTTCGCTATAATTTGTTTTCTACAAAGTTTTAGATTCTGAAATTAAAACCCATTTGAGATGAAATCTTCGTGAAGGTCAAGCCTGAATTTTAGATTTTGTTTCCCTAAATTTTCAGAGATACTGTCCAAGACATTTAGAGTCTCTATAGGTCCTCGAATTACATCCCAAACAGGTGACCTTGGAACAATTGTCATAAATCTCTCTCGGAGAATCTGATTCAACTTTCGTAAGAAGTGACAGAAAGAAGACAGACTGTAGTTTGTTGGGTATCATTTTCAGAGCCTAAGGTTGAAACAGTGACACGTGGCATGTCGTACAAGTTCGCTCTATTGATCTAGTCTATAATCAGGTCATCGTGGGAGATTTGGCATAACTCTTCATTGGAGAATCTAATCTTGATCAGACTTGTGGGGTTAGATAGAGGACTCAGAGGGTTACCACAGGAAGAAATTTTAGACCTTGGAGATTCGAAATCACAGAGATACAACAGATTCAATATCAAGCTCCTACAAAGTGAAAAAAGTTGTGTAGTTTTTTTTAAATTTTTGCATAAGTTTGGTTTGAAAAATTAGTTTGAAGGAATTCAAGGGGCATAGTGAAGAATTATTATCATTAATTGATGCTCTGAAGAAATAAAATGGAAACACCTAGTAAGAAACCTGAAAGATCTAGCATGACTCATGAAGAAGAGGAAGAAATGAAACATGATATATCTAAATTACGAGACCAAGTGCAACAAAATTCACTTGCACAAAAAGTAGCAGAAGCTAAGATGGATGGTTTAAAGAAAGACATAGAAGCTAAGATGTATGGCGTGGAAGCTAAGATGGATGGTTTAAAGAAAGGCGTAGAAGCTAAGATGAATGACGTGGAAGCTAAGATGGATGGCGTGGAAGCTAAGATGGATGATTTAAAGAAAGGTGTGGAAGCTAAGATGGAATATTTGGAGACATATTTGACAAAGTTTCTACAAAAAATGCTTACTAATGGTGAAACGGTAGTAAATGAAACTCATGATGAGAGCAAAATAAATGTTAATCATGATTTCATAGACTCTAACGTTGGATTGAAGACCCACCATGTTCCAAAGATCGATATGAGGAAGTTTGATGGCAAGGATCCCATAACATGTATACTACAGATGGAACAATTTTTCGACCTCCATAATGTGCAAAACACACAAAATGTATGCATTGCAACTTTATATTTGGAACCAAATCAGTTTATATGGTATCGATGACTTTGCTCTTGTAAACAAATTGTCACTTGGGCTATTTTTACGGATGAAATGATATCACATTATGAGGATATAAAAGGAAACACTTTTTTTAGCCAATTGATAAATGTCAAACAAAAGGGTTCAATGATGGAGCACAATGAGGAATTCCAAAAATTGAATATAAGGGTAAAAGATATTCTAGAGGAGCATATGATTGATGTGTTCATAGGGACTTTAAAGGATAACATCCAACATGAGGTTCGCCTTTGGGAACCTGATTCATTGGAGAAGGCATTCAGGTTGGCAAGAAAAATGGAAAGAAAAATTATGGCAACAAGGAAACCTACCACTCACAATCATAAAGATGGAAGTGTTGCCCCTAGCCATCCAAAACCTACAAGGTTGACACCACAACAATTGGAAGAAAAAAGAGAAAAAGAGCATTGTTACAGTTGTGATAGAAAATACACTAAAGGTCATAAGTGTACTGAGAAGAAATTATTTTACATAGATTGTGAAGAGGAGGAAGAAAAGGAACAAGAAACGTCAAAAGAAGAGGATATACACCAGGAACAAAACCTAGAGAAAGAAGAAATGAATCCGACCATATCTTGTAATGCATTGGCTGGAATTACCACTCCTCAAACTATCAAGATAGAAGGGCATATCAAGAAGAAAAAGGTAATAGTGTTGATTGATTTGGGCAATACCCATAATTTTATTCATTGTAAGATAGCCAAGGAATTGAATTGCTTCCTATATCTAGCACCAGAGTGTCAAGTGATGGTTGCAAGTGGAGGAACCACAAATTGCTCAGGAAAGTGCCATAATATCAAGATATCCATGGGAGAATATGTATTAAATAGCTCAATGTTTTCCATTCCAATGGGTGGCGCTAATGTTGTGCTAGGAGTCCAATGGCTACAATCCTTGTGTACAATAGCTTTTAATTTTCAAGAACTTTTCATGAAATTTTCTTCAAAAGGAAAGGAAGTTGAATTAAGGGTAATCACAGGGAAATCGGGAAAGATAATCATATCAAACGGAATGACAAAGCTTCTAAAGAAAGAAAAATGAGGCATAATTGCACAATTATGTTCACTAGAGGTTCCCACATCGAAATCATCTATTTCTTCAAATCTCCAAAAAGTCTTGGACAATCATTCCAAGGTATTTGAGACTCCCAAAGGCCTCCCACCTATTTGTGATCATGATCATGCTATTCATTTGATTCCAGGAAGTGTTCCTCCAAACATCAGGCCTTACAGATATCCCTATGCCCAAAAGAGTGAAATTGAACGTATGGTTGCAGAAATTCTAGAGGCTGGTATAATTCAACCTAGTCAAAGTTCTTTCTTTGCTCTAGCAGTATTGGTCTACAAGAAGGATGTATCATGGTGCATGTGTCTATATTATAGTGAGATCAACAAGCTCAATATTAAAGATAAATTTCCCATTCCTGTCATTGATGAATTATTGGATGAATTGCATGAATCACTTTACTTCACCAAGTTGTATCTTCGTTCAAGATATCATCAAATCAGAATGAAGTCTGAAGACATTCCGAAAACAAATTTAGAAGTCATGAGGGTCATTATGAATTTTTGGTCATGCCTTTTGGCCTTACCAATGCACCTTCTACATTTCAAGGTTTGAGGAATTTCATTTTCAAACCCTTCCTTAGAAAATTTGTGTTAGTATTTTTTGATGATATACTAATCTACAACAAGTCTTGGAAGGATCATGTTCAACATGTTGACTAGGTGCTCAAACTATTGGAGGGGAAACAATTATATGCAAAAGCCTCCAAATGTTTCTTTGGAGTAAAAGAGGTGGAATATCTGGGTCATATTGTTTCTTATGAAGGTGTTAAGGTAGACCCTAGCAAAATTAAAACAATTAAGGAATGGAAAATCCCCACATCCATAAAGCATCTGCGAGGATTTGTCGGGTTGACATGGTATTATCACAAGTTTGTTAAGAATTATGGGAGAATAGCAGCACCTCTAACAACATTATTGAAGAAAGATGCATTTTCATGGACTCCAGAAGCAACGAAGGCCTTTGAACATCTTAAAGAGGCAATGTGCCAAGCACTGGTCTTAGCTACACTGGACTTCACAAAAACCTTTATTGTGGAATGTGATGCCTCAGGAAATGGAATTGGTGCTGTTTTAATGCAAAAAGGAAGACCCATTGCTTTTGGAAGTTGTCCAGTCAAAGGAAAGTATTTACACAAAGCTATTTATGAGAAGGAAATGTTGGCAATACTACATGCACTTAAGAAATGGTGACCCTACCTAATGGGAAGACACTTCAAGGTAAAAACAGATCATGATAGTCTTATATAATTTTTAGAACAAAGATTATCTTTAGAAGAGCAACAAAAATGGGTAACAAAGATGTTGGGTTATGACTTTGAAATCATCTACAAAAAAGGGAAGCAAAATGTTGTGGCAGATGCACTCCCAAGAAAGGATGAGGACGTGGAAGCATTTCTTTGCGCGATTTCTATTATCCAACCAGATTGGATAAACGAAGCAAGGGATGAATGGAAGAATGATGAAGAAGTGTGGGCACTCATTCAAAAGCTACAACAAGATCCCAGTACATCTGATACATTTAGCTGGAAAAATGATTCGTTATGGTACAAAGATCAGCTATACCTATGTAAGAATTCCCAACTCAAACAAAAGATTCTTAGGTTATTGCACACCTCTCCCTTAGGAGGGCACTCAGGATTTCTAAAAACTTACCACAGGGTTAAGAAGGAATTTTTTGGGATGGCCTTAAATCAGATATTCAAAAGTTTGTGGTGGAATGTTTGGTTTGCCAACAAAATAAAGTTGAAACAATTAATACCCCAGGTCTATTACAACCTTTATCCATTCCAAGCCAACTTTGGGAGGAGGTTTCAATGGATTTTATCACAGGTTTAGCCAAGTCCAAAGGAAAGAGTGTTATCATGGTGGTAGTTGACAAACTTACCAAGTATGCACACTTTTGTGCATTATCTCATCCATTTAAAGTGAGCACATTTTCTACTGCATTTATGGAAACAATTCAAAAGCTACATGGAAACCCAAAGATTATTTTAAGCAATAGAGATCCCACTTTCACTGGAATTTTTTGGACAGAATTATTTTCTTGTCTTGGTACTCAGTTAGCTCATAGCCCATCTTATCATCCTCAATCTGATGGGCAAACTGATATAGTAAACAAATGTTTGGAAGGATATCTTCGTTGCTTTGTATCTGATAAACATACACAATGGGTCAAATGGTTTCCTCTGGCTGAATGGTGGTATAACACTTCCTTCCATACTGCAACAAATATGACCCCATCTATGGCACTTTATGGATATCATCCACTATCTATCACATCATATTTAAGAGAAAATTCCAAGGTTCAAGCAGTGGAAGATCAAATTGAGCATCAACAACAAGTTCTCAAAGTCTTAAAGGATAACCTCACGTTGGCGCAGAATAGAATGAAAGAGCAGGCAGATCAACATCGTAGCGAAAGAAGTTTTGATGTAGGTGATTGGGTATTCCTATGGCTACAACCATATAAACAAATTTCCCTCAAGCAAGCCAAGAAGGATAATAAATTATCACCAAAGCATTATGGTCTATACAAGGTGTTGCAAAAGATAGGTACTATGGCATACAAATTGGAGCTTCATGCAGCTTCCCGAGTGCACCTAGTTTTCCATGTTTAGGTGACAAGCTCCCAGTTCAAACAATATTGCTAGAACTTGATGAGGAAGGAAAAATCATATTGGAACATGAAGCAGTCAAAGAAACAAGAACTCAACAACTGCCAAATCGATCAATTTCAGAGTATCTCATCAAGTGGAAGAACTTACCCCTTGAAGATTCCACATGGGAGGATGAGAATTTTATACAAAAGCATCCAAATTTACTCAAGCGTTCAGGACAACACTTTTTTGAAGGAGAGGGGCATGTTAGGTCCCTATAATACTAGTGATTCCCCCACTACTATTGTCATTGTATCCCTTATTGTTATTGTTGTGCCCCTATTGTTCCCATATTGTTATTATTGTGCCCCATAGAAGCCCACTATTGTTATTTTTATGCCCTTATATTATTGTTGTTAGGTTGACTTTGGTTATATTGTGATCCCTTAGACTCCTATATATAGAAAGGAGGTTTTTTCATTTGTATCATCCAAGAATTATCCATTTGTGTAGTAAAGGAGGTTTCCCCCTCGAAGAGGCTAATTTATAAGTCGATGATCTATCTTTTTGTGAGCTGGTTCATAACACCCCCCAACATAGGATTATTGACCAGGTACTTCAGCGCGAAGTGATCTGTATACTTTTTAAAGTGTCCGCCCAACAAATAATGCTGAAACTTTTGCAGCGCGTAGACCATCACCGACCCTTCATGCTCTATAGTGGAATAATTCTTCTCCGCGTTTGATAACTTTCTGCTCGCGAAGGCTATTAGATGATCAATTTCTCCTTCTCCTGCATGTGTTAATACTACATGGAGCGCAATAAAATAAGCATCTACATGCATATGAAATTCCTTATTCCAGTCCGGAAACACCAAAATAGGTGAAATTACCATCTTTTCTGTCAAGACATCCAGATTGCGCTGACACTCTTCATCCCAACAAAACATCGCATCTTTCTTCAATAATTTTTCCATCAGCTCAATTATCTGAGCAGATTACTTGATAAACTTTCTGTAATATTGAATGTGCCCCAATGTCACGCGCAACTATTTTACATTCCTAGGGTCCACCATGAATCCTTGTAGGGTCCACCATGAATGCTTGCTTACATACTACATGGCCAAGTAAAATTCCAAAGGGCACACCTAATATGCATTTCTTTAAATTCAACGCGATCTGATACCTTCGATATGTATCCAACATAAGGTGTAAACTTGCAACATGGTGCTTCGCCACCCCAAACACGGTCCAATCATCAAAATAGACCTCCAAAAATTTATGAATAAATTCTTTGAATGCCGCGATTACTACCCGAGGGAAGATTGTAGGTGCGTTCTTCAATCCGAATGGAAATACCTGATACATGAAGCAACCCCACTCCATCGCGAAGGTTGTCTTGCTTTGATCTTTGGGCACGATCTTTATTTGATGGTATCTTGAAAAGCCATCAGTAAACGAATAAGCCTCCTATCCTCCAACTTTCTCTAATACTTCATCTGTGAATGGTGTTGGAAATAGATTGTGTACGCATGCATCATTCAATTTCCTTAGATCTACGGATATTCAGATTTCGCCTTTTTGTTTCTTCTCTTGGACCACCATTGGGCTTACGCAATTAGATTCCTCTACTAGTTTGATAATATTGACATCTAGCATCTTATCAAGTTCTTGGCGCACCTTTTCCTTATACTTCGGGTTGAGTCGATAAGGTCTTTGCTTAACGGGCCTCACATCAGGCTTACGTAATCTTCATAACACCAAAATCTCCAACGATCCCTTTCAAATTTGATAACTTTGTTGGAAACAGATCCTGGTATTCGCGCAGTGGTTCGGCCACCTTATCGACTGTATCTTCATCCCAATAGTCTCCTATCTTCACGAACTTAGGCTCTGCTTCAGATCCAATATTTACTTGTCTAGTTTTCAAAGGTTTTGATATATCCGGGTTCTCAGCTTTCAGTCCTTCAACTTCGTGCTGACCTTCTGTCTCTGGAATGTTAATATTTCGTGGGTCTTCCTCTTCTTCAACAATCGCATTGTAACATTCCAACGCATGGCACAACTGTGTATTCCAATCTGGCTAAGACCATTCGACCAGTTCCTTAGGCGTTATGAATATAAATGCTTTTATCTCTTGTAGTGCTTCATTAATGCATTCAAACCCATCCTTGAAGCTGAAAGTAAAAAAGAAACTCTCCCTTAATATGTCCCATTCAACTGTCCCATGAAACAACTCCGTCTCCAAATACTAGTTCATTGGGATTGTATCTAAGGTATGATAGAAAATGTGCACTGATTCTAGTTGCGGTTCTGTTCCCTAGGCCTTAGTCCATCATGCCAAATGATCATGCAAATCATCATTCCCACTATATTTTTTTGTCATCCTAGTATTAGCATATCGAAACCTTAATTTCATCATCCTTTTGTATTCCTTCCATCCAGCGAAGCTCTCCTTGTGCGTACCCCACTAACGGGCATACATAGCGCGCAGTGCCAACTTGAGAGATTGGAAGAAATGTTCTTCCGATACTTCCTTTTTAAATTCATCTAAAAAAAAATCCACATTAGTCAAACCATCATGCGGAAGCTTCCTTACCTCAGTCAAGACACACCGTAGTGATTTAGTCATCATATTGCAATGGAGCATAGATACTTCATGCAGTTGATTCTGCCAGTGTTCAAGCTCTTCATCTAAATTTGAGGTGCAAGAACTATCCCTCTCCCATGTAATTCGTCCATCGATAGTAGGATTGATCCAATCTTCATTTCACGCTGTGATCTTGTATATCTGATCCAAATCATCATCACTTTCCACAAAGTCACGAACAGGTTCAATATATCGTGCTCCTTTAGCAGGGTCTAGTGGCACTATGACCCTGAGCAATTTCCTTTCGAATGTCATCTTCCGCTTCTTTAGGTTGATTACTGCATCCATATCAAAAGCCCAGTCAGTTCCTAGGAGCGCGGGGTACGGGTTACTATCATCCACTATTTCAATGACTTCAATGTCAACCAGCGTGCTTGTGCCTTCAATGTCCACCATTACACCATATACGCGCCCCATCAGAATAATCTTCTGTTGATTTGCCATGTGCAACTAAATAGGAGATTGCTGCAGCTCAGGTCTCCCCATCCTTTCCCACGTTTTCTTAGGTAAAACATTTGCATGAGTTCGTAGATCCAAGATTACGTGGTCCATTTCATATTTGCCTCTCTCCACAGTCAGCCTCATCTCGCGCCTCGTTTGCTTCTTATGCTTGCCAATTTTCCTCACGGTGCACTGGTCAGCAGGAGTCTTTTCTTTATTTGCGCACTTATCGATTAAATCTTGCAACCATTCTACTACTTTCTTATTGCGTAGTAATTTCATACAGGTCTTCAAAAAAGTAGCTAATACCGAAGGATCAACCTCTTGTGTCGTACTAGTTTCAGACATTTTCTCCTGGCTTCTTGAGGTGGATGCCACAACAAAGTTCTTCTTTGCTTCCTTGAAGGTCTCTTTAATGCGATTAAGATCAAAGTCTACTTCCTTCTCAGTAGCCTTGCGCACCCACCCATCCTCCTCAGGCTGCTTGCCTTTATATGTACTAGTGGCCATACCACTTCTTGTTACTATATTTATGCTTTAATCTTCTTCGCGGGGCTTTGCCCTCATCATTTGAATGTTCTGCGTAGGCTGCTTGGGCTACATCTTCTTTTCTTGCATCTTTTCCATAAGGACCGAACATTCTTCTATCACATGGTCAAGCTGTCGACAATACTAACTTGACGGATCTGTGGGATTTGTACAATCTCACGCAAAGTGCCCTGCTTCGCCACAGTTATAGCAGATTACTTACCCACGCCCTCGACCAGTTCTGCCCCCTCTTCCTCATCCTCGACCTTGGAATCATCTACGCACTACTCCTGCGCCCTGATCGTGAGGCCAATTTTCTGCCCGCATTCGGTAGGTAGGGGTTCTATCCATCATTAGCTCATAACTCCTACAATGACGTTCATCATGTCCCATAGATTTATAGAAATTGCAAAACAATTGCTGAGAGGTATCTACAAACTTCTATAGTAAATGACAATTATCAATTGTGTGCTATCATGTAACCTGACAGATAGCACACCACAATGCAAATCCCGCGCTAGTCCTAAAGTTAAACTCTTGTTTCAGGGGAATAGGCCCTCCCCCCATAATATAGTTCTTATAAACCGGGTAATGGTTCTTATTGTGTCCATGGCTCTTGCATTTCAAATACCAGACTTCAGCGCACACCTCTGGCTAGGCTTCCTTTCCTTTGTTTAGGCTCTACAACTCCAAGTGCAGGCTTTCCAGTTGTGAGTGAATCTGTTGCACTCCAAGGTTCGTATCCTGTATGGGCGAGGCATCCAGCCTCATCGTATTTTATAAGGCTTTAGATTGCATTGCTATCTTTTGCTGTGACAGAGGCATTCTCAAGTGCGGCAAGAGTGACGCTATATACCAGTCGCGATGATGGAAATATATAATTACCATATTGGCTTGCCTGATAAGGAATTTCAACCTTTGATTGAAATCCTAAGGTGTCTCATCTACCTTTTGTCAAATTTCTTTTAATTCAGTCACCGAATGTGCCTCTGACTTAGGCTTTCTAAACTCCTTGTTCAGAGCTTGCTGGGTCTTTTCTAACGTCGCAGTGGGGTTATTAGTGCAGTACTTGATGTACCATGTCAATGCTCGATCCTGTAAGGCTGTGACTAGCTATGCTTTCTTGATGCTATCATCCATAATCTGTTGTTCCGTCCATACAGCTCTTGCAGCAAACAATAATTTTTGGGATCTTTGTTCCCTACTCCTTTAAAAATCGACATCTTCATTGCATTCGCCATGTTGAATGGTGGTAGTAGAGGTGGAGGAGGTGAAGGTGTAGGCGTATGAGGTGGAGGTGGAGGCAGAGGTGGAGTGGACGGATGAGGTATCCTCAGGATACCCTGCGTGATTAATTGAACTGCACTTTGTGGCACAGTCATGATCGTCACTTCGTCGTCACTTGAAGGGGTTCAATGAGCAGACTGTACTTTGAGCTTGATCCTTCATTTCTTCTAAAGAATCTCCCACTTCACATAACCCCAAACATTAAGGTAAGTGCATAACCCTCTTTTCACATAAAAACATTTTAATCCAAGTCTTTAATGATTTCAAATACTTACCTCACGGTCCCTTAAAAAGCCTTCGTTTCGCTTTTCTATAGCTAATATTTCTATTGATTGCGAACTCAGTCACAAAACTTCCAAGAGTGTGACCAATCCAATGATCCACAGCCCACGCTATATTTCTTCCTGATGCCTCCAGATGTCGCACCAGTTTAGGAGTCCACATTATAGGGCCGTCAAGCCTCCATGTCCCTTGACTATCGGCCAATGTAGACAACCACTCGTGTAGTTCATCAGGGAAGAAACAAAAGAACACGTGGATTTCATCTATGTATAAATATCTCTGCAACCACTCCTCCTTGGATAATTTAGGGCTTCTGTTCTCTTGAGCTGCGAACGTGTGCACGTTTTGGTGAATCCACTTTCCAATCTATTTCTTTGTAGGAAACCATTTATCATACATCTCTTAGATAGATCTCGGTCTCGACAACAGAACCATTTGTTGGCTTAAGGGGGCCTGACCCAGGTTCAGAGTTAATCATGCCAACCAACAAAACCCTAACTATTGGCCCTCTCGGCAATAACTTACATAGTGTAGGATGCAGTCTCACCCAAAGCAGCATTGGGGGATGCTAGAACTAGGTTTCTGCATCCAGGGACTGCATGATAAGTAACCTAAAGCCCTCGTAGCTCAAGTCTTCCTTCATGAAGATATAAGAATTCATATGGTCCGCTAGTACAACTCTATGAAAACGGCCCTCAGACCTTTGCGAAGGTCTACGATAAGACTTTATTGACCTAAATGAAGCAGACTGAAAACTTTCGTGTAGTAAAAACTAACCCTAGATTTGCCTTCACACAAATCTAATTGATTCAAAGAGAGATCATACAAATTTAGCTAATATCTCCGTGAAGCCATATCATTGCTTAATTCATGCACACACATTAAAGATTTAACATATTCGCGCATCAATTACACCTTATTCCACAGAAAACATATCATTGAGCGATAAAGCATAACATGAACATAAATAAGAATAAGACACAGATGCAAGATATTCGACCAAAAATCAGTCTTTATTAGGTTCAATGTTCAAATTACAGACTCTTCCACCCTGCGCACCTAGCTGCAGGGGCCCGCACACTCTACTGCGGACTTGCCAAGGTCTCCATGCACTTAGCTGTAGGAGCCTTCCCATTTTCCCTAAGCACAGGAAAGTAGAGCTTTCCTACATTAGCACTTGCCTAAAACAATAATCTTCTATCTTAGTTACCTTCTCTAGGCTCGCTATGACTCAAATATTTATAGCCTTTCTATTACAATACCATGGCTTCCGGCCTATGGGTGAGTCTCAAAACCGACCTATCCCTTACCCATACAAGGGGCTAAATCCCCTTTGACTCCTACTTAGCTGCGTGCTCCGCTTCCACATGTCGCGGAGACTTTACATTATTTACAAAATTCTTCTCAAAAATTGGTTAAACTAACCCGAAATTGACCCTAGGGACCCTATCCCAACACTACTCTTCAGAGATGTGACTTGTGACCTCACTAAGTTCAGTGTGTGCGATAAATTCATAGCACAATTTGAACCTGCAACCTGATTATCTTTAATGCATGAGAGAAAGACAATGCACATTTCTTGTATGTGACCTCTTCTTTAGCTATCATCATTATTCTCATTTCGGTGCCAAGCACTCTTTCCCTTTGTTACCCTCGCTCTTTGGTCTCATACACTCCCAAATTCCAGACTCAACACTTATGGTCCAATACACCCATCTTTTACCATATCACGTTGTGGCCATTGGGTTTTTGTTAGGGTTCTACGTCGAACCTCTTAAAATATACTAAGGATCATTGTATTGATCCACCCAAATCAAACCAATAGTTGAAACCCAAAATCACATTCATTAACACCAGAATGTATTGGTTATGATTCGAATTAATTCAAAAGTGGTAGCTATCATTTTGGTTTTAATCTTATTATGCACTGGGTAGTGTCATCATGGGGTTTAAGCCTTGAGTAGTATTAATCCACATGTTCCCTTCATCACCAATTGAACATGCGATTTGAGAATCCCTTTCATCAGGTAGTGCATTGTTATAATTAAAAGTGCATACTCAGTTCGCAACTAGCTCTCATATCACAAATCACTCTTCCAATTCTTAGTAAACTATGAATGCAGACTGTGCCTAAGTCACTAGTCACATCCTCATTTCTCAGTGAAATTGCCCCTTTAAGTTGCGAGTTGCGCTTGTATGATCACAATGAACCTTTCGTCACATATCACAATCTTATAATACATCTAAAGGTGTGACCAAACTTGTAGAATGAGCTTGCAACTTAGCTATATTTTCTCCTCTTGAAGTTGCAGGTCACATTTTCAGTCCCCAACACTGCAACTAAAACCCGCAACGTGCCTTATAATTCAAACTTGTGACCAACACAAGCACTCTCTCCCTAACAAATCTGATCATCTTGACCCTGTCATCTCCTAACATGCTCATATTTGGAAACCAATGCAAGAGCGATGCGAAACAATTCCCATTCATCAAAGGTTAAGGTTAACAAATGCAATAAATGTATATGTTAAAGTAATACGGTGAAGGAGACATCATGCATGTAGGAGATGATCCATGACAATATTTTTGTAGCACAGTGCACAATTTCTTCATATATACATGCAAGGAAGTTAAAAAAAAATGATGCCCGGGGCTACTTCAAACATAAAACTTCTAGGACATACTGAAGAGAAAAAAGTTGGAAGAAAAACCCATACTCTGTAGCCAATGCATAAAGAAATTCTGATGCCCAACACTTTAGTATTTGATTTATAAGTCTATCATGCTTAATTGTAGTCACTATATTGTGAATTGGCACATAAAGTACTCGGTATGTGTTGTCTATATTTTTGCTTGTTTGGTGTGGTTTTAATTCCAACTTGAAGGTTTAAGCAATTGTTGCTCCCACAAATTTGGTTTCTATATGGACACAAACATTTAAGGTCTTATTTCCCAATTAACGATGAGGCTTAAATGAGCTGTATTAGTTTTATTGAAGAACAGGAATGAGGGCATGATCTAATCCTAGTTTAAGAGGTTTTTGTTTAGTGACAGACTATCGACTAGCTGCAAAGACAATATCATGCAACAACTAATTGGCCTGTGATAAATAATTTTGATATTTTATATCCTTATGGAAATTAATGGAAATTTAGTATTTTAGAAAATATACAAAGCCCAAGGGAGTGAATCTGGACTGTGAAGATCATGTTATCTAAATCACAGACCGTTGAATATTTTTGTACTCGAATCTCCAAGGATATGTTGAAGAAATTTAAATATGCATTGGTATACGGTTCTAGTGCAAAACACACACCAGAAAGAGTTGGGAAGAATAGTGAATTATAGGATGAGGATGGTCTCAATTACCTTACCTTTGTTTATTTGAAATAAGGACATGATTGTTGGCAAGGGAGTTCTTCCAAAACATGGTTAGGGAAGCTCAAAATGATATTGCATGAGCTATACATACCTTGATAATATTACAATATAGAAAAGGACTGCACAGGGGTCCAAATTAACATCTTGATTTCAGTTAATATGTTATATCCTTAGTATTGTTCTTTGACTGCAATATACATGACCATGTGATTTTCTTGCAGGTGAAAGGAGGGATCAATATTTTTGATCTATTGAAAAGGGAGATAGGATCAAGTTGAGAGAAATAAACCCTCATATTGTTAATGCATTAGCAAATTGTCTTACAAGAAGCCCGTGGGGAATTATTTTCAGCTAGGGGTTTCTCACAACGAATGCACAACTTTGGTTTCAACTAGTAGGCAAATTGGTTCCTTGTAGGCTTCTAGGACCATTCAACAATCCCAAAGGCACAACATCATAAGATGAATGAACAATCGATTCCATGAAAATGAGGCACAAACACAATTGACATACATTCTGTGAGGGTTGGATCAATTGTCACATAATGGCCCCATATAGTTTCCCAAGGTACTATGTCAACCAAGTTGGAGAGTGTTGATATTGGTTTTAAAGTAATCTACTTGATGACATGCATAGTAGCAGGAAAATGTACATTCAATATAGAAAATGAACATCAAAACTCAGTTCAGTAGCTCATGCAAGCCTCTATGGATTTGCAACAACATTGGCAACAAGTACTTTCGGGTTTCAAATAACCATAACTACTATCCTCATAATTTCTCTTCTCTCATAGTGTAAATGATTCTTATCATAATGTCAATAGTGATGTAGATATCAATTGGGCATGTAATAGTCATTAGACATGAGAAAGGCATGAGGAAGTTCAAGAGTCATGAGGGTAGGCAAAAGGTCATGGTAGTTGAACAATCACCTCATTTCTATAAATATACCCTCATGCTCCATTTGTAGGGGACTTTAGCACTTGAGCTAGGACTAGCATTAAATGGTTGATTTGTGCTTAAGGATCTAGAGGCACTCATCTCTTGGCATCTAGTAGGGTTGAGTTGTGGTGAGGCTAGGGTTTCACTTTGAAAAATGATATGAACAACCCATGTTCCATTGTTGGGATTTGATGGTTTGCAGGGGATGTACTTGTATTTGCAACAACATTAATAAGAAGTTCTCCTCTTGTGACATTGATTCC